>JBBBDQ010001494.1:760000-900000 GCA_037127315.1 Ascarosepion bandense
GGTCCTTATCCTCACTTCTTTAGTCTGTAAAATCCTCCAACGAATGATCCACACAAATGTGAGAGAGTTGGCAAGTGTGTTGGAATGGGGTGATTGTAAGATTTTATGTGTTAGACAGTTTAAATTTATTTTTATGACGGCATTTGAAAATTATTTCATTTCTCTGATTTAATAATTAGCTAGATTCTCTGAATTATAATTCTAATCTGATAATTCTAATCTTTTTATCTAAGAATAAATTGCATCTGCTTCTAAAGCTATTGGGGATTTGAGATTTCCCTATAATCTTTTATTCAATCTGAGGGGAAAGATTTCTGTCTTTCAATTCCCAGAAATATTTAGAGAGAGTGGTTTGATGTTTTAGGTGGGGTTTAGAAAATGATTGAGTGTGATTATATAGGTGTTATTTCCATGGTCCAGCGGAAATTCCTATATATGTTTTTTTCCTGCTATTGTCTTCGCTAGGATAGATGGTTGCTTGGTATATTACTTTTTCGGATTTACATATGCCTCCAACTGGGCATTTATTTTTTACTCTACAGTTACAGAGGGTTGTACTTACCGTCTTTTTATTGTTATAATATTTCTTTAGTATATTATTATTATGGGAATTGATGATGCTATTAATGTTGCTAGTGCAGGAATAACTAATTTTTAATGTCTTTCTATTCTTTAGTGGGTTGTACTGCTTAAAGTGCTTATCAACTAATTTCAGAAAGTGTTGCCTGATATTAATATTAGATAGCTTACAGAAAGGGGGTTAAACCATATCACTCTTTTTCTATTTCTAGCTTCTTTAGTTCTGGTACTTTTAGGGGGTGCTAAGTAATGTAATTCCTGTTTGAAGCTACTTTTTTTAAAGCGATGCTGTAATGTGTCTTATTTTCATTAAAGATTCTGCTATTTGATGACAGTTTGTTGATTCTGGTGTTTACGATTGTAGGGATTTGTCTAATTATTTTTTGGGGGTGGTTGGAGTGGACATTTATGTAGGTTGGGGTTTCATTATTTTTTTGGTATGGTTTAAATGTGCTATTTGCCAAATTTAAGGTAATATCTAGGCAGCTGATTATTTTTAAATTAGAGGAAATCTCTATTTTAAAAATCCAAGCCATTTAAAGGCCCTAATTACTTTCTTTTCTACTCGAGATGATAGTGGACCATTACTGTTAGGGATAATGATGAGTAGAGCTGAACAGATATACATACAAATATGAATACATACATATATACATATATACACGCACACACACACACACACACACATATAAAAACATACATACATACATATAAGATATACACACACATACAAGTAAATGCATACATATACATACACATCAGCAGTAAAGGAAATACCAATATGTCTACTAATACAAAAGAACAAATGTACACTTATATACATACATACACTAATACTTAGACATTAATTTGTCTTCACTTGATGGGTACATTCAATCGACTCGGATGTTCCAACGAATTCCCCCTAGGTACACAATCCAGCACACACTAACATCCGGCAAGGACCCAACCCAACATCGACTGCCTACCTATACAGCTATGAGACATCCAATTGTAGAATGAAGTCTTTTTTCTTCATTTTGCAACCTCCAACAGATTTGGAGGTTGCAAAATGAAGAGGCTGAATATTTTATCCAACTCATCCACATTAATCCCATGCTGCATATGAACATTTATTTGATTGACTAAATAGTAACAAACCAAAAAGCAATGGTGGAATCACCAATTGTGTTAATCAATATAAATTCATGTATGATTTTTCTAGTTAAGAAAAACTAAGAACACTTCAGTCAACTCAATGTTAAATTTTTGCAACATAAAGATAACTTTCTTGCTGTCAAAAACATGACTAGGAAATGAACATCACTTGGCAACAGAAGATTACAACTTTAAGAAGCTGTCAAAGCTTATAGGTAAATGACACTCCCATGCACATGAGAAGTAAAGTAAAGAACCGAATTGAAGAAAAAGAAAGAAAAAATCTGTAAAATATAAAAGATAAGAGAGAGAAGTGAAAAAAGAGTATATTTGTGATTTCAGACAATGGACCAAAGTTAAGTGCTTTTTATTCAATTCTCATATTGCATACATCATACATACCTTTCCACACAGACATGTTTCCTTGTATTATTTTTGCCCTGTGTTAAATCTTGTTAAATTTTAACACCAGTGCTTGTTGTTAATCTCTACTGATTATTTTCTTTATCCTGGGAAATAAACTATCCACTACCAGAGTGGAAAACCTTGGCCATATCATTTGGCAACAAGCTGAACATTTTTTTGTTTTACTTTTCTTTTTAAATTTTTTGTTTTGCAAATTTGGTTCTAACAACTATGCTCTTGCCCGTTGATTGACTCTGGGGAAATGGTAGACTTTAAAAACAGTAGCTACTAACTGCTATTTATGCATCGTTCTCCAGCGATGGATTGAATGCTCTTGGCTACTGGTGTTTGGATACATTGTGTATATAACACACTAAAATCTGCCTTACTCTGATGCGCGCCAATAGCTTAGAGGTAGAATCTTCAACTGATGTCAAATTAGTTGGGTTTTAATCCTGGCTAGAAGCAATTAGATGTATAACTGTACTGATGAACTGTGATACAGTGAAACAGGACTGTCTGCAGATGACTATATATATATATATATATATATATATATAATCTTCAATCACTTACATCTGTCATGGTACAAAATCCAATTTGAAATTGACAAGTTATTACAAATTTAAAAAGTGTTCAATACACAAAGTGAAAAGCATTGCTATGGACATGTTTTAAAGATATTAATCACTTACCCTCCTACTATAGTTTTATCCTTTTGAATCATCAGCTTGATTTGGTTTCAGAGGATAAAAATATTATGTTGGGTCAGTTATTTACATCATTTTATATATATATATGTATATATTACGAAATGTTCCAGAGATTTACAAAATGGATTAACAACTGACATATTTTAATTTATTTATTTGAACATTGTTTTTAATCAATATTCATATTTGGGGAGGTAGTCTGTTTTTAATTAAACAGTACGTTTATATATATCTAACCGGTCTGAATATTTATAACAAAGTTTGTTAGGAAACTCAGCAGGATTTGAATATGTGACCCCTAACAATACAGGATGCCATCAATTGACCTGGTGAATCTTAAAACACTTGACCATGAATAATTTCACAGTCTAAACAAAGCCAAATCAAACCAGTAGATATATATTTAAATATATTGTTTAATTAAAAACAGAGTATTTAGTCAAATATGAGTATCTCATAAAAATAATATTCAAACAAATAAATAATATATAAGAGAATGCCAGCTCATGAAGACAGAGGATAATCCAAAAGAATTTATCTAATTAATATAGATTAACAATTAAATAGAAATAGAGAGCTCAATGGATATTATCCAGAGCAAATATATTGAAATGAAAACTCAACACATAATTAAATGGTTATAAATTCAAAATTTATTTCAACTATGTAGTGAAAAATGTTTTAGATTGCTTCATTCAAACTGTGGATGATCATCAACAGTCTGAACAGGGCAATTGTAAAGAGAATTCATGCAAAGTAAATGTATCAGACTAGACAGGAATTTAAACTCAACTTTCTGATTCTACTTTCCATGTTTATAGTAATTTCACTGCCTATATAATCCCATAACTATCAAAAAAACTTCAAACAATATAATTATCTATGAGCAGTTCATTATTTGAAATTTTTATTTTGTATATATGTCTATAAATTGGGACTATATGTTAAAAATTGTGGTCCTTTAAAAGAATTGATGTGTGATCCCTTTTCTGAACAACTACTGGGGTCTTGTTGACTGCTTTACCCTATGATGATAATTTATGTAAATAAATTTCTGCTTGAATGCATGCAGAAGAATTGATTTGAAGAAATTGCAAGGCTATATTGAGAAGGAATTTTTTTATTATAGTGTTGGATATATGGATGAATGAATTTATATGGTGACATCAATATCAACATACACACAGTACAGCTTTAGTTTTATGATTGTGTATCATTTTGAAATTGAGGTTTTGGCAATAAGTCATAATCACAACTGACAATCATACTGTTGGCAATTAGTCATAGTCACAATTGGTGATCATGCTGTTGGCAATTAGAAAAAATTGAAGAAAAAGAAAGAAAAAAACTGTGGATGATCATCAACAGTCTGAACAAGGGCAATTGTAAAGAGAATTCATGCAAAGTCAATGTATCAGACTAGACAGGAATTTAAACTCAACTTTCTGATTCTACTTTCCATGTTTATAGTAATTTCACTGCCTATATAATCCCATAACTATCAAAAAAACTTCAAACAATATAATTATCTATGAGCAGTTCATTATTTGAAATTTTTATTTTGTATATTTGGAGTTGAAGTATATTTTCAAAACAAGATCACACATTGAGGAATTAAACATGGATCTTGATTTTCTCAGAGAATATAGTTTCTACAGGGAGCCCTCTAATCAGCAACAGCAACATTCCATGGAAGAGTAAATCCCACTGCTTTGTGTATTCTTTGTCTTGTTGAAAAAGTACATGTGTGAAAATTTCCAACTTTAAAAGCTTTCTCTTCATGTTTCAGTTTAGTCAAAAAGCTAATCCTCTCAATTATAATAAAAACCATTGTGTAATTATATATATATATATTTTTCTCCTGTTACGCTCATGGAGAGAGAGAGACAATAGCCAAGCAGTATTGGAGAGACAATAGTGAGACAACATAGGCTCAGTTCATTCTCTTTACTACCAGTCATTAAACTTTACTACCAGCTATGAAAGCTCTTACTGCATGTTTGCTCTTTAACAGTGGCTTATATTTTATTTTTCTGAATTAACTATTTCGTCAAGGTGTGAAATACACACACACACACACACACACACATATATATCTAGTCTATTTTATTCAAAACCGTTGTGCATTTATTTGTATATATATATATATATATACAATTATTTGTATATATATATATATATATATATATATAATCCTCTCAAATATTTTGCTGTCATTTTTTACGGCAGCAGTAACTCATATATAATAAATCTTATCAATCTTATTGCCAATATTGGTATCATTTTGTTGGTATTTTATTCCTCAAATTTTATTAATCAGTCCATTAAATCTCTCTTGGGTGGTCATTCTAATGGGACCTTGGTTGCCACAAATAATCCACAAATAAAATACAAAAATCCTTCAACTGGTATAAAAAGAAAAAATGGAACGTAAAAAGTTCTCTTTTTGTCTGCACAGGCTCGCTCTGTGTACTAGAATACAGATAGATACAAGTCCACATAAATGATGGTCATACCGAGCCTCAAACAAAATAGAAAACCAGTTTTCTTTGCATGCCTTGGCACAATCTGAATTCTTCATTAGGTGCTGGCCGATCAAACAGTTGTTCACAGCTTGGGCCGTCCTTCTAATGGGACATTGGTTGCCAGATCTAATATAAGCAGGCACCTTCTGACTGATTCTAGTTTCTAATCACTGATTGGTTCATTCCAGGTATTCCGTGCCACACTGACAATTTTGTACTTATAGATAGCATAACTCATCTTTAAGTAGTGGGGAGACCATCTTTGGCGTAAGAAGGAAACACAGATCTAGTACTGAAGACAGGTTAATCCGGAAGAGATGCAGGCGGACGTTCTGTCGACAAGCATTTGACTCTTCCTACCTCTTCCTAGCCATGGGAGCTTAAAAGTAGACTGGACACAAACTAGGTCCAAAACCCGTGCTTGATGACATTGACAAAATAACCATTGTCACTCATTATGCGGTAAATATTGTCCAACACCTGGGATAAAGCACCAGGGTAACAGAGCATAAGCGCATAATGGACTAGGCTGTCAATGAGGTTAATTTTACAGGACTTAGGAACAAAAGAATTTCAATTTGTGTGCAAACCGGTGAATGTAGGTTTTGCGATAGACAGATGTTATAAACAAACCATTCTTTTGTTCACCACAAACATCTAAGAAAGGCAACATTCAATTATTTTCCACTTCCATTGTGAATTGAAAGGAAGGATGAAGGAAGCTAAGCTGAGAATGAAACGCCGTAGCACTGTCGATAGAATTAAAGATTGAGAAAGTATAATCGACATAACGTAGGTATGTTAGGGGTTTACGGAATCTCTGAAATAACTAGATCTCATGAAAGCCAATGAAAATGCTAGCTAAAATAGGACCCAGTGGGATGCCCATCAAAACCCCCATTGATTTAGGCTTACATGACATTATCAAAGCTAAACTCTCCCCTCTTTGGAGCTAATTGTATAAATTCATGAAGCAAAGTTTCAGGAATTATAGCTGGAACCAGGTGACCCCTATAAAGAACATCGGTGCAAGTATCCAGGTTGTCCTGTAGAGAAACTTTACAATGTCAAAAAACACCATAAGTTTATTCTTTGTATTAATTTTGGAATTTATGATAAAATCAAAAAATCTAAAAGTGTCTGAAATAGAATTAGAAGTCAGAAACAGGTTGAAGAATTTCCACTAGTCACTTTCTTTCCAGTTTGTCTTCTTCATAATTTAAGATCTAATTGTTGTATCAATTTTCTTTGCCAATGGCAACTTCCGATGAAGTGTTGCCAAAAAGATCCTCAGGATTTTGTTATTAAAATAATATTTAAAAAAATGTTTCCCCTCTTCAAAACTATATATATATATATATATATATATATATATATAATCCATTTTACCCCAAACAAGCCAATAGTTCTACTAAGTTGCAACAAGAAGTGAAAGCAAATGAGAGTACTTGAGAAGTAAATGGAAACTCAATCCTAAATAGGATTAATCTCTATGTCTGTTCAAAAGACGGGAAAGGAGTGTGAAACATGTGATAAGTGAGCCTGTATTAATCATTTCATCACAAACAAAGTAATAGAGCCTTCTCAATGCAAGGGGTTACTGCGTATAAAATAACATGAGAAAAAGAACATTATCAAGAAGAAAGAACAATAAAAGAACAGTAATTAAGAAAACAGATGCTACTGACTGAAATTGCATTTAAATTGTACACACACACACACACACACACACACACACACACATAAATAAATATAATGAACTCTCCTGTTGGATTCGACGTATGAGTATCTGAAAGCTTAATTGTTTCAGTTATGAAACCAAGGTAAACCACCAGAAAACCCACACAAGTGATTGGATTAAAGTGGTGAAGGCTTGTGCAGAACCATCCACACTTTTCGGAACCACTGATACACTCAGTTGGTGCATATAAATGCCACAGATGAAGCAGATAATAGACCTCAGGCATTTTATTATCCCACAACAGGTTGCCATTACCTGCTGCGGTAGCCAGCCAAGGCTCAAAAACCCAATCTGTCTTGACATTTAACTCATAACTGGAATGAAGGGACAGATTAATACCTTTCTCAAGGGTATTAGCGTGTAAGTGACTGCAGGGCAGTCAACTGAAATTCAAATTCGGCTCTTCAATTTTTCATTCTGAGCTGATATCCACTGCACCACAACGCACATCCATCAAGAAACGCTTACAGCACCTTGTATTCCCAAGCGGTCACCCATCTAAGTACTGACCAGGCTTAACATTCTTTAATTTTGGTGATTGGACGAGAACTGGTGTATTCAACGTGATATATATATATATATATATATATATATATATATATATATATGAGACATGCATAAAAATAAAAGAACAGGATGAAAAACATGCTCCTTAACAGGAGGTATAAAATCCAAGGATAGGAACACTCATAGAAAAGGTGGGAATACTTTTGTGGCAGGAAGAATATATAGGAGATATCTTCCACGATAAGAGAGAGCAACTGACAATACACAGAAATACTGACGGACCAGAAATATTAAAATCCGAAGTGGAAGCTGCACTGGTCAAACTAAATAGAAACAAAGCAGCTAGAACAGATGGCATTGCAATAGAACTGTTGGCAGTCTTAGATGATTTTGGCATAGACAAAATCACAGAAATAAAGGAATAAAATCTATAACAGCGCAAAATCCTGAAGACCTTAGCAGATCGATTTTCATAGTAGTGCCTAAGAAGCCAGGAGCAAATGAATGTAACATCCACTGAGCTTACTGAGTCATGTAACAAAATTCATCATCCAAATTCTGATGAATAGAGTGCGCAGCAGAATTAGACCACAAATAGGACAAGATAAGTGTGATTTCATTAAGGACACTAGCACAAGGGACATGTTATTTATGCTTATAATGTTATCAAAAAGGGCAATAGAAATGCAGAAGCACATGTACCTGTGTTTCATCGACTACGCAAAGGCATTTGACAAAGTATGGCACAAAGACCTGACAGTGACACTCACCAACCTTAACATATTTGAGAAAGACCTTAGAATAATCAGGAACCTGCACTGGCAGCAAACTACCTGCATACAGACAGGAAAAGATTTCAGTAGATACATAGAGATAGAAAGTGCTGTAGGACAAGAACGTGTCTTCTCACTAGATCTATTCAACATATACAGTGAGACATTTCTGAAAGATTTTGAAGCCCTGCCAAGATTTGTCATTGAGGGTACAATCTGAACAATATAAGGTGCGCAGATGATACAGTGCGGATAGCAGATACAAAAAAGAAACTATAAGACTTCACAGGAAGTAGTTAAAGAAAGCAGAAAGAAAGGACTACATATGAACTATAAGAAAACTGAATGCATGATAATCAGTAAAAAGAGGAGCACAAGATGCCAATTACAAGTTAGGGATACCAAAATCAAACAGGTGCATAAATTTAAATACCTGGAAAGTGTTCTAACAGAGGATGAAATGTGCGATACGGTGATCCAAAAACGTATTGGCATGGCCAAGGATGCATTTCAGATGCTGAGCAGAGTATTAAGAGAGAAAAATTTTGCTGGAAACAAAGAAAAGAGTACTGGATTGTTATGTAATGTTTTTCATTCAATATGGTAGTGAATGCTGGACAATCTCATCAGGGATGAAGGAAAGACTTGAAGCAACTGAAATGTGGTTCTACAGAAAAATGCTGAAGATATCATGGATGGAACACATAAGCAATGACGAGGTCTTGGAGAAGATGTACACAAGAAGCTAACTGATACTTAACATCAGAAAAAAAAACAGCTGAAGTTTTTTCGGACATGTAATGAGAAGAGAGGGCTTGGAGAACCTGATGATCACGGGATGGATAGAGGGTAAGAGGGACAAGGGAAAGCAACGCATGACATACTTGATGGACTTGAGCAGATAGATGGTGGAGTGGGGATTGAGTGAGAGAACAGGAGAAGAGGTATTAAGAGAAACAAGGGATAGGGAGATATGGAAGGCTATGATTGCCCACGTCCTGAAAAAACACAGTATATATATATATATATATATATATATATATATTCCAATGTTCATTGACTGCAAAACACTTCCCCACTTTGCCCAATTTATAGGCAGAATCACATAAATGCATACTGAGATTTCTTCATAGCTCAATAAAATCGTCCAGTTCTTGGTTTCATGACTCATTCCCAGTCTGTCTTGTCTTGAAGTCAGACACTATGTTCGCTTATCCAATTTTGTTCTTAGTTTGTGAATTTTTCTGCATTATTACTGTTAATTTATCTTTTATTTATTGTTTCCTTGTTTTACAGTATTTTTTGTTCCATTCTTTTTGTTTCTTGTTATTTCAAACTTTGTCAGTTCTGTTTGCTGGGTACTTCTGCTATCTGTTTACATTTAACTACGGCCACTCACACTACAATATGTGTGTGTGTGTGTGTGTGTGTGTGTGTGTGTGTGTGTGTGTGGCTCTTCACAACTTCCTGTCATTTGTTGCTCTAAGTAACATTTTACTCTTTACCAAAACTCTTTGTCTCCATTCTGTCAGCCATTCACACAAACTTAAGTCAGTTATTTGTTGTTTTTCTCTTCCTGTCAATATGTCCTGTGAGTGTTAGATTTCCCAGATCATATTTTTTCATTACATGCCTCAGAAAGTTCAGACTGGAGGTATAAGTGTTCTTTTAATTTCTTTTTTCTTTAAACATTCGCAGTTGCTCAAAAATTATCATTGGTATTCGCAACAACTGTAATGGAGTTTGAAAGAAGAAGCAATTTGTGGTGCATTTCTGACATAATTTTTTTAATGTAAATGACCTGTTTTTGACCGTTTTTCATCTTATATTTCTGTTTTGCATGTTTAGCATTATTTGTTCTGTGTATCGTGTATTGTTTTTGGCTGAACATTTTTGTTTACTTCTATGGATATGGGACCCTCCCCTACTACTATGAAGGTGTTTCCCCAGACTGGATCATCCCTCTGCAGCCACTATAACAACACAGGTTGCAGATAGACAAAAAAAGGTTATTGCGAGAACTAAAAGAAGAAATTCAAGGAGTTCATTAATAGACTTTGACTAATTTCAATTCCTTCAGTTTTGGAGGTAGTTTCGGCCTGAACGATCTCGTTGTCGACCTCAGATGTGAAGACACAAAAATTTATCAGCGTCAGCAGCGAGATAAAGAAGGAGGCCCTCAAGATCAGCCTCAAAGTAAAGGCCAGAAGAGCAAATATTATGTTGGACATTCTACTGGAGACAACAGAGGAAGCCAAATCATAAGCTGGAAGCATCCTCATTGCTAAGTCGGTGAGGTTGCAAACAAAATATTATGGCTTGCAAAATGCAAAGATCACATTTCATAGAGCCCCTTTGGACATATGAGAGGACCATTTGGTGGTCTTTTTACACAATACGGACATGTTGGGGAGGTTACACCAGCCAAAGTCAAGGCGGACATTTCATCTGGAGATGTCTTTTTGCAAGTGACTTTGTGCCACAAGTACCTTTGATGACATCCTTGATATCCTGACGTTGTGTCAGGAGAATTTTGGTGATTGTAGAAGGCTGTCAACCCCACTGCTGGACCTGTAGTGCCACAGAACATTTGACTAGAGAATGTTCTTACAAGAACCTGGCACCACCAGCTCAACAACCAACAGCCCAACAGCCAACAGTATTGAAGGAAACAGTGCATCCAGACAAGTCTGGCCAGGCCCCCAGTGGTGCCAGTGAGTTATAGCAGATGGCAAAAAAGGGTCAGAAGGTGGCAATCCCTCCTCCCCAGCAAAATGTTCCACAGGGGTAAAAACAACAAAAGCAGGCTGAAGCAATAACAACAGCCACATTAGCAGCAGACAAAGCAGCAGCATCATTTGCTGCCACAGTAGCAATGACGACAGCAACAGGATTGGCAGCAACAACCACAACAACTGCAACAACAGCTGCAACAACGAGCAACAATAGAGGCAGCAATAGCATCTACAACAACATTTGGAGCATCAGCATCAGCAGCAGCAACAGAAACAAGATCACAAATTGGAGGTGAAGGATATGCCTCTACCTCGATCTTTGTCTTTAAAGAGGGAAAGGGAGGAAGAGGAACAAAAACATAAAAAAATATGTCTGTCCAAGGCAAGGTGGATGGGGCCATAGAACATTCCAAGTCCCAATCCTTCCCTGCTTCGCAAAGCAACAAAGACATTTCTTATTCTAACAAAGCTAAGAGCCTACCCCCACTAAGAACTTTCCATCACCCTCTCCACACGTATGTCCCCTCCACAAAAAAGAAACTCATCTGTAAAGGGGAGGCAATCTATCAAATAGATAGAAAAGCTCTTGAGGCTTGTTCTGTGAAGGAACGAACAATTCAGAGCAATCTGCATCTGGTCCGAACAATCCTAGAGGGTGTAGAAGACTACAAGCAAGCTGCGCTGATCAATTTGGATCAATCTAAAGTGTTTGATAGGGTCAATCATTGGTATCTGGCTGCTGTCCTACAGGCTGCCGGACTAAATCCTGACTTCTGCAGGTGAAGGAACAAGGAAGCTGTCATGGGCAGTTCATTAGGGTTTTCCTATGTTGCCCCTAGTTTACCCATTGGCATTGGAGCCCTTCCTTCACCAGCTAAGGGACAGAGTGTGCAGTCCAGCCCTATGTGGAATCTCTTTCTCTGGTGCTGCTCAAGCTAGGGTTTCTGCATATGCTGAAAATGTATCCACTTTCGTGTCATGCCACAGCAACATTGTGGTGCTACAAGAGGAACTTGAATGGTACAAGAAGGTCAAAGGGGTCAAGATTAACCACAACAAGTCTTTCATTTGGGTTTAGGTACCTGAAATGGATTGGTTTTCCAAGCCCTTTTACTTGGACTGACAAATCCGTTTGCATTCTTGGAGTATGATACGGACCCAGGATTCAGATGAAGAAGAACTGGTCAGAGGTACAGGCAAAGGTCAGGCAGTGGTCCGGACTTGGCTTCAACAGTGGTTGTCCATGAATGGTACAGCCGAGGTGGGTGCCACTTACATCTATACTCTCTTTCTTTATTGGTTGTCTGTACTGCCTCTCTGGAGGAACCGTAAGAAAGCAATCAAAAGCTTCTTTTCCTCCCTCTTGTGGAGTGGTTGCGGGCATAAGGGTGATAGGTGTCTGTGCCCAACATCCGAGTCGGTGGGGGTCATGGCTTAGAATGACATATTTGGCGAGTCAATAACATACCTTGAGAAATATACAAGAATATTTTGTTTACTGGAAATAGTAAATTTAATCAGTTAGCTTTCAAATAAAACTAAAAAAAGGTTTCAAAAAGCTTTTTAATTTTAAAAATTCAATGTAAAAGTTAGGTATTGAAAAGGAGTGGAGGTACCTATATATATGTATATCAAGAAGAGACTGTTTAAATTTCTAGAAAGAAAAGAGAAAAGAGGATTTGGAGAATTTGACAGGACATATTGAAGGCAAGAGGAACAAAGGAGAGCAGCAGTTACTTAGAAGCAGAAAGTAACTATTGGAATTTGTAGGGTAAATAATGAAAAAAGAAGGTTTGGAGAATTTGACACTCACAGGATATAATAAGGGACAGAGAAAAGCAGTAAATAACTTATCTAATGAGCTTGTATAAATGGATGGCAGAACAGGAATTAAGAAGGATAATAGAAAAGCAAACCTTATTGAGTTTCAAAGGGCAGAAAGTTGTGGAAAGCCATGATTGTCCAAGACCTGAAGAGACATGGCACATAGAAGAAGGAAGGTCTGTATTGCATGAATGTTTGAATATTACTGCAGAATATTAAAGTCTAAATTATTTTTAAATTTAATTATTTTTTACTGCTTGGAATTGACTTTCAACTTATTTGGGATTGTAATTAATTTGTCACAAGTCTGCTTTTATCAAAATAACGTTCTCTTTTTCTCATCTGCCTATGAACCCCCCCCCCACCCCACCCCGCAAATCCTTTTTTTTTTTGTTTATTCATTTCAAAATTATATTTATTATTACCGTATATAAATTAATGACTATTTTTCCCCAATAGATTTTTTAACAACAAACAAGCAAATATTATTTTTAGTTTTAATTTTATTTATTTTTAAAAACGATAAGTCAAAATGTTATTTGCATAACCCAAATTGAAATGGTGTGTTTGTGTTACTATTTCTTTTTTTTGTGGTGGGGGAATATCCATTAGAATTCTAATGTAAAATGAGTCTTGTATCAAATAAACTTTGAATATTGATCTATTAACTTCTTAAATGTATAATAGATTTAGCGAAAAAAATCTATGAGTGTATGACTGCAGATTTTAGTGAGGCCTGGATTCCATTATCCGTTCTTCTCAATACATACATGTGTATGTTTAATTTATTTTTCCCCATTTCAACAACAGTTGTCTCTTCATTTATCCTGTTTACGAGGTTTGTTCATTTTTATTCATTTGTTATTTGCTTCGTTCCTTCATCAATATTTGTTGTTTATTTTTTCATTTCCATATCGATTTGCTTGAATCTACCTCCCATAGTTTGATTTTCTCTTTCTTTCACTGATTTATTTTTCTCCTATCATTGTTGTTCTGTAGTTCAGAACAAAGAAAAGAAAGAGAAACAGTAGGGGGGAGTGAAATTAACTAGGAGGTAAGAAATGGAATTATATATCCATCTGTCTGTTTCTAGAGACAAAAGAAAACTTTTCTTTACCAATGAGTTTCGTCCTCAGATTGACATTATCAACGTAAATTTAAGTAATTTGCAAAAGGTATTTATAAAAAAAAAAGTAAAAGATATTGTTAGGTTTTCACAATTTTAAAATTCAAACAGGTTCAAAAGATTAATTGTGAAAAGGTAAACTATGGATGGAGGGTGCTTGGTGATGTATATAATTTAATGCTTAATAAAAGAAAGAGGGTAAATGTCATTGTTGTAGATGAATTTTTTTTTGTTTTATTTGTTTAAACATTATTTTGTTTAATGGTTACTCATATTTGAGTAGATGTTCTGTTTTTATTATTAAACAATGTATTTGTTTATGTTTTTATCTATACCTGCCAGCCTGAATATTTGAGAAATCTTCTTGGAAAATATGTGTCCTCCTACTTTTTGGATAAATAGGCCAGTAGATGTAAATAAATAAATGAATATATTGTTTGATAATAAAACATTGCATCTACTCAAATATCATGACTTGTTCAAAATCAGATCATCCTTTTTTTTCCTCTAACAAGCATGCAGCTTTATGAATGTTTATTAGGTGCATGAAAGTTTCTGACAATTTTTAATTTAAAAATCCAATTTTCTTCTGTATATTTAGTTTTGTTAAAAAAAAAATGGTACTTAGGATCTTTGCACACATTTTTAAATGTGAATTAAAAAATAATTTTATAGATGTTTAAGAGACACTATTTCAAGAATTTTTTTCATTCTGACATAAAATATACTTTTAAAACTATTCTACTTAGAACTGTTGCTTTTAACAACATTTTATCTTGGACATTTTTTAACCATCTTAAGGGAGAATTTATGTCCAGTGGTCTTCATCAGTGAATTAGTCTTCTTTTTCCTCATATTTTTTCAAATAAAACACCTGTTAGCTAAAGAGAAAGTGTGCATGTTTGTGCATTTAGTATATAGAAGATGCAGGGAATTTAAAGCTCAAAATAGCTTCCCCGGAAAAAGAAAAAAAATGATAAAAAGCTGAACTTTTTTTCTCTACCAGATTATTCATTTTTTTTTCATGCCTGTGCATTCTAGAAATTTTAGTAAAGAAAATGCATTTGATGACAGGGATTGAATCTGTATTTCCCTTTGTAGGAGAGACCACTATTTGATCCAGTGTGCTTTACCACTAAGCTATGAAGAACATTACAAGCAAGGTTCTATTTTAGCTTTAAAGGAGGATGCAGGTTTGAATACATATTCTTTAATTAGATTTCTCAAATGCACAGGCCAATAGATGCAATACACACTGTCTAATAAATAAAAATGTGACCTTTATTTTAAATATGAAGTGTCCACTATAATGAAATTTGAAGAAATAAAAAGTCTGTTAAGAAATAAATCCATTAATTCTTTAGAAAAAAGTACCAGAGTATAACAAATACATTAAAATACTTTTTAGTCATTGTTAACAGGAGTGAATAGAGAGCACATGATTTTTATGTTGCAATAATAGATGAGATAAATCCAAACAATGAAAAAAGAATGAGGAATAAAAGTTACTTTATTTCCGAATTCCCAAATGAGTTGACCTCCATTAATAATGATAATATTTATATTAGGAAAAGCGAAAGATTTAGTATGATTGAGATTTTTCTTTTAAAGAATAATCTGACACTTGTGAAATGCAATAGGACAAAATGCAGATAAGGGTTTGACATATTGGCAAGTCAACAGAGAAAGGCAACAATAATAATAAAAATCCTGATGAAAAATCCTTGTGGTTGTGGTCGGGGAATGAGACTGAGGTTGATCCTGCTCTTTTGCACCATCATCAGCAGCCCTAACAGAATTAGTTCTGTTACACATATTTTGCAACAAAAAAAAATATACATTAATATAATGGCTAATGCAGAGTAATAAAGAAGTTATAACATCGCCTTATTCTATTAATAATGCTAGCCTTAACTTTTGACTATGAATAACACTTCTATAGCAAAAATATTTACAATGTATTTCTATAATAAAAAAAATAAAACAATAATTATAGTTGCCTTTTTTTTTTGGTGCCTACAAAAAAAACTGTCCATGGGTGAATATGTTATGGAAATTTTTATCAACAAAAAATGTTACTTTAGTCTGATGAAGTACTAAAGAACACATCATTTTCTTTCAGGCTGTCATTAATTTTCTTTAACCATACCTATCTGTTATGCCTAAATATATATCATCTATCCTAACAATACTTTCTTAGGGCAATGCCAACTGTTCTAGATAATCACTCAAAAGGTAGATCATCTATAATTGCTGAAATCTATCCTGTTTTTGTTATATAGATAGAATATCTGAACCCCATATCTGACCAACTTTTGTATAGCTTCAGATGGCTGAGTTTTGAATTAGTTATCATTTTCCTATACTGGCTGCCAACCCTGTCTTAAGAGCCCATTCTATGCTGCTATTTAACCCATAGTTGAGGGGAGAGAAGAAATGCATTCATACATTTCCCAAGGAAATTTGTGCAAAAGTGTGCTGAATTTAAATTGAGCTTGTGGATTTCTTTTTTGGAGCTGCTATTACACTACCTGCACATCAGTGTATATATATATATATATATATATATATATTTATATATATATATATTGGGCATGTATAATGATAATATACATGCTAAAAAGTTTGCCTTCTTCTACTGAGCGCCCATATCCCAGAGGTAGAATCACCAACTGATGCCAATTCGGTTGGGTTTCAATCCTGGGTTAAAAGCAATCAGAGTCTAACCGTACTGATGAGCTGCGATACAGCAAAACAGATCTGTCTGCGGATGACTCTATATAGAAAGGAAGAAGTTAAAATACAACAAACTGCTGGAGAGTTGCAGGGTTAAAGGCTGGAGGGCTAGCTGCACTCCTATAGAATTGGGGACTAGAGGATTTGCAGCAAGGTCCTTATGCAAAGCCTTAACAGATATTGGGATAGTGGGAAATAAAAAAAGGAAAGCACTCAAGTCCATAACCAAAACAGCGTAAAGAACAGCTAATTGGTTATGGGTCAAAAGAGAGAGTGCCTGAATTTCAAAACAAATTGTTAGCTAAAATTCCCTAAAATTCAGCATTTCTGATTTCTCTTCATTTTATTAGTACTCGTAAATAAGATAAAATGCATAAATAAGTTTAAATTAATGTTTCGGACGAGCTCATGTATGGTTCACCTTTAAATGGAAAGTGGCTCTGACTGTCGCCAATCAGTAGCATTTGCAAGGTTTTGTACCGGGCCTAAACATAATTTTTCCAGTGTCTGAAAGCGCTTATCAAGGGTGGACCAGAAACTGATCATCTCGGTTCAGGTCAGTGCGGTGAGGGGGGTTTGATGTTGAAAGACCCAAAACCTCCTAGTGATCCTCACGATGACATCACTTTTATGGTGCGTATGTTTGAAATATATATATATATATATATATATATATATATATATATATATATATATATATAAATTCACATACACACACACACACACATATATATATAGGAGCTATATGGTGGGTGATTTCCCCTGCATAAAGGAGATGTAGGTTCTACTTAAACACTCTTGAAAAACCCAGAATGGTAGATAAAAATTATGCTATTTAAAAAACAGATGTCTCTTCAAACACATATATACACTAAATATAATGTATATAGTAATATTAAATATTATATATAAATATATATCCATGTTAACACAAACAATTATGACTTCCAAATCATTTCATCTAGCCAATTTTCTCAACAGGGTTTGGATCACACTATAATGTGGTTTTGAAGAACTTCCCAATAAGGCTGTATGCTGAGATAATATTGCCATACTTGTATTATAAGGAAGTCAGCTCTCTGACAAATCATCATGAAATTTGAACCTGTGTCTCATGGTTGGAATGCTAACATTTTAACCACTCAGCCACATGCTCATATGAAGTAACAAGTTGTTGTGATTAAGGGTTTATTGACAGAACCAGATTATAAGATCTATGTCAGAAACTTTAACTAAGGTCTGCTCAGGATATTTGTGGTATAAATCACTGTGGCTCTGTGCATGTTGATAAAACACAACCTGGGTTTCTGCAGGTTTCTGCAATGCAGTTCAGCTAGGCATTGAAACAGATATGTCTACTTGGACAAGCAGCCAGGTATTCTATGTATATATGTATGCATGTTTGTCTATATTCATATATATAAATACAGACATAACTGTTTTTTTTTATTGGTAGCCACATTAATTTCATCATCCACCTGATTTTCTTTAATCATTTGTGTCAGTTTGGTTGATTTTATAACATATCAACACTTGTTGGGCTATTTAATATCACATTTTTACATGGTACACCCAATGAGAATCAAACTCACCTCAAAAGTAATGGTTAACTAGACTAATTTTGCTAACCATTACACCATACCAAATCATTTTTTGAACTAAATACAATAGAAAAAACTAAAATTTTGTATCTATCTCTAGTTTTAACATTGACCATGTATATTGCACATTTAGAATTAAGAAGAAAAAGATTGCCAGAACTTAGGAATTAATGCAAGTTTTACTTACAGCATAGGTTTGTTATATATATGATGTAAATGCATTGCCAAACATTTCAGTAAAAAATGTACTTAAAAATCAGGATGTGCATTGTGGTGCAGTGGATATCGGCTCAGAATGAGAAATCGGGGAGCCGAGTTCAAATTCCAGTTGAATTCCTTATATTCACTTATGCACAAATACCCTTGGGAAAGGTAAGAATCCTTCTCTTCCTTCCAGTTATGGGTTAAATAATAGGACAGATTGAGTTCTATAACATTGGTTGGCAACCAGTCTACTGTAGAAAGCAATGGCAACCTACTGCGGGATAATCTTCTGCCCAGTCAGTCATGTCTCGAAAGAGACATGATTGCCCAAAAGTGTGTATCATGTATGGTCTATAAATGGTCATGTTTACTCAAATGGTTTATGCTGATAACCATCATATATGTACACACATTTTCAATAAAGAAAAATGAATTAATAAAATTTAAAAACTAATAATTTAGTTCCTGCTTATATTAATACAGTTTTGCACAATGTTTGGGAAAATCCCAGATATCTTTTTCCAGTTGGTTAAGCTCTTTATTGGATATGCAATTGGTGAAATGTTGAATATTGTTTGCAAAGACTAGAAAAATGTTAAAGTTAGGAAAATTTGTTCCTCATCCTAAACAAGGAACAAGAGATGCACCTCTTCACTTGTTCAATAGATGTGGGTGGAGTGTGAACCAGGCGATAGTTTAGTCTATCTACTCCAATTGAAAAAAAAAAAAGAAAAAAGAAAAGAGTGAAAAGATTGGTATTGGTAGCAAAGTGAGAAAAATATCCTCTTACAATTAGAATTAGTAGTATTTGTGTAACATCCTTTAATTGTGAGGATGTGACAAAAAGTAGGAATGTCATCGTATTCTTTTTTCATTCTTGGTAATTAATTTTCTAGAAACATGTAGACCATTCATTTCTGGCAACTGATTCTGAGCATCCAGTCAGAAGAAATTCTCTAGGATATTCCTTCAACCCATTCTGGAACTGTACTCCTGTACAAGAATAATATGTGTACAATATACTTAACACCAAACAGAATATCTCTTATTCAACCCAAAGATCAAAGAACACTGTGCTGTAATTCTTGAAAATCTATCCCCTAACAGATTTTATAGAGAGAACTGAAGTTTGAGAAATGAGATTTAATTGATTTCTTTTTATTCTAGTACAGCTACACCATTGATTTTCCAGTACCCTTGGTTTCCAGAGCTGTTCCAGATTATCCATCTTGTCAAATTACCAAAGGTCAAGCAATCCCCATCAAGCTGTTACTTTTGTATGTGTGTATGAGAATCTGAAGGTGTGGTGCAATTAGAATACAATTTAGAAAAGTTTTGATATGTTTATGTGATGCAACAATGTCATCTGAAAATTAAAATTTAATTTCACAAGAGTAAAATGTACATTATCAATTTTGTTTGTTTGATATAAAATTCTGTTTCTTGTAACACCAATTAATAAGGTGTTACAATACTAACAAAAGTGAGCTCATTAGTCAGAATGTAAATAATATTAATCAATTTATACACATTTAATTAAAAGCAAAAAAAAGAAAACAATATTATAATTAATTTCCAATAATTTTCAGAAATTTATTATCTGAACAAATATTTCTCTTTTTTGTTCACCTTGCCAGCATCCTGTCTGTTTTAAAGTCTGCCATCACTTTCCTTTCTCCTACTGCTACCATCACCAACAGCAACAGTTTACAAATGGCTGTATTACTGCTACATTCTCATGTGACTTCGTTGTTGTTGCTATGGTTAACATGGAAGCAGTGGAATTTACTGATTCTGTACCACTTAGAAGAAAATGAAAATTGCTTTTCTGTTAATTTCTATTTTAATAAATCAATAACATTTTCTGTTTTTTATCATTTGTTTTGTGTGCTTGTCCTAAAACTATAAAAACACTTTTTATTTGGAGCAGTGTACTTGGGATTTTAACAGGTGAAATAACATCTCACAATACTAATTTATTTATTTGCTAAAAAGCAAGTGTGAGTCAATCCAGTATTTTGACCATGATCCTAGAAGAAGGGGCATTATTTTGAGCTGAGTTCCAATTGCAGTCAGATTTGTTATATTCACGTACATGTAAATACCTTTAGGAAAGGCATGAATCCACCTCTTTTTCCTCTAGATGTAGGTTAATTAGTAGGACTCATATTAATAAGTCATTAGTTCTGAAAAATTATAATGATCTAATAAAATATTTTCTGGTTTTAACCTGCAAAAGGTTGACAAGTCATAAAAACAATTTAATGCTTTCTCGTGTCAAGGCAGTGATTAAAAAACACTTTCCTTTTAAACGTTAACTTTTCAACTTTGGTAAATATCTTTTCTCATTAATAAGTTTTTGTAAACAATAAGATTATATTTCTAAAATGAAAGTGTCTTATCTTTATAATTTCATTATTTTGGGTCAAGTTTACCAACTTTTGTAAGACTCTGTACAAGTCAGGTTAATGTGAATTTCCTGCAGGATAATGCATTGTATTGACCAGGTTTGGTTTAAAAAGCATACTGAAGTTTTCTGAATAAGTATATATGGGATCTAGTTGAGAGGTCTATTTGTACACAGGTTCCTGCATTTGCAATTCTGGCCATTTGTGGAATTGACACTTGTTGCAAACTAAAAATTTTAAATAAATTTGAACAAACTGATGTAAGTTGTGTAAAGAATGACATAAAACTGATTTCTCAATAGTCATTTTTACTGATGAGCATAGGGCTACATTGGATGAGATTGATGGTTAGTCTAGTGGTTGGGTCCTTTATAGAAATAGTCAAGTAACACAGTAATAGGAAAGTGAATCAATGGCATCAAGATAAACACAGAAAATTATTCTCCTAAGTTTAGTCTCAATCAAAAAAGCTTTATGCTAAATAGTATATTCATGCACAATAATGCTACTTCATATTCTACAAAGCTGACTGTTGCCCACATTGTCAAAAAGACCAAATTAATAGAATAGCTTTAAATATAGATGACAATATTTATAATATTGAAGTTATTTTACAATTGCGTTGGTTGTATTTTCTAGATGAGTAATCTAGGATTTTTATCCATAAATTAACTATCATTGTTTGTAAAATGAAATTCTTATTTTTGAATTACTAAAAAAAGTCAAAAGAAAGCAAATACAATGCAAAAGAAAATGTATCAGCATCTTGATATCTCTTACTTAATAATCAGTAAGTGTGGATACAGTAACAGCTATGAGCATGGGAAGGGCATTCGGTGAGCCAAGCTCAAGTTCCAGCCTTTTCTGTTGCTTTCACTTTCACACTAATACCCTTGGAAAAGGCATGAATTTTTCTCTTCTCTCTCCAGTTATGGGTTAAATAGGATGATAGACTAGTTTCTTCAGGTAACCTTGGGAGCAAACTAGTTTAAGAGAAAGAAAAATCTGAATTCAAAACCATGGAGAAAGGCATGTTGGTGATGGTAGCAGTAAGAGAAAGGAAAGTGATGGCAGACTTTAAAACAGACAGGATGCTGGCAAGGTGAACAAAAAAGAGAACTACACCACTATCTTTCTCAAGAAGTCAAAGCAATTCACAGATGATAAAGAAAAGGAATCCGTGGAGAGCCATGATTGTCTAAGTCCTGAAAGAGACATAACATTGAAAAAAAATTTATATATTCTGCTGTAATATTATATCACTGCATGTCTATTGCTACTCTATTGTTATTTCCAAAGTAAATGTTCAGATAAACACCATTCCTTATTTCCATCAGTTCAGACCTTTACAGCTAGCACTTGCCATACCACATACACATGGTCGGATCATCCAGATTCCATTTATGTTTCATTGCTTAAAAGAAAGTTCCGCAGAAGAGTTACTTTGTAGAATAGACTTTTAAGAGGATGCCTCTCTGATCACTACAACTATAGCCACTTCAAGTCTAGGGCTAACTCTTATCTATCCTACATATCCTCTTCTTCCAGCCATACCATAACCCCTTTCTTGGCTCTCATGAACATTTTAGTAAAAACAGAAAACATTAATTTGAGGTATGCTTCTGTACTGACTTTGAGTATTACCGTGTGTTACCATAGTAACAGAATATTTTATTATTTCAAATAGGGGAGATAAGTATGTGTAACCAATGACTATATAAAGTCCCATTGTATTTTAAATGCTCTGACAATAGAAATGCATTGAAATTTGAGAAAAAAACAATTTGCAGTAACCACAAATTAATACAAGGACTATTAATAAAACAGAGCCATGTTGTTAAATAGTTGTTAGCTAATAACAGAAGTAAAAATGTAAAAGAAACACTTTGTCAGTTTGAAATCAAAAACATCTTTAATGTTTTTTAGAATATCTGGAGTTTTAATTTTAAAGAGATCTAAATTAAAGGATTATCTTCATCAGGGATTTAAAATGTTTTAATGATTTCAAAAAATGAAAACAGTTACAATAAAATCAGTTGAATTTAGGAGAAAGTTTATAACAATGGGGAAATTTTGTCAGTAATTTTTATGAAGTTATATGAAAAAGCTCTCAATTTAACCCTTAAGAAGCCCTTCCCTACAAAAATCTGAAGTTTGGCCAGATTGGGGAGGTGGGTTGGGTCAAGGACCCTCTCCACTGCATAATTATCAAACCATACAATAATTCTCAGTGTATATTTATTAACATATTTCTTGTTTCATCTCTTGTGGGAAGGGAGGTAAATCAACTTAAGCCAGTAAATTTATGAGCAATTACTTCCCTTAGTCATTTTAATAATCTATACCAATAAAATATATATTTGCATTTAGATAAAATTCCATTCTGAATAAAATTAACTATTTAATTAGTTCCTTCATTCCTACATTTCTTAAATAAGCACAATGCTAGATTCATGGCAAGATCTCATCAATTTACAGTTGAAATGGTTAGATATAACTGTAAGCTCTATGCTAAGAGTTTCTCCTATCATACTTCTCACTTGTAGAGCTCTCTTCTGCCTTCTTGCTCCCCTGGCAAAGTCTCAACAATTTACAGTTGAAATAGCTAGATGTAAATGTAAGTTCTATACTAGGAGTTTCTTCTATCACACTTCTTGCTTGTAGAAATCTCTTCTAGCTTCCCAGTCAATTTTGATCTTCAAAAATTTAAATGCCATGTCAATCCTTATTTTCTGTCTTAAATCTTGTTCTTTTATTGTCCTCTCTCCTTAACAGTAATTTTTCTCATGTTCTCTAACACTCAGTAACTCCTTGCATCCTAGTGGCTTTATTGCCTTGCTTGGGGTAAAAAGATTAAAAAAAATATCTCATTATTATCATGTTTTGGCTGTTGTACACTCTGGCCTTCTTCAGGTGATTTACATTGAAATTTCAAACTAAACAAAAACTCTTATTCTTTTTCTTCATTCCTACTAATACAGCTTCCCTTCATTGCTCTTTTTCTTATAAATACTGATACATTTTCTTTGTTTTTATGGTTTCTCCTGCTTGTTAACCTTTTCCCTAAACTCATTCACTTCTCCAGTTTTATATTCTCTCATGTTTTCCTTCCTCCTCTTCTACTAATCCATTTTCCTCCTTTTATTCCTCATGACCACTTCTGATTTTTCTCTTCCTCCAGTGTGCTTCTTACTAAAGAGTCTCACAATAAAACTCACCACCTTTGGTAAGCAATATCTAATCAATGTTCTATCAATATTTTGTCATTTATTTCTAACTGGAAGCCTTCATGAATTTCAACCTCATTTTAAGTAAAAAAAGTTTATGAATATTGACTGTCTTTTATACTTCTTCCAAATCTTCACCTATCGCCTTTAATCAAATGTTGTTTGGAATTCTGCTGTTCTTTGGGTAAGTCTCAGAGAACATTTTGAACACTACTTCATGATGACCACAAGATTCAGCAATGAATTACAAATTTCCCACTCTGATGCCTCTTTTCCAAAATAAAGTGAATAGCTGTTGTTTTCATATATTATATAATTTTAACTTTCATATCAAAGTTCAAAATTGTTTACATGGTCTTGTAGCCAGTGGCAATTGTGGAACTCTGAAAGTGAGGAGACCACTTATGGGCCAAGATTTTACTGAGGAAGGAGGGAGGCAAACTCAAGCATCATCTTCATTTTCATACTACACCACTATTGTATACACAACTTAGAAATGCGTTTGAGTATAAGTATGTTACTTCACTAAATTAAACGGAATGACTTTTCATTTATAGTAGTGAAGCTCTAATCTATTCTTGACCTCTTTTCCACTCTCAAGCTCTTTGAAGCTTATCAAGTTGATAGAGCCAACTGAGGGGCTGAGCTTGTCCCCTTCTGTCCCACCCTTAGAATCATCACTGCTTGTAGCAGATGACTTATTTTATGGTTGAGTTCAAAATTTTTAATGTGGTCTTGTAGCAGATGATTTATTTTCCGTTCTACAGTCCCTTTCCCCACAGATGCAATATTGCAAGAATATTACTACTCTATTGCTATTTCCATGGCAAATGTTTAGATGAACTCCACTCTCTGTTTCACCAGTTCAGAACTTTACAGCTAGGATTTGCAATACTACAACCACAAAGTTTAATTACCCACATTTTGTCTGTATTCCATTCATAAAAGGAAGTTTCACTCAGCTTCATCTGGAAAACTTTTCTTCTCTGGAATGAACTCTCACATGGATACTTCCCTGAACATTATAATTTCAACATTTTCAAGCCAAGGATAAATCACTATCTATCCACATTATTCACTTTCTTTTACCTATACTTACCTCTTCTTACATTCAGTAACCCCCTACCACAAGTGGCTCTTGAACCTCATATTGAATAAATCTTAGTATTAAAACAAAAATTGACTCTAAACATTGCACATATGGAATAACCTTTGATTTCCACAAAAAGAATTAGATATTTTCATGCACATCTTACATAACTTCAGATAAATCCAAGAAGTTCATGTGTATGATTGTCAACAGGATTAAACTTCATCAAGAATAATATCTTAGCAATGGTGAGACTTTGAAGATTTTACAGGGTTAACACACAAGAGTAATATGCACACTCCTTTTGGAGTGAAATGCTTAGCCAAAAAAAAAAAAAGTCAGGAACACTCAATGAGACACCAATAACACCCTTACTGTCAACTGCTATTTATCAGCCTCTTACTCCCTCTTAGTGTTCCTTCAATTTTCATTACTTGATCTCTATATTGTACACTGAAATTTGAGAAAAAAGAATCAGATGTCAGGAAAATAGCTATTATAATGCATGATTATAATGTATAGCCAATAAATTGGTTTTGAATGACTGGTGTGCCATCTGAGATGTTCACTATTGTGTTGATTAATAATATCATGTAATAATGCTATTAAAACTGCATTTTATTCAAAATGTGCCAGGGTTGGAGATAGAAGACCATAGTATAAAGACCCCTACTGCTTGGTGAATAATAATCTATTAATCAGTAAAACAGATGAACCAGAAAAGAGATATAAAAAAGACTGAACCTGGAAGATTGGTAGCTTTCCTTTCTGAAGAAAGACAGAGAACAAGGATTGAGGACAAAAGGCGTGCCATAAACCTGGTATTATTTTCATTTGCCAGATCTTCCACAATTAGGTTAGCTGAATTGTCTTTTTTTGGGCATGTGGCTAAGTGGTTAGAATGTTTGCTTTCTGACCATGAGGCCCTGGTTTTAATCTCACCATGGTTGATTTGTCAGGAAGGTGACTTCTTGATGTCAGGAGGAGGCAATCCCAGCATGCAGTATCTTTGGAAAGTGCCTGAAAACCATACCATGGGTTGACCCAAGCCTTGTGAGTAAAACTGGGTAGACAACTTCCTTTTAGGAGTCGTCAATGGTTGTGCTAGCTTGAAGTTACAAGTCATTGTGACCAAGGGTTTGAGCATCCTGGCCTTATTCAGACTGTTGTTCATGCTAGATAACAGAAGAGTTCATTATATACATACACAAAGATGGACTCTTCTCTATATATTAGACTCTTCTGATGATGCAGTAAAATTAGAATTTTCTTTGATTTTAAACTTGATAACTTAGAGTGAAGATGAATGAGTAAGAGATAAGAGGAAAAAGCGAGAGAGCATGTGAGTAAGAAAGTGTTTAAAAGTGTGAGAGTGAGAGATTAAGAGAAAAGGAAAAAATGAAAGAGTCTGAGAAACTGATTAAGCAAGTGACTGAAAGAGTTGGAGAAACAGAGTATATGAGTGAGAAAGTGATTAAAAGAGTGAGAAGAGAGAAAAAGTAAGAGAGTTAATGAGAGATATAGAAAAACAGTGAGAAAGAGGAAAAGACAGAGTTAAAGAGACAGAGAAACTGAGTGGGGGAAGTGATTAAATGAGAGAATGAGAAAGTGAGGGAGAGAGAAAGAAAGAATGAGAAACAGTTGCAAAAACAGGTGACTGTGAATGGAATATTTGATGAATATAGAAAGAAATTGAATACAATTTTTTTGTAATGTTTTGAGGCAAACTTGTGACCAAGATAGGCATTGGCTGCTTTAAATGTTTGTTTCCTTGACATTTTAATGATTTTTTGTATTGCATTTTTATTTATTTATCTACTCAGGTTCTATATGGGGTTGCAACACACACTATGTTGCAGATAGTGGCAAAGGGAGACAAAGACCTATTGCACATGAGGGAGAGAGGGATGTATACCCAATCCAGTTCTGGGTTGATGCATTTCAGGTGCAGGGTGGAGTGGAATCTGCTAGATGCAAGGACGAGGGTGGAAAAGCATGTGTGGGTTGAAGAGATGCTTTATTGGTTATGAAGCAAGTCAAAAAGAATAAAAGAAGAGCAGAAAAGAAAGAAAAAGGGAACAAAAAAAAGAATGAAATTAAGAAAGAATGAGCCAGAGAAAGAACTCAAAAAGTAACGAAAGGAACAAAAGAAGGAAAAGAATTAAAAAGAACTTAAAAAGAACTTAAAAAGGGAGGAAGAAACTGAGGTAGAAAGTAGCTAAAGAATGAATGTAAAGAAAGAAAAAGTAAGTAAATATGAAAAAAGATAAAAATAAAAAGTACAAAGTAAAGCAAATTAGCAAAAAAAAAAAAAAGAGAGAATAAGACAGAAAAAGTAAAAAAAAGAAAACGAAAGGAGAACGTGAACAAAATGAAAATAGGTAAGAAACAAAGAAAAAATGTAAAAGAGAAAAGTAGAGAAAGAAAGGAAAAAGAAAATTAGGAGACAAAAGAAAAAAGGGAAAAGTAAAATGAAAAGAAAACAAGAAAGTAAGGTAAAAAGAAAGGAAATCAGGAAAGAAAAAGGAAAAAGATTTATTGAATGGAAAAAAAAGAATCAGAAACAAATGAAAAAAAGCAAAAATAAGAATAGAAAAAACTTAAAAAGAAAGAAATTAATAAAAAGAAAGAAAAAGGGAAAAATCGAAAAGAAGATTTTCTTCTTTTTGATTCACTAAAAACAAAGAGTTCAAGCCTTCTTTTTACCTTTAAGCATTGGAGTGAATTCAGTGTAAGATATACAAGGTGTGATAGGTAAATTTTATATGTTTAATTTCACAATTTTGTGTTGTTTTAGATTTTGTTAGCTGCACAGTATAGTAGGGTCAGTTGGGCACTGTTTATTAGAAAAAGAGCACCATGATACAATTCACTCTGCCAGTAATTTGGAAACAGTATGCTGTACTGCTTGGTATTTGTGCCAGAAGCTTCAATATGAACATTTCAGAGTGTTTGGGCATCAATCTGAGAACAGTGTAGAGAATTAAAAAAAGATATGGATAAGTTTACTGTTTGGAGTGATCACTAGTGATGGCGACATTATGCCTCTATTCATTTTCCCACAGAGCCTCAAGACTCAACATGGAGAGCTACATTAAGTGCCTTGATGAGATCGTGTTACCCTGTGTCAAGAGAGTGGTTGCTAGAAGATCCTATGTCTACCAACAAATCTCTGAACCATGTTACACCAGAAAGAGAGCTGAGTTATGGCTGTCAGATAATTTCTGTGACCACATCACCTCTTACATCTTGCCTCCTAACACCCCAGACACCAGCTCCCTTGATTATTATGTGTGAGGTGCAGGTGAGTGAGAGACCAACAAAACTTCTTGTAATACCAAAAATAGACTGAAAGCAAGGATTATGGCAGCATTCTGTAACTTAAACAAGGAGACCACCCAGAAGAGTTGCAGGAGATTCCAAGAGTGACTGAAACCAAGAGTGATTTTATCAAATAAATTTACTTTGTGGTATTTCTAGATATGTCTGTGTAATTTTGTTGAATATATGTTAAAATTAGATGTCAGTGTTATTTTCATTTTCGTATCATTTAAACGACAATTTATCCATCGCACCTAGTATAATTTGTGAAAATAAAATGCTAGGAAAGTTGGTTCACTGTGTTGTGCTTGATAAATTTCCACACAAAAATCTATCTATATATATAAAAGGCAATCTGTTAGTCTGTGTGTGACTGTTCCCTATGCACACCTACATTTCTTAAACTACGCCATTCAAACTTTTTAGGGACACATATCTACAGGGAAGCCAGGTCGACACATACTTTTTGAGTTTAAGTTCAGCAATTTTCCCTTTCGCACTTTTTGGCCAATGAACACGATTGTTTACGTTTGCTCTGTAAAACATCTAAGATCTAAGATGGTTGCTGAATTACGTCACAGAAATCAAATCACACATGTGAAACATGACTAAAATATTTTTTATTAAAAAAAAAACATGAGCCTTTATATTTAATTTTTATTCCGATGTTTTATGCCACAGAAATCAAATCACGCGTGTCAAATGCAACTAAAATATTTTTTATTGAAAAAAAAAAATTAGCCTTAATTTTTATTCCGACGTTTTAAAAATTCATTTGGTAAAAAAAAAATGTGAATATTTTTTCCCGTAATTTTTGAAACAAAAGAAATATTTAAAAAAAAAAGTGATTTTTCAAACAAAAACAAAATATGTAAAATAAAAAGTGGCATCTTCTCTTACTACTAAAATGTTCTGAGTTGCACAGGCAATGCCGGGCTATGATACTAGTCATACATATTTATAAGTTTACCATTTGTCCCTGCTTTGAATATTGCTGCCATAAATGCTACTCCTTTTACATATTTACAGATTTTTGATAAAATTTAAAGAAGAATCTGCAATGTTACATCTTAGGTTTTTTATTTCCTTGCTTGTGAAATGATTTAAAAGAAAAAAAGGAGAACATACATCTACAGTGTCAAATATTTAATATTATATGTTAGGATTTTTGAAAGGAAATATAGAAATTATATTTTACCTAATTTCAACTGAAGTTTTTATTTTTATTTATATATTTAAGCTAATTTTAAGTTAAATTAAACTCAGTGCATTTATGGGCTGCCAGAACCTTCCTGAATATGATTTAAACCTGGGAAATATCATTTTAGTGAAAGGTTATCTTCTTTAAGATTTAAGAGATTCATCCACTTTTTTTTTTTAATCATATCACCCCAAGCAAGGTGGTAATGCCACTGATGTGCAGTTGAAGCCGTTTTTAATATTTTTATTTTTAGATGATAGTTTAAACATTTCTGAACAAGTGGAATGCTATAGACAGCATCCACATGAGAATCTATAAAAAAAAAGAAGACCCTAAAAGGCCAACTACAGGTCAGAGAAACTAAAATAAAACATGTAAAGAAATTTAAATACCTGGGAAGCGTTCTGACAGAGGATGGAAAGTGAGATGTTGAGATCCAAAGATGCATTGGCATGGCCAAGGATGCATTTCAAAAGCTAACCAGAGTACTGAGAGACAGGAAAATCTCATTGGAAACAAAAATGACTGTTCTGGATTGCAATGTGATGTTTGTCTTTCTGTATGGCAGTAAATGTTGGACGATCTCCTTAAGGATGAAGGAGAGGCTTGAGGTAACAGAAATGTGGTTTTACAGATGGATGCTGAAGACTGAGCACATGACTAATGATGAAGTATTGGAGGAGAAAACTCATACTTAACATAGGGAAGAGACAGATGATGTTCCTGGGACATGCAATGAGAAAGGAGGGCCTGGAGAAGTTAATACTCACAGGGCGAATAGAGAGAAAGAGAGACAGGGGAAAGTAGCTCCAGACCTACTTGATAGACTTGATCAAATAGACGGCAGAGTGAGGTTTGAGAGAGATACCAAGAGGAAGAATTTTGAGAGCGACAAGAGACAGAGCCAAGTAGAAAGTCCATGATTGCTTACATCCTGAAAGGACACCACATGAAGAAGAAGATAGTATTTTAAAGTTTTGTCATAGACTAAGAATATATCAATTAAAAGTGTGGTAGTTAATTTACGAGTTTTTTCTCCTAATTTAAATGGATACTTTTTGACGTATTAACACATTTGAGAACTCCCAAAAAGACATACAAAAATTGTAAAATTTAGAAATGTCCTCAGTTAAATCATCATCATTCCAGGTGTGATCATAGGGTTGCTGCCTAGATGGGCATCTGACCAGCTTCTTTCATATGAGTTGTGTGTCAGTGCCTGAGTCTCTGAATAATCTTTCAGTCCATTCAATGATATAGTTATCCCTTTTGTCTGCCTCTTCTTATTTTGCCTTGGGTGACACCTTGTAGTGGAAAGATTGTTAGCTCTTATGATGTAACCATAACATTTCAACTTTCTCTTTTTGATGGTGGATATTAGGTCTTCTAGTTGACCTCTTTCTTGTCTGATAGTGTCCCATACTGTGTTAATCTATGTAGGGGATGATTAGAATAGTTCTGTATAATTTCATTTCTCATGCTTAGATTCTTCACTGTAATTTTGCTGTTAAATATGAAAAATTTACAGACATCACATTTCCCTACAGCATGCATTTCTGTTTGTACCATTTTGTTAACCTCCATATAACCATTCTCTTCCATCTGTCTGTCTGTCTGTCTCTCTCTCTTTATATATATATATATATATGGAAAATGCATTAAATCTGGCATATATTTGAAATATTAATTTGTTTGTTTAAACATGATTTTTAATGGATACTCATATTTGAGTAGAAATAACTTGTCTTGAGTAAAAATCTGACATGTCTTTGACAACTCAACCTACATGGTTGCAGGTTCAAATCCTGCTGGAAGACGCATATTTTTCTAACAAGGTCAGTAGATGTAAATCAATATATTGTTTAATAATAAAAACAGAGCATCTACTTAAATATGAGTATCCATAGAAAATTTTGTTTAAACAAATAAATAATATATATATATATATATGTGTGTGTGTGTGTGTGTGTGTGTGTGTGTGTGTATACCAACTTTAAAGTTTCATGAGGACACAGTTATCATGCTCTGACTCATTGGGGCTGATGAGTGAGGGCATCATAACAGTGTCCTCATGAAACTTTGAAGTTGGCATGAATCTTCTCAGCTAAAAGTGACGAATTCTTTGCACTCTATCGCCACCCTGATATCTGGCACTTTACAATAAAAAAAAATAAAAACCTGCTTGCCAAAATGCCTTTTACCAGTAAAACTACTGAGAAATCAACAATATTGGCACCAAATATTATCATAATACTATATACATATTTGGGTTCTACTAAAGAAATTTTTAAAAACAGATGGAATAATCACAAATCTACATTTAAGCTGGAAAACCTTAAAAATTCTAAACAACTGGCTAGCCATGTGTGGAAATTGAAACAAAAAATAGCAAAGACTTTGATATAATATGAAGTAAAGTAAAAAAAAGCCAAATCTTCCAATGGCGATGATGTCTGCAGATTGTGCCAAAAAGAATATTTAGCCATGATATTATTTCAAGAACAAAAATATACTAAAAGAAAGATCAGAAATAATGTCCAGATATAATTACACCCATAAATACATCTTAGGATCATACAAACCTAGATGAAAATGTTTTAAGATCTTAAAGTAACTCCTCTATAATGTTGAAAGCTTTCAATAAAATTCCAGTCATGTGTTTGTAAAAAAAAACGTTTGAAAATCAGATATAAAGAAGTTATTAGAAGAAATCGCCTGAAGATACCAAAAGGTTGAAATCTAGGTTGTGAAAATAACTCATTTTCGAATGAAAAATATTGAAAAACTTTACAATATAAATGTATTGAGCACTTTTTAACTTTTACAACTGGGAATTGTTTTATTTTAATTGTGACCAAAAACTAATATATATATATAATTACAACTACTATGCCCTAATTTTCTAAATAACCAGAAATTCATCTTATATTTTCAAAAACAAATCGTTTTTACTATTTATTTTAAGATATCACCTGAAGAACAGTTTTGTTCTGAAACATGAAAATTTCTGGGTATTGATATTATACTTTTATAAACCATTGTAATAACAAAATTACAATATATATATATATATAGAGAGAGAGATAGAGATAGAGATAGAGAGATAGAGATAGATAGTATAGATATCAATCAGCTATCAATCTCGGCATCTATTTATCTATCTTTATCAGTATATATATATATATATATATATATATATGGTATATTTTCAGCTATCTCTTATCTACCTACCTTCTTTTTATGTAACTCTGTTCTATATCCAAATATGTTGAGCAACATTCTAGTCAAGAATATTACCAAGACTCATTACTTGTCAGAGGTATTTTCCTTATTTTTCTCCTTTCCTCTCTCATGAATATTGAAAAGAAAATTTATGATTTTTACAGCATTTTAATACTTTTTTATTATTATTTCAAAATATAAGTAAATCTTTTAAAATCTGTGCCACAAAGTCTGTCATTCTTATGTTTTTTTAACTGTTGCTTAATAACAGACGAGTAAATTTAGACAAGATGATTTTGTGTGCAGAATCTGTGCAGATGTGGCTGACTGGCAAGAGTCCTTGGTCAGTAGGTGATATAGAACAGTTCACTAGTCAAATAAAATGTCTTGTCTTTATAGTTGCTGCAATTCAAGTATTATGATGGCGATAGATTCTTGAGTTGTTGCCAAGAGGAAATGAGCTTTGAATGTCTTCATTTTCACTACAGATTACACGGCATATTTTGTTCTTTTATTTGTAAATGTCTCAGGATGCCAAAGAAAAAGGGAGACTTTACCAAAGAAATTTCCAATCAAATGCCTGAGGATTTTATGTAAGTTATTTTGATAAGCAAATAAGCAGTATAAGTTTTGGATAATTCAAGCATGAGAAATAAGATAATCTATGATATGATAAGCAGCCAAGAATTGCTAAAACTCAGTCGTTCATAGGATACTATGTATTTTTATTAATATATATTTTTACTGTTATATGGCATTGACACTGTTCTGTTCACACTTGATTAATATATATATATATATATATATATATATATATATATATATTGATGTATATATACACACATGTACATATATATATACATATTTACCTCCTTAACTATATATATATATATATATATATATTTCTTCAAGTTACTTTTATGGAACACCCTCTTGAATGCCCTGCCATATGATCTGCAATTAAAAAAAAAAAACACCCCCTCAAAAATCTCACCATATAAGTTAAACTTTTTGGAACAGAAACACCCATCAAATATTCTGACATATGAGCTGCACTTTAAAAAAAATCCTTTTACTGCCATTTTAAGACCTAGTATTTATTTTTAGGTAATCTTGGAGTAGATGTTGCTAGTACTACTACAGAAACTTAAGCATCTGACTGTCTGACATATTAGTTCCTGATGACCCCAGAAATTAAATATGGATGTAAAATTATTACGATCAAAAATAATGTTCAAATAGAACCAAATATATATAGATGTTATAACTTACTGTATTTTTTATTTTTGAAATATTTCTTGCCAAGTATAGAGTATAGACTGTTTTTTTATTACAATAATGTTCACTCTGTACAAGGCTTAAGAGCCACCCGAGGTAGAGGGTTGCAGAGTAAGAGATAGTTTATGGGGATACATGGGGAGCATAACTGTTAACTATAGAATTAAACAAATTAAGATTGTAGTGATTTGGGAAGCACACTCTTGGAAGTTGGTTCCACAAAGCAGCAGTTTGTGTGAGGAAGACACTTAAGTGGAACTTGATTCTTACTAATAGAATATAAAGGAAATGAGGGTTTGCTACAATGTGCATGACATGGCTGGACTTTGTCATGAATTTTAGAACTAGTGAAACTAAGAAATGAGTATGTCTGAACATTTCCCATGGAAATAGTGATAGACTAGTAAAAGGTTTGCAATGTTTTGTTAGTGGGAAATTGTGTTGCAAGGTGGAAAACAATTCATCATCCACAAGTCTACATAGATTCTTTTGGACCCTATTAAGACTGGAAAATGAAGACTAGGCAGCTCCTACTCATATATGGGAGCAGGACTCTTTTTTCAGCCCGATAAAAGACAGTGGATAGCAAACAGAGTCAGGTACTTACTAGAGCAGTATAGGAAACCAATCATTTTTCCAACATCTGTAGTGATGGATTGCATGTATGAGTTCCACTTGTGGTCTGCATTATGCTTGATACCCAATAGCTTCTTAAGGCATGAGGCCTTCCTGATAGAACATTTGTTCATTGTAACAGGCAAAAACTCAGGGTCCATTCAGTGATACTTCTTATATGGGAATACATTATATATTAACAATGATACCTGGTGATGCCCCAGTCAGGTCCATTACCTTTGCTCTACAGCCCTTTCTCTGTTTGAGAGATTTGTCTATGTTGTTAGTTAAAAAATTCTCCTAAGTAACACAGTTTAAAAAGTTTAAATATTTTGGTCATCATTTGTTTCTTACAATCTGACAATTTATATTATTTTTACATTTTCATAACATACTATTAAAATATGTCAATATTGCCTTTGTTCTTGAGCAGCGATCTGAATGTTAAATTAGTTATCACTTTCAGGACAGAAAAAGATTTTATTTGAATAACTATGGAATTATAAAAGTAATCAATAAAATAATCAGATATTGTTTTACTTTCTATCATGTCATTTTGGTAATTTACCAATTCAAATGTCAGTGTGATATGGACTGTATATGCAGAATAGGTCAAAGGTTAAAAGCAAGGCTCATTTAACATGTGCAAAGGTAATATTTGCAAAGGAAAGGTGAACTATTTGTATAGGTGAATGAATACTATTACAATTATTTAAAAATCCAGCAATGTGCTCTTATCACCAAGATATGTTCACAGTATTGAGATTTAGCTGAAATTTATTTAAAGGTGTTGGAATCTATTTATATTAAGTCCTATCAGCCATCTCTCTGTAAGATGTGGTTGTTAGGCATAAGTGAAATTAGCCTTTGCTATTATATAACAGTTTTTGGCTGTTTATTTTAGTTGCTGTGTACTTTTTTGTCCTTGATAGAGCTCTGAAAAAAGAGAACTGATAAACTGGTTAAGTTGCTTTTTTGAGGAATTATGTTTTATATTTTGATATTATCACTTCAAGGTAATATAAGTTTTATTATCTTTACCACATTTTTTGTTATTTCTTCGACTTGTTGGTCGTAACATATCTGTTTTCATTGTTTTTATTAAATTAAATATTTATAAAGATCACAAAAACCAGATGAGAAATGAGTAAAGAAACAGTTAATTTAATAAGAATTATAGCCAAAGCTGAATATGCAAATTAGTTATCTCAAGTAAGAACTGCTAAGTTGGGTGAGATATAAGACACATGCTTCTAGATAAAAATTGTAAAGCTGCTTTTATTTGATACCACATAATACAGGTAGTGATGAGTAATTTGTTGCCATTTTATATTTTTTATTTCACACAAATGCATTCTTGGTTTTTGTTGACTGAACAGTATAGTAAGGTCAGTTGGGTACCATATAGAAGAAAAAAGCTCCATGATGCAGTTCTCTCTGCAAGAAATTTGAAAATGGTATACTGTACTGCATAGCATTCACTCAGATTAACACTGGAACATTCCAAAGTTTCGCTTGAAGAAGGTTGAAGCATGCAACGGCAAAAACATCATGAATATGGTAGCAAAGATGAGGACAACAGTCTGAACAATGTAAATAGTGTAAATAAACTTTAATTGGCTTTCATTCAAATCTATCTATCTATCTTTATATATATATGTGTGTGTGTGTACATATATGTACAAATGTTGAAATACCAAAACATATCTATATCTGTATGTATTATCCATCAAAGTTTTCCTCTTTCTTCCCCAATCAATATTTCTCTTTTTCTATCCATTTCTCTATCTTTTCTTGATCACATATTTCTATCACTCTTACTGGATCCAGTTTTTTTTCTCGTTTGCTCCAGTCAATTTACCTTAATTGATTAATCACTGCAACTACCCCCACTTTTCTAAGAACTGATCAATATATATGTCTATTCAGGTATTTTTAGCCATAGCAATTTTATAAATCCCTCGCAACTCAGTTGGATGTTAACAGAGTCTGTAAGTTGCCCAAGAGCAATCAGCAAGTGCACAAATGTGAATCATTTAAATTGAATATTAAAAAAATAGAAAGAAAATGCTGTAACATACAAATTTGAGAAATTCACTTCCTTTATTTGCATGTCTTAATATTTTCTACAAATAGGCATTGATTAATTTTGTTTTCATTAAAGTAGAACTAGTACCATTTTAGTTATTAATCAGTCAAATCAAACTAAACTTGAGTGCCAATTATTTGATGTTTTATGGTTTGATGCATTATTCACTGGTGCTGAACTTATTGAGAAATATCTAAACTCTCAGTTGTACACAACTGCTTTCTCAGATCAAGGGTTAAATATGTGTTTGAGTGAATAAAATCTGCAGCTGTTATCTTTCTTCAAACCTTGTGGACTCCACAGAATCACAAAGAACTGTACCAAATCGCAGAAACCACATCACTTGAGAACTTTCAACAGCAACAATACTGAAGATTATATTGTGAAGTGAACATATCTGGTAGAATTTGAACTTTGCATGCTAATTCAATTTTTCTGAGTTGCTAACCATCAAACCACCTAAACCTCATAAAAATGAGGATATAAAGGACTAAGAGCAGTGATTATCTTGCTAGGGTTCCATCCTCATTGGCTACTATACTACTGCCATCCATTGCTAGAAGAAAGGACAGGGTGCGAAGGATAAATTGTCATCTAAATGACACAAAAATGAAAATAACACTGACATCTCATTTTAACAGATATATTTACCAACATTACACAAAATATCTTGAACTACTAAAAAGTAAATTTATTCAACAAATTCTCCATTGGTTTCAACCATGGCCACCAGATGACAGTTGGTGAATGTCACTATAATTGTTGCCTTCAAATCATCTTTGGTATTATAACAAGTTTTATTAGTTTCTCGCTCAACTGTGCCCCACACACGATATTCAAGGGGGTTGCAGTTTGGGGAATTAAGTGACCAGATGTAAGAGGTGATATTGTTGCAGAAATTTTCTGACAAACATTATTAGGTTCTCCTACTTGGGTGGCATGGTGCATAGTCATGTTCCCAGACATAGGTACTTCTAGTAGCCACCCTCTTGAACCGGGCAGCACTTCCTCCTCAAGACTCAAAATGTAGGCTTTCATTTTGAGTCTCAGGCCCTATATCATAAATGGAAAAGCTTGATACAAATTATCAAACACCAATAATGTTGATTATTTGAGCTGATGAATAATTTTGTGAAGAAGTGTATTTCTATGTAACAGCAAAAATATGCAAACTGGCTAGCAAAAAGAAAACAGACATTGTTTTAATAAATATTTGATTGTTGTCAAAATTAAAAATGCAGGCAAAATTCCTTGTGTCAGGAAAATATTTAATTGTTTTGAAACCAGTATAGCCAAGGTTTGATAATGTGGGCTTTAGAATTATGTAAACAATGTGTCAAATGGTGACATAGTCTCTTAAATAAAAGACAAAGTAGATATCAGTATTTCATACACAATATTATCAGAGAATAAGAGTGATAACTATAGTAAATTTAAGATTACTAAGTACTTAAAATTTATATAAAAGAAGTACTTACATCATTTTTTTCAATTATATTTTACAGATAAAGTTTCTATAGAACAATATTAGTTCTGTCATCACACTGTCAGCATGTCAACATCTTAAATAAACAGCTACTGTCAGATTAAAAAAATGCATTTCTGTGATAGTTTAATCTTAAAGTAAATAATATTTGTTTAAAATCAGATCACTTAATACTTTAAATCAGTTAATATTCCCCTGATAAAGTTTTAAATAGGTACATTTTATTTTTGGAAGATTTATTAATAAAGAGAATTACACTGGAATGAAAGATGATGAAAAAAATATCCTTCCAGGCAATTAAAATTAGTTTTAACTTGAAATTAAAATCAAAATAAAAACTTCAAGAAAGATTTTTCATTTAAAAAAATTAATTTTAAACCTTAGGTGTTGCTTTTTCCTGGTGGTAACTCGATTAGATTGTTCTCATTCTGCTTTCCATGTTTAGGGGAGATAACACGTATCAGTTAGGGGAGATAACTCATATTAATACTCCTCAGGCTTACTTGTGTTGCTTGCTAAATCTACTAGAGAGTATACTACATATATGTTTCCCTGACAGTTATGACTTCATTCTCTGGGTCTGGTGATACTAAAAGCAGAATAACAGTTTGAAATTCTGAGAATGTTACTAAGTGTGACAATAGACATCTAAAGAAAGCTCAAGGGTCAGTCAGTTAAAGTGCCATACGTGATACACGCTTGGGCGATCATGTCTCGAAAGAGACATGACTGACTGGGCAGGAGATTATCCCGCAGTAGGTTGCCATTGCTTTCTGCGGTAGACTGGTTGCCGACCAAGGCTATAGAACCCAATCTGTCCTGTTATTTAACCCATAACTGGAAGGAAGAGACGGATTAATACCTTTCCCAAGGGTATTTGCGCGTAAGTGAATACAATGGATTCAACTGGAATTCGAACTCGGCTCCCCGGTTTCTCGTTCCGAGCCGATATCCACTGTACTACAAAAAGGGTACAATGATTAAAATGTTTTGAGGATAACAATCAAGCAGGTCTAAATAATGATACATATAATAATAATTCCTTATTTTAAACATTTGAACAAAAATTTGCTTATACATAACAATTTTTATAACTTATATTTTAAAATGAAAAACACAAATATTTATAAAAATATGCCGTTAAGAATTGTTATACAAATTAACTGTTACCAATAATGTTATAAATTCCATCGGTTATATATATATAGATATATATAACCAAGTGAAGAGAACCAACAGTATTAGAATTCTCCGGAATTTACTTTTTGAAAAAGTGCTCAATATAACATATATCATAGAGTAATATATAATTATAATTAAATTTGTTTTTTATTTAAAATAATTTTATTTTTGATTTTAAATAAAAACAAATTTAATGATAGTTATATATATATATATATATATATCATCATCATCATCATCATTTATCGATCACACCCAGATGGTGCATATTTTTAAATTAACTTTTAAGATTTGACCATGCAGGCTGTTTTGTTTGTAAGATAAAATTTAGACTTATACGAATTTATAAAATATCAATTGATTGTTTGTTTTTTACAGTTTATCAACCTTTTGTATGTTATTAAAAGCCAAAACATATTTTGGGATTGTAAGAGTAATGCTTTCTTTTGTGAGTGAATATTGTATTAACAATTTCTTGGAAATAATAATGATAAAATTTTCATTTCAAATACAACTACTATTTTAATCTGTAGATGGGGCGGGGAAGAATAGGTAGATTCATTCCTTTTCTAAGGGTATTTGCACATAAGTGAATGTAATGAACTTGACTGGAATTCAAACTTTACTTTCCAACTTCTCATTTCAAGCCCTTAACTGTTACATGACTCACACATTCAAGCTTACAATGTTGCTTAACTTCAGTTATTGGTCAAGAACTGGTATTTCAAGCCTATAAAAGATAGAAAGTTGTTATGGGAAAAGAACCAAAGAAATATTTTCCTCTCAAGCCATGTGAAGTAGCAAGTCTGTCATCAATGCTTACAGTTTCTATTTTGTCTTAGTGAACCATTTCATTTATTATACAGTAAAATGCTCCCCTACCTTCATCCTTTCCTTAAATTAATAAAAATGACTTCAAAAGACAAGATAAAGGAGAAAAAATAATGGACTGTCTGCCACAAACAATGAAGTAAAATATTCTTGAATTGGCAAAATTTCAGTGCATATTGCTTGGTGGGGGAGTCAGGCAAAAGAAAGTGATGAAGGTAGAGAATGAAGACTGTAATAATGATGTAGACGTTGAAGGGAAATGAAATTGGAAACGATAAATTGATGAAGCCTGAGTTTTTGAAGCAGAGATGGAGGTGGTGGAATGGTTATCTGATCAGGTGGGAAATGAACAAAAATTAACCCATGGGAATTATCTGTCTTGTGAGAACTAATATCCTTTTCTGTTTTATATTTTATTTTTGGCTAGTTACTCTCAGGTTTAATGTAATAGTTGACTAAGGGCAGTAGCTTACAAGATCTGTACTAAGTGAGCTAGGAGTGAGACTGACACTAACTGAAGCAAAAAAAAAAAAAGAAGAAAAACAAATCTGCTGCACTTAGGAAAATATATAATATAACTAAAAAATTCCTGGTCATTTTCACTGAATTTTTCATTTTCTACATTTTATAATAAATTGTAATTTTCATTGAAAACAAAGAAAAAAGTACTGGTCTGCTATGTAATAAGGAAATTGAATACACATTGGAATTGTGAAAGATGCTTTTCAAAAGCTAATCTAAGTACTAAGGAACAGGAAAATTTAATTAAAACAAACAAGATTGCTTAACTATTATATAATATTGGTTTTCTATATAACAGTGAATGCTGGACAATTTTCTCACATATGAAAAGACAACAGAAATCTGGTTCTACAGAAGACTGCTGAGAATACCATGCACTGAACATGTGTGTAATGAGAACATTTTAAAGGAAATGGAAACAAAAAAAAAAGACACTCATTGTTAGAATCAGAATGAGTTTAAATTTCTAGGACATATACTAAAAAAAGAGGGCTTGGAGTATTTGACACTCACAAGATAAATTGAAGGCAAGAGAGACAGCAGAAAGCAGTGAATAACCTACTGAATGAACTTATGTAAATGGATGGTAGATCAGAGATTGGGAGGGATTGTGAAAAGATAAACCTAAGAAGTATAAAGGAAAGTTTTTGTGGAGAGCCATGACTGGACACATCTTGAAGGGACATGGCACATAAATAAAGAAAAAAATGGAAAATTTTCTATATATCAGTGAATGCTTGGACAATTTACTGACAAATAAAGGACATATTTGAAGAAGCAAAAATGTAGGTCTATCAACAAATGGTAAGAATGTTAGAGAGAGAACATGTGAGTAATAAGGAAGCTTTAAGAAAAAAACAAAAAAACAAGGAGACTTGTACTTCGAATCAGAAAAAGTAGTTGAATTTTCTAGGATACATAATGAAGAAAGAGAGCTTAGAGAATTTGACACTCACAACATATACTAAAAGCAAAAGAATCAAAACAAAAAAAATAAGAAACCTACTTGACAAGTTTGTGTTCATGGATGGCAGATGGAATGTTATAAATATTTTGTGAATTATCATTTGTATTCATTTTTGTTAGATTAACAAATATAAAACATTTTGGAGGATCTGCTTTATGTAGAACAGTTACAAAATTATCAGATGTTAAAAATAGACTTTTCATAGATTACTAGATATGAAATTTCTCAAAAAATTACAAAAATGAAAAAGTTATAAGAATTTTATAAGATGTAAAAGATTTTAACAGATTAACAAAAGGTAATTTTAATTTTAACAGATTTTTTTTTTAACAAAAAGTAGAAGATTTTGTATATAAGATATCAATCTTTTGAAGATTATCAAATGTTAAAGGTTTAAAAAGCTTACAAAAAATAAAATAAAATATAAAAATGTATTTGAAGATTAACAGATGTTTACCAGATGTAAAAGTGGTTGCAATACTAACAGATGGAATATTATCAGCATATTGCTGATGGGAAGATGTGTAAGATATTGGCAGCATAATAGACCTGAAACTTATATTAAAATTTACATAGTATATATATATATATATATATATATATATATATATATATATATATATAATATTATAAAGAACATTATTAGATAAAAAAATATCAAAAGATTATTAGATATAAAATCTATTAGAAGATAAACAATCTATTAAAAGATTATTACAGGTAAAAATCTATTGTATGATTATTAGATGTAAAAATCTATTGTATGATTATTAGAAGATAGGAAGATTATTAGATATAAGAATATATTGAAAAATTATTAGATATAAGAATATATTGAAAAATTATTAGATATAAGAATCTATTGAAAGATTATTAGGTATAAAGATGTATTGGAAGATTATTAGTTAAAAAGCCTATTGTATGATTATTAGATATAAATATCTATTGGAAGATTTTATGGTGCAGAATGTTTTAGATTATCAATTGTAAGTGATACAATTTTAACATTATATTTGTTAATAAAAGCTTTTGGCATATTCCAAATAAATAGACTTCCAGATGTAAAAGCTCCCATCACACTGCCAGATGTAAAATCTATGAGAAAATGTGTAAAAAGTTATTGAAATATTTTCTGATATAGAAGCTTTTAGCAGAATATCAATTATAAAAGCTGATTTTTACATCATCAGACTGTCAGTGAAAGCTTTTGCAGATTTCCAGATAAAAAGCCCTCAGAAAATTGTCAGATGTTAAAGTTTCTTAAATTATCACACTTGTTAAAGAAAGCTTTTTCAAGATTTTCAGATATAAAGCATTTAGAAGATTACCAGATAAGATATTTCAGCAAACTGCCAGATATAAAATCTACTGGATATAAAAAGTATTGGAAAATATTAATATGTATCGTCTTTAAGCAGATTATCAACTGTAAAATGACATTTTAATATGTTCATCTATGAAAGACTTTGTATGTATTAATATATAAACCTTTAGAAGATTACCAGACATAAAATATGTTAACTATTACCAGCTGTAAAATCCTTTTCTAAAATTTATAGATGTAAAAATTATTGAAAATATTTAAAATAAAGATTTTTTTAAGACTCAATTGTAAAATCTGATTTTAATATTATCAGACATGGTCAGTGAGAATTTTTGTATATTTCAGATACAAATAATTCAGAAAATTATTAGATTCAAAAGTCTTCATCAGACAAGCTGTAAAATCTATTGGATCTGTTTACCAAATGTAAAAGTTATGGAAATATTGTGTCTAGTATATCTCGCAGTTTCAGTAATCAATGTGGGGTACACCATTACACATGACGTAATGGAGTATCAACAGTTATCAGCTCAGCAATTAAATAGAACTCAGCTAATTTGCATAGGATACCACAGGAAAATTTAGCAGATTTTCAACTGTAAAAGCTAATTTTAATATTTTCAAAATTTTTCAGTGAATTTTTACAGCACATATCAAGATTTAAACTTTTAGAAGTTTACCAGATGCAAAAGATTCTAGTATTGTTCCAGTTGTAAAAATGTAGAGTGGTAGATGTAAAACTATTAGAAATATTTAAATGTAAACCTTTTGTAGATTATTAACTATAAAAGTTAATAGTTCAGTACTCTTTTCTTTTACTCTCCCATCGTGCCTTCAGATTTTAGTATCACCTATATCAGGTATTTAAATTGTTGTACTATCTCAGGTATTTAAATTGTTGTACTAGCTTGATTTTAGTATCTCCCATTTGCAATTTGCATGTAACTATTTCTCATTTCCTTGCTTCCTACAATCTTTCAAAATTTTACATTCAACATCGATTACCATCTTCTGTCATCTTGAATCCTGTAATTATATTATTCTTTATCCTCACTAAAGTTTTATTTTCTTTTATGCTTAGTAATCAATGCTTTGAGTGCATATTGAAACCTAAGCTCAGCCATGATATCAAGTGGAGTTCATACATGATCCATTGCTAAAGATGCTGGAAAAAAGTTCATTTCCCTGTATTGCTCCAGTAAGTACCTGATGCTTCTTGCCATCTATGTTTAGAAGAGCCAGATCAAGCTGAAAATGAAGGACTGTCAAATGGAGGCAAGAGTTGCCTAGACTTCACTTCCTGGTCTTGATAGAGTTCAAGAGAAACTCAATGTCCTTGTTTTTGAGAAATTATTTTCCACCCTAAAACCCCATTCCTACATATGCAATGTTGCAAGCCTCTCACTGCTTTATTGCCATCTTCCCATCAAAAACGTTCAGATGAACTACATTCTTTAGTTCTCCCAGTTCTAACCTTCATGGCTAAGAGCCACCATACCACACTTATTGTAAAGAACAACCATTATTCCTTTTGCATGCCATTGGTGAGATCTAAGTTCCATTTGAGCAGCTTTTTCTGCTTTGTGGAACCAACTCCTAAGAAAATGCTTCCAATGTTAACCTGTTCAAGTCTCAGGTTAAGAGTTATTTTCCCCATATATCCCCATAAACTGAGCTTCTTATATTGTAACTTAAGTGCCTCTTTGGTCCTGCACAAGGTGATCATCACAAAAAAAAATCCCCAAAACCTATGCATCTTAGTGACATTACCACCTTATCATACAATTCTGCAAGGTGACCCAATCAATACTGATGAAATATGAACTTGTGTGTCATACACCAGTTACAATTGTTCTCATCATGCATAGAGTCCACTGTGACTTTTACTTGTCAGTCATTTTATAGTTCAATCATAAAACCTTCCAGTTGACCACCATCTTCACTCTTTTATAAAGAAGGACAAGGATGAAAAATCAAAACATTAACCACAATTCCCTTACTCTATGTTGCTAACTGCCAATCTTGCTTGATCTTTTTAGCCATAACTATGTAGAGGCTTCATTTGCCAACATAAATATTGAGTTAATGGCCGTGTTTTTTTCCAAGCCCTTTACTCCTGATTTTGAAGCATCTTGCAAAGTATCCACCCAGCAAAGCATCTGTATCATATTTCAATCGATTCCCAATGAGCTTGCCAAGCCTGACATTTGCATTCTATTACAATATTGGACTTAGAAATGAAAACTTTACCAGTTTTGATAGACATTATTGATGATATTTGTCAGATACAAAATGTTATTCATATTATTTACATTTAGACTAATGTCATCTTTGTTGCTATAATCATGTTTCTTTTATGCCTGCCAGTCTTCTTCAGTTGTCTGTTTATACAGGTTACCCTTAGGAAATTCTAAACAGATTCCTTTATTTAATCTACAAGGGTTGATTGTTGTCATTCTACTGTCCATACCTGTTGATATTCTTTTTAGTAAAAAAATATTCAAAAATTTTATCTGTTGTAAAATAGTTTTAAAGGTTTACAGATATATAACCTTTCTGGAAAATTTTCAGATGTTAAAGATATAAGTAGATTATATGATGTTAAATCTACTTAAAAATTATCAGTTGTAAAAGCCTTTGATAGAGTTACAAGATGTTATTGTAAGATTACAAGAGATAATGGTCATTGGAATATTATCAAATGTAAATGTTCTTGAAAGATCACCAGATATGAAGTTTATTGGAAGATGATCAGATGTAAATGTTGTTGTAAGAATGCCAGATTCTAAAAATGTTTTCAAAGAACAAAAGAAAAAAATGGAAATTCCTATCAGCTTCTTGCAAACATATGTAACTGGTGTATAATGTGAAGAGTACATATGGTTTACTATATTGTCTTGAAACTAATAAAGATGATGATTGTCTTCCCAAAATATATAATATTGTAGGATATTATTCACCCCAGATAATGCCAAAACAGACTTTGCACTCTGTGTCTTTCAAATAAGCCAGATACATTGGGGTGCCGAGTTCGAATTCCAGTTTAATTCCTTGCGTTCACTTATACACAAATACCCTTGTTAATCCATCTCTTCCCTCCAGTTATGAGTTAAATAATAGGACAGAGTGGGTTCTATAGCCTTGGCTGGCAACCAGTCTACCACAGAAAGCAATGGCAATCTACTGCGGGATAATCTTCTGCCCAGTCAGTCATGTCTCGAAAGAGACATGATCGCCTAAAGTGTGAATCATGTATGGCACTTAACTGACATCAACAAGTTGACTTGAGAGTTGACCTCCTAGCTACCAAGTGCAGATCTGCTATTCATTTAATGCCAGTAGCTCACTACACATAAAAATATACACACACAGACACACACATATGTATATTACTTGCCTGGAGATCATGAACCTTTAATAGCAACTCTATCTGTCCTTCATTAAGTGCTGATATTGTGAAGCATTTTTAAATCTGTTCAGATAGTCTAGGCATTGAGCTCTTTATTTTACTGCAGAGGTAGGTGTTTGTCTTTAGTACCTTTTCTTTCCTTGTTCAGGATATTTTTCTTGTCTAGGGTTTTAGGTCTTTTGGCAACTGATCTGTTGGTTATACCAACATTGTTGTTTTTTGTATTTATTTTTATAAGCATTAACTTCTTTCAATTTGGACTCTTCCAGAATTATCTAAATTTGCTATTATATATATATATATATATATATATATATATATATATATATTAAAAAAGGATTAATTCAAAGATGTTGAATGGCCATTTCGACATGAAGATCCCCACGGGGGACGACACATCACCTCAGCAACAGAAAAAACCTTTCAGAAAGGTTTCTGAAAGGTTTTTTCTGTTGCTGAGGTGATGTGTCGTCCCCCGTGGGGATCTTCATGTCGAAATGGCCATTCAACATCTTTGAATTAATCCTTTTTTAATATATATTTGCTCTGTAATATTTTATTACATGGAGCTCTCTTCCTGTATCATTTTTTAATATTAAAATAAATTTTTAATATTAATTAGGATCGGGTTTTTTTGGAATTTACCTTCCTGTTTTCTCCCTTGGATTGAAGTATCTGAATTAAAATATATATATATATATATATATATATATATATATATATATATATTCTTTTATTTGTATTTGTTGTATTCTTATTTGCAAGACAGACATTTTGAATTTGTTCTGACCAGCATGGTTCTTGTGAAAGACTTGTGTGGAATTTCCAGGTTGGTTATTTCTTATTTTTGTTTCTTACTATTTTACATTTGTTTGCTAAATTTTTTAATTTTCTTTAAGCCAAATTTTATTTTTTTGATTTAATTTTTCCTTTGTATTTGATTTTTATTTAATCTTTATTTTATTTTTGTGTTATTTTGTTTGTTTGCTTTTTTTTCTTGAGCAAAAGTTTATTTTTAAAACTTATTAATTTTTTATTTAATTTAAAAAACACTTTTTTGTATTGCTTATTTTTTCTCACCAAGTTTCTTTTAAGTATGTGATTGTTTTATGAAATTGTGGTGTAGCCTCAGCTAAAATGTTTAACCTCCTCAACATTTGGAACCCACAACCACAGCAGCAAACCCATCAGCATGAGCAACAGAAAGATAAAAAAAGAAAGAGCCTGAATATTGTAATAGCCTGAAAGAGCACTACAAAGACTTTTTTTGAGCAATGAACTTTTGGCTGTGCTTTCTGTAATAGAGGCAGTCACAACAAGGATGATATCTCTGCCGACAATGGACTTAAAGTCTAGGAAGTTGATTGAAGTCAGCAGAGATATGATGGAAGAGGCTGTAAAGAGCCTCAAAATCTGAGCCAAAATATTAGCACATTTGACTAATGCCATGTGAGACATCTTACTAGCAACAGAAGAAGCAGCCAAGTCTTTGGCCAGAAGCATCCTCCATGACGAAATTGGTGAGGTTGCAGACTGAATATGTGGGTACTTGAAATACCCAGATTACCTTATACTTGATGCCTAGTTACATCACTAAATATCATATTTTTCACCAGCTATAGATATCTCAGTGATAAACAGCAAAGCAATCATTGCCACCAGTGATTTTCATGTGACAGTGACAATGACTTGAAATAATTTTTAAATGTCCGCGACGTACTCATCTGTGGCGGCTGTTCCATATGTCATTGTTGAAGGTTGCCTTCCCCACTGCTAGTCTTGTGGTACCACAGGACCTTTGTCCAATATGTACACCAAAAAGAACCTGGCACCAACTCCAACACCCACAACACTAAATGAAGCAGTAGAACAGAGAAGCCTGGCTAGGGTCCCAGTGGATTCAGTGCGTTGAAAGAAATAGTAAAAAGGGAAAAACAAGTTTGTACCCTCTTTTTTCAAGCAAGATGTCCCACCAAAAAAGACCGTATCTCCTAAAATACAGGCTAAACAGCAGCAACTGCAACTGAAACAACAGTGGAAGCAGCAATCAAAGAAGTGCTGCCGCCAACAACAGGAGTAGCAACAACAACAAGTTCACAAGCAGCAGCAGGAATAGCTGAATCAGCAGCAGCTCAGGCAGCCACAACAACTATTGGAATTGGTGGTTTTATTGCAGATGGACTTATATATGAAGGTGTTACAAAGTCAAAGTAGAACAGAGAAGGCCATAGAAAAATTCAAGACCCAATTTTCCCCTACTTTGCCAGCAAGAATGGAACAACTGGAACCGCTAGATAAAAACAAGTAGTTTTCCATCTTTTCTCTCTAGGTTTCTATATTCTTCCTCTCCTAACCCATTGCAAGGAAAAAATTAAAGAACATTCCTCAAGGGGGACAAAATATGTCTCGAGACGAACTTTTCCTCACAGAGGAGGGCCTTCTTTGACCTCTTTTTAAATGTACCTCCATTGATGGGAAGTCAGCAGAGGATTGAAGAAATTTTTCAGACATTCCTGAGTAATTGTCCTCATAAAGAAGACTGGCAGTGTTGGACTGTTTGACAAGAGCAAAAGAATCCTTCCCAAAGCTTTCATCTAGACTGGGTTAGACTTTAATTTTCCCACTCTACTATTTATTTTTATTCTCCCTTCTTTGTTAGTGAGTGAGCTTCTGATTCTGTCCATTGGCAGAATACAGATTTTTGTTGGGTGGGTGGTTTCTATTAACATCTGTTATTTTTAGTTTTAAAATTTTGTCATATTTTTAGTTTTATTTTGTGGATTCATTCCTTCTCCCCCTCATTTCATATCATTATATTTTTTATATATCTTTGGAAAAGAAGTCATTTGCACAATTTTTGTTTTTCTTTTCTTGTAGGTTATCTGTGAATATGTGGTATTGTGGTATATGTAGAATTGAATAGTTTTTTGTAGTGAATGACCTAATTGTAATAGATAAATGTGTCATAAATCTGATTAGCTACGTCTAGGAGAGTTAATGTTGATCAGCCTTACCCCACCTACCATTCGACCTTGTGCTATATTTGTTGTATTTAACAGCAATATTTGTATTCTTATTTGCTCTTTGTCTTGTCATAAGTCACTATACTTATTAAAGCTTTCATCAAAGCATTTCTTAATTCTGTTCCTTATTACAATTTAAGTGGATTAAAGGATGTCCTACAAAAAAATTGCATATGATACTGCATATGTTGAAAAGACAAACTAGATATCTTAATTAATAGCATTTCCTCGGATGTTTGTGATCATATTGCAAAGTATGCTACTTTCAAATCTGCTGTAAATTGCCTCAAGGATATATATTTGAAGCCCACAAATGAAATCTTTGCCAGACATATTCTAGCATGTTGAGAAAGAGAAGATGAAGATATTTATGATTATGTTCAGGGGGTTACGACTAATTGCTCAAGAATGCAGTTTCAAAGCTGTTAATGTTGCTCAAAACCAAGTCGACTGTGAGAGAGATGTTCATTAACAGCTTAATCTTTAATCCATTCGACTCGTCTTTTAAAAAACAAAACCCTTGATCTACAAGTTAATCAAGTCAGAGCTCTATACATACAACAGAAAAACTTGGAATCATATTCACACCTACTCTTACCAACTGTAGGAACCATAGCTTCAGATAACAAAGATTCATTTGTTAGTGATGCGTGTGCCTTAACAAGTGCTAAATATTATTTTTGTGTTGGGTCATGTCTCAGTTGTATAATGTGCTCAGTCTGAGAGGCCACATACCACAAATGCAGAAAAAAGGGGCATTTTCCCAAAGCATGTCAATCAGTTGACCTCATTTACTCAATCTTATACATTAGCAACAACTACGCTATCTAGTTTATTAAAACAGGCTACGGTGTATGTATTTTTTTTTTTTAATCGTATCACCCTGAGCAAGGCAGTAACGGCACTGATGTGCAGGGGGCTACGTAATAGTGAAAAGATCGGAAAAGAGAAAGCCGGAAACCATATCCTAAACAGGGAACAAGGGATGAGCCTCTTAACCTGTTCAATAGACATGGGTGGAGTGTGAACCGGGCGATAGATAGATCTATCTACTCCAATTGAAAAAACAAAAACAACAAAAAAAAACATAGTTTAGTTTAAAAGTTTAGTCAAGAGATATCTGCTAAAATCAAGAATTACATTAAAGAAAACCAATTAAACATGAAAAGCTTAAAATTTAAAATTAGGCAGAAAAAAAAAGAGAAAAAAAAAAGGCTTACTTTAAAAATATTTCAAACATAACAGAACCCCAACACGACACAAGTGTCTGAATTTTGGTCACACCAAGATGGCCAATGGGAGTCAAATTATGGATGGCAGAAGAGAAGAAAGTATACAGACTAATATACGGCTGACGAAAGAGAAAGAAAGAAAGAAAGAAAGAAAGAAAGAAAGAAAGAAAGAAAGAAAGGAACAGTCAAGAGATATCTGCTAAAATCAAGAATTAAATTAAAGAAAACCAATTAAACATGAAAAGCTTAAAATTTAAAATTAGACAGAAATAAAAAAGAGAAAAAAAAGGCTTACTTTAAGAATATTTCAAACATAACAGTATTGATTGGCAAAAATGAGTCTACTGTTCAGTGGGGAATGTGTCTGTCACTTCAATAAAAGTGCTATTTCACTGTATAAAGATGTTTATAGAAGCAAATTTAGCACAGTCCATCATAAAAGGACAGTGTAAGTCTCCTGACATACTATGCATTTAGGTGGATCCTCATATTTTAGAAGAAATAAATGTGTGATATTGATATGACCAATTCTAATTCTTGCTAAGACTACTTTTTCTCTTTGGGAAACTGTTATAGTGTATTATCCCAAGTATAGATTTGGTTTTGTGCAAATTTATTATTTGGGTTAGTATTCCATAACTTTTGACTCTTATTTAAGATATATGCATTAATTACTTTGTGAGGGACTTTTGTTTTTGATATATTCATTTTAGCAGATGCCTATATTGCTAGGGATCCAACAGAATATGATGTGTTTTTAGATACAAAACAAATTGATTTTCTTTAAAGTTTGGTTACTATAAGATTGGTCAAGTTTTTATACTTCAGTGATTTATGAACAGATAAGAAATCTGAGAATTTAATGAATCTGACTGACTTACCATCTGTGATAATATCCAAGGTTAAGTCTATTGCCATTGCTTCTGCATTCAAAATTTAGAATTTGTTAGGTAGGTGCTTTTGAAGTATGGTTACATTCAGTATAGCTGAACATCCAACACTATCAATATTTTTGAGCCATCAGTGTATATATGCTTACAATTTGTGTGTTTTTGTAAGATATGAGTTTCTTTCATGAATACAGATGTGTCAGTTTCAATTTTAGAGTGTTACTTTTGCAAGACTTAATATTACGGGGAGCTGTTTTATTGACCAGGGAAGAGTTTTTGAGAATATAGATTTGTGTGTTAGTGTTTATTTTGAGTTCATTGAAATTCTTTTCTATGCAGGTACCAAGAGGTTTAATGGCATTTTCCTTTAAATTATATAATTCTTTATACTGAGGTTGAAGAAAATGGTTGTATGCTGAATTTCTTGGGCACAAACAAAATTTGATGTAATATTGTAATGCTAACTTACATTGTCTTCATGCCAAAGGCGGTTCATGTGCTTTGGTGTATAAGCTTTTAATTGGGGATGCACTATAGGCTCCTAGAATGAGTCGCAGACCCTGGTGATAGATGGTGTTAAGTTCTTTCACATATGATTTTCTTGCCACACCATAGATAAATTATCTATAATCCAATTTGCATCTAACCAATGCTTGATAGAGTTTCAGTAGCATCTGTTTGTCAGATCCCCAGTCTTTGTAGGAAATGCCTCTGAAGAATTGTATTGCTTTATTGCATTTCTCACGAAGATAGTTTATATGTGGTATGAAGGATAGTTTTTTTGTCAAAGATTATTCCGAGGTATTTGTATTGATCTACAACAAGCACTACTGTACCATCTACAATCAATTCTTAATTAAGGATTAGAAGTTCGCAAAAATTTATACATTGAGTTTTTTGTCTGGGAAACCTGAATCTATTTTTGTTACCCACTTATTTATTTTATTGGTACTCTGTTGGACTTGCCGTTCAATTGTATGTATATTTTTTGATCTTTAACATATTAGAAAGTCATTGACAGGGTTCAAACATTTAATAATGCCATTTATTTTGATGTTGAAAAGTGTTACTGATAATGTGTTTTCTTGAGCAACACCCATTTCTGGCTCATATTGGTCTGAGAGCATGGTATCGGCATCAATATTAAAGGTTCGTTCTGTCAGGAAGTTATTGATAAGAATTGGTAATCTTCCTTTAAGACTCATTTCATTTAACTCTTTCATAATACCATATCTTGATGAGGTGTGGTGAATATGGAATTAAAAGTAGCTCTTTTCTCTTCTTCACTTTTACAAAAAGTCACAATTACGTGTGGAATCCTAATTTCATTGGTGGTGGTGGGGAGTCTTACTCCTCTGCAAAGGTGCATTTGGCCTATTTAGAAGTTCCATCTGATAGAGCGAGGTGGTCCTAAGAAAAGCACATCTATTTTGAGTTTAACTGCCTGCAGGCTACCATCTGTGATGATAGATATACCTCCATTATTTCTTAATATCTATCCTTACTGCAAGCCTATTTCTATGAAATTTACGTGATTTGCGGAACTGCTGATAAACACTCAGTTTAATAAAATGCTAAGGCCAAATTTTCTTTAATATACACCAGTTCACATTAGGGCGTCTATTGATTTTTCTTTTAATTCCTACACATGGCTGGTGATTCTGGTATGATTCAAGTGCTTTTCTAACTTGAATGATGATTTATGATTGTACTGTCTCCTTTTAAAATTGCCTTTCGTGCATTCCACATAAACAGTTTTCTGTCCATTTGAATCTTTTGCTTCCACTTTATAAATTGCTTCTTCCGTTTTACAAGAGACCTTACGTGACAGTCAACCCAAGAAAAATTGCAGAAATTTACTTGTCAGTCAGCCAATGAGACTATTTCTCAGTCAGCTCATTTTTCAAACGGTCAAGGAGACCTTACTCGTCAGTCAGCCAAGGAAACCTTACTTCTTAGTCAACCTGAGAGACCTTACTTGTCTGTCATCCAAGCAGACTTTACTTGTCTGTCAGCAAAGTAGACTTTACTTCTCAGTAAACACAGGAGACCTTATTTGTCAGTCTACTAAAGAGACCTTAGTTGTCAGTCAACACAAGGGACCTTACCTGTCATTCAATCAAAGGGAACTTACCTGTCATTCGATCCCAGAGATATTGTCAGTCAACCTAGGATAGCTTGCTGGTCACTCAACTTAGAAGACTTTGCTTTTCAGTCAACTCAAGAGACCTTACTTATCAATCAATCCAAGAATCCTTACTTGTCAATAAATCCAAGAATCCTTACTTGTCAATCAATCCAAGAATCCTTACTTGTCAATCAATCCGAATCCTTACTTGTCAATCAATCCAAGAATCCTTACTTGTCAATCAATCCAAGAATCCTTACTTGTCAATCAATCCAAGAATCCTTACTTGTCAATCAATCCAAGAATCCTTACTTGTCAATCAATCCAAGAATCCTTACTTGTCAATCAATCCAAGAATCCTTACTTGTCAATCAATCCAAGAATCCTTACTTGTCAATCAATCCAAGAATCCTTACTTGTCAATCAATCCAAGAATCCTTACTTGTCAATCAATCCAAGAATCCTTACTTGTCAATCAATCCAAGAATCCTTACTTGTCAATCAATCCAAGAATCCTTACTTGTCAATCAATCCAAGAATCCTTACTTGTCAATCAATCCAAGAATCCTTACTTGTCAATCAATCCAAGAATCCTTACTTGTCAATCAATCCAAGAATCCTTACTTGTCAATCAATCCAAGAATCTTTACTTGTCAATCAATCCAAGAATCCTTACTTGTCAATAAATCCTTAGAAGTTACTTATTAATCTAAATCTAAATGGCACAGCCACTCGTATCTGATGATGCACACTAATTCCTGGTTTGTTTCATGCTCAGGGACATTTGTGTTTGTTCAATGCCTAAATGCCCAATGATGCTGATTAGACCTTAGTTACAGTTTCTGGCAAAGTACACATCCTCTACCATTATCAGTTATCTGAACAAGGCCCACATGCTCAAATCCTTGGTCACAATTACTTGTAATGTTAGGTTAGCACAACCATCGACATCTCCCAAGCATTCAATCTTCTCTATTTCACACACAAAGCTTGGGTCAACCCATGGTATGGTTTTCAGGCACTTTCCAAATTTGTCTTCTGCTTGGATCGCCTTCTCTAGTCTGATAACATCAAGAAGTCACCTTTCTTTCAAATTGGCTATGGTGAGATTTGACTCAGTCACTTGCCCATAATCACTTATCAACTTATCAATCAACCCTTATCTGTATTAGCATATGATTATATGTGTGTTAACTAGCAATACTAGCAATATATGTACGGCTGTCGAAATCTTCATATTTACGCATCTTGTAAACACAGTTAAATTCAAATAATCAATAGTTTCTTTGCAAGAATCTAGGTTGTTCAGCTCAATGTTCTTGCTAAGAAGAACAACAACGAATATTGTTAATGTGTATCAAGACTGAGTAATCCAACATGCACAAGAAATACTTAACATTTTTTGTCCTATTCTGGGTAATCCTTGCCCCCACCCAAACATCTGACTGTGGTTGACAGAGTGAAGAATTATGAAGAACATTACAAATGAAAATCATCATTCTCCAGATTTTTATGATAAAAAATTACAAGAAATTTTACTTGATATGTATTTTTTGTTTTAGGAGTTCATTACATTGTTATTCTACCTCAATATTCTTGTTTATCTGTTTCTGTCTATCAATATTTATCTCTTGATGATCACTATTCATGTTCATCATTATCTGCCTGTCCCTATTAATTGCAATAAAATGTTATATCCATCTCAGTCTGTTCTTATGTCATTCAAAACAGTGTTGAGTGAAAAACATATCTATGCCTGCTAGATAAAACATATCTGATCTATCACAAGCTATTTGTTGGTCTCTCTTGCTATCTCAGTCTGTGCTTGTCTCTTTTTTTTCTCTCTCAGTCTTTTTTTGTAGCTTTTTTTATCTCAGCCCGCTCTTTACTTTTTCTTTCTCTCAATCTATTGTTTTCTCTTTCTTTCTCTTATTCTGTTTTTAACTAGTTTAAAATAATCCCAGTTTTAAGTTAAAAACATCTGTCTGTCTGTCTGTCTGTCTATATATATACATTTATATATATATATATATATATATATATATGCAGTTTTCATTGAAAATGACAGACAAGGTATTATTATGAACTTTTTTATATAATTTTTTATGATTTTTTTCTTAGAAAAAGAGATTGCTGCCTGAATTACAGCAAAAGAGGACAGTCTGTGGATGACTATATGGTCATCCACAGACAGTCCTGTTTTGCTGTATCACAGCTTATCAGTATAGGGAGATATGCAATTGCTTCTAGCCAGGATTGAAACCCAACTGAATTGACATCAGATGGCAATTCTATCACTAAGCTATTGGCACTCAATGAAGAAAGAAAAATTTTAGTGTGTTATATACATGATGTAAACACACATCAGTAGCCAAGAGTGTTCAAATTTATTACAGAATGCACGGTACATAAATAGCAGTGAGTAGTTACTGTTGTTAAAGTCCACCATTACTCCATATGCAAAATGTGTGTGTGTGTATATATATATATATATATATATGCAAATTGTTATATATATTATATTATATATTATATATGTGTGGTACTTATTTGAAAGGGCTCAATATCAGTGATAGAGCTAACATATTCAGTTAGATAAGTGTAAGTTTGTGGCCCTGGGTTTCATGCTTTTGTGATTTTCAGACAAACGTGAAATCCAGAGTCACAAACTCACACCTATCTAACTGAATATATATATATTTGGAATGTTCAAAACATTTAAAACAGTGATCAATATAAAAATAGTGCAATGAATATTATAAATTATACTTTAGAACATGTATAAACTACAATCTACTACAAAATTGTACATTTTGTTTTGACATTGACAGGACAATAAAAAAAGATTTTAAAGAAATAATTGTTATTTTCTTCTCCAATTTATTATATTAGCCCTAATGAATTTATATCTTTGTCTTGTGTTTTTAAATGTCCTCAGATTTGCACTTTATGATAATTCCTCTGCTTGTGTATTTGATTTCATCATTTTTTTAAAAAAATGCCAAAGGATTTAGTTTTAGACAATGTAGCAAACATCTGTATCTACCTGCAGTTCACTTCTGGCCAAAGTTTAAATTTCTATTTCTTTGCTGTTTCTGTTGTCTCCCCACTTTTCTTCCCTCTGTGCATTTTCTCACTTTTTCCTCTGTTTTAAGCCCAGATGTTGCATGACCAATATCTGTATCTGTCTATATTTTACTTCCTGCTTAAATTTGGGGTTTATCTCTCTTAGCTGTTTCCATTGGCTCTCTCCTCTCTGTTCTTTCTCTCATGTTTTCCTCTTTACTTTTTATTTCCTCTGTGTCTTTCTCTTTCTTACCCTTTTTTATTTCTCTTTTTACTTTCTCATCTTTTCTACCCTCCTTCTTTTTTTCCTCTCTTTTTTAATATCCTCTTACCCTTTATGATAAGATTTCCAAAAATAAAAGGAAGTGAGTGTTTTAATTTTCTTTTCAATAATAACGTTTATTACTATCATTATAACTACCTGATGAGACATTGTTCTTTCAATGTCAAAACAAAATGTACAATTTTGAAGTAGATTGTAGTTTGTACATGTTCTAAAGTATAATTTATAATATATATATATATATATATATATATATATATATATATATATATATATATTATAAGGAAGTGAAAAAACAGATAGATTAAAACTCAACCTACTGTTAAGAATTGTCTACTTATTGTAACAACAAAATTACAAAATCTATCTATCTATCTCTCTCTCTCTCTCTCTCTCTCTCTCTCTCTATATATATATATATATATATATATATAACTCAACCAGCCTGAATGTTTTTTGATAATTTTTGTTTAGCTAAAATACTGTTTAATTAAAAACAGAGTATCTACTCAAATACAAGTATCTATTAAAATAATATTCAAACAAATGAATCAAATATATGTTGGTTATTAATCCATTTTGTAAACCTTTGGAACTTTCTGTATCATTGTCTGTTTACATTTGGTTACATTAAGATACACTTTCAGAACAGAGACGGATATTTACAGGAAATCAAAAATTTGTGTTTATAAGGCTTGATTCAGTTTTGTTTAGACTATGAAATCATTCATGGTTGAACAGTCTAAGATGCATCAGAACAATTAATGGCTTCCTGGATGTTATTAGATGTTGTAGGTTTGAATCCTGCCAAATGACACATATTTTCCTAACAAAATTTCTCAAAAGATATTCAAGCTGATAGAGTTATATATATATATATATATATATATATATATATATATATATATACTGTTTAATTAAAAGTAGAGTATCTACTTAAATACAAGCATCTATTAAAAATAATGTTCTAACAAATAAATTGAAATTATCTCTGTTGTTAATCTATTTTGTAAATCTCTTGAACTTTCCGTAATATGTAAGCGTGTAAATATATCTATGCCTGCTCAGATCCATCACATTATGTTTATATCTATCCTCAAATTTACCTATGCTGATTTTCAAACATAGCATAGATGTGGCACAAGGTCGAAAGTATGAGGAACTCAGTGAGGACCAAACTCACTTTTCAGTCATAACTGATCTTGTGAGTCAAGTTTGCTAATGAGTTCGCCACATCAAAGAGTCCCTCACATTTACTTGTCTTTGTATTTGTCATCTGTAGTAAGACATTTGTTGTCAGAGTAAAAAAAAGATCAGTTTAGAAAAGAAATAACAAATTCAAATTTACATCAGTTATATAAACAACAAAGATGAGGATATGAATTTGAGAAAATTCATATCCCTTCCCACCAATACCCATTTCTCTGTCAGTGCAACATTTCAGGAAAACAGAAAAAGAAGCAGTAGTTAAACATTCTATTCCAAATCTTTTTAAAAGGAAATTAATTCATCAACTGATAATTACAGATACAATAATTAGAAATTAAATAATGTCTTTTGATTATTTCTTATTGAGTTGGATAATGTCAAGAAATGGATTTATCTGTAACTCTAAATCATAGAAAATATGATACTTTGCCTTTTTTCATGTGGACACTTGCCAAAACATTCATATTCTCTCAGCATTAACTGCAGATACCAGGAAATTCTCTCTCTCTCTCTCTCTCTCTCTCTCTCTCTCTCTCTCTCTCTCTCTCTTTGTCTACAAATTTTAATGGAGACATGTACACTAAAAGTTGGATTCTAGGTGCCAGGATGAATCATGTTATGACTCAGTAAGAAATGAGAGCAAAATCTTAGCATCAACAAAATCGGAAAGCTCTTCGGTACATTGGGTCTTGATATAGATATTCACTAAGCTTTGCTTTATTTAGCTCAATACTAGTTATAAAAAAAGATTGGTGAGGGCCTTTTGACATTGGCAATCGACATTTGAAATTGACACTCTGACATTGAAACCGGTATTTTATGTTCAAATAGAATTCATGAAAAAATGACATTATCTGACTTTTGCAGTATTTTCAAAATGTACTATTTTGAATATCGTGACAACAGGCTGTGCAGTCTTGATGCAACTTGGCAATAACAAATCAGGAGATTTTGTGGTGTAGTGGATATTGGCTGAGTACAAGAAATTGGAGAGAAGAGTTTTAATAATTGCAATTGAATTCATTGCATTCACTTACAAGCAAATACCCTTGGGAAAGGTATTAATCCATCTCTTCTCCCACTAGCTATGGGTTAAATATGGGTTAAATAGCAGAACAGATTGGGTTCTATAGCCTTGGTTAGCAACCAGTCTACCACAGAATGTAATGGTAACCTACCATGGAAAAATTGTCTGCCCAGTCTTTTGAGACATGCTTGTTCAAGTGTGTATCATGCATGGCACTTAACTGAGTGTTACTGCTCATATATGAACAGTAACTTTCCTATAGAGTTACTCAGTTAGTAGTGAAGTACTATTAACTGAGCACATGTAATATGTGACTATCATATTCCTGATGACCAAATGAATAGATTCTTCATGTCTTATACAGTTATTGTTTTGGGTAAGATATCACATCACCCATGTCTATCAACCAACTGATATCCGACCTCAAGTAGTACTCATACATATAACTCATCGGTAAAAATGCAGGTAAAATGGTTGGCTCCCTGTACCACTCTAAGTATGTACCTGACTTCACATACCTTTACAAGAGCCAGATCAGGCCAAGAATAGAGTATCGTTGTTATATTTGGGTGGGAGCTGCACAGACTATACTTTCCAGCCTTAATAGAGTCTAGAAGTGTTTCTGGGTTTTTGTGGGTGACAAATTCTTTTCCACCTTACAACTTCTCACAGGCAAGATGCAGAAAACTTCTTGCTGGTCTACCACAACTTTCATGGAAAATGTTTGGACAAACTACATTCCTTGTTTTTTTACTAGCAAACCCCCACCCACATTCTCTCTGTATTTGATTGGTGAGAAGTTCTGCTCAAACAGCTTCTTCCTGTAAAGCCCTAATCTGTGGAGCTGTCTCCTAAGAGGATGTTTCTCTGATCACTACAATCTTAACCTGTTCAAGTCTTGGGTTAACCATTACCTTCTTCCTATCAGTACAAACTATCTCCTAATGTAATCCTTTACCTTGAATTGCTCCCAGGCCTTGTACGAGGGAAACCTTACTGTGATTTTTGGCTTTCCCTAAAACACAAACTGCTCTCAAAATGCCATAGGCAAGATTAAGAAGAATCCAACAAATCTGATCAGTCAGTTAAGTGCCATACGTGATACACACTTTAGGCGATCATGTCTCGAAAGAGACATGACTGACTGGGTAGCAGATTATCCCACAGTAGGTTGCCATTACTTTCTGTGGTAGACTGGTTGCCCACCAAGGCTATAAAACCCAATCTGTCCTGTTATTTAAACCATAACTGGAGGGAAGAGACGGATTAATACCTTTTCAAAGGGTATTTGCATGTAAATGAATGCAAGGAATTCAACTAGAATTCAAACTTGGTTCCCCAATTTCTTGTTCCAAGCTGATATCTCCTGCACCACAACGCACATCCTGAATAAGGCTGACAGTGATCCAAAAAGAGAACTTTCTAAACAGTTTTGAAAAATAGAAGTAGTACCCATGGCAAAACTTTAAAATTGTGCACATATCTAAATTTCTGATACCTTACTGAAGTGCAATGTAGACCTACTAATTTAAAAATACAAGTCAAGACCATTAATATAATATATATTATTGTTTATGGTACTTCAACAAAAAGACTATCTTTATTTATATTTATATTTGTAAGAAATTTAAATTTTGAAAATGATATTAAACAGGCATATTTTTTTCCAAAATTATGATGACATAAAAAAAAAAAATATTTTAAAGTATATAACCTCAGACTATAGGAAAATATTGTTCAAATGCTCTTTACATTTTTAACTGAGACAAAATGAAATAAAATATGATTTAATGGCATTACAAGACACTTTTTACCTCATTATACCCATCTCTTCTCTAGCTATGGGTTTGTATCTGGAAAAATCAAGACCTCTTAAAATTTGTTAATGCAATATTCACTAACAAAATAAAATAATTATTCTTACAATTCAAATTATTTTCTGGCTTTAAATAACCCACAAAAGGTTGATAAGCCCTAAAAACATAATCCATTTTAACACATATCACAAAATCATCTTTTAGTGTTTCAATATCAATTAAATGATCCGTAAATAGATACATATTTTTAATAATGTTTTAAATGAAAGGGGAACAACAAGAATGTCTCTTTTAATAAGTTATCGCTCCAGTTCTGTGAGTAAACCAGTGGCAACAAGAAAGTAAGGAAGGTGGTGGTTTAGATCTAAAATTGCACCATCTTTGCTTTCGTTCGACACTGAGGTTACCAACAAACTGTCACTAGAAACATTCAGCACAGGACAGTCTGTCAGTGTTAATTGCTGCCAGATGACTTAATGCTTAATGCCCAATTAAGGAATATTACACTCCAAATTATTTGTTCTGTGTCATCATGTCACACCTCCATCGCAAGAAGTGAGGCACCCATGGTATATTTACTTCTGCCTCAATAAGAAATCTGCTGAGGCTGATAAAGGCAAACCTTGCTGCAGATCTTGAAAAGGACCTTCAATCTGTGGTGGACTGTTGTAAGAAATGGCTCATAAATTTTAATGCTTCCAAAATGAAGCTGCTATTTTTTAACCATCATAGACAATCGCTTCTACCCACCATCAACATAGATCAGGCAAGTCTCCCTGAAAGCAAAACACTGCATCTCCTTGGCCTAACTCTATCAGCCAACTTCAAGTAGAATGACCACATTGAATCCATAGCTAAATTTGCTGCTAGGAAGGTTAGTTCACTGTGTAGGGCAAGGAAATTTTTCTCGTCTGAATCCATCTTTCACATATATAAATCTACCATCCACCTGTGCATTGCATACTGCTGTCACATCTGGTCAGGTGCCCCTGCTATTCATCTCATGGTTTTTGATAAAATCCAATGGAGAATCTGCAATGTAATTGATCCCAATCTGGTGGCTTAACTTCATTCACTTTCTCACCATCATAATATGACTTCCCTGTGTCTCTTTTACAAATATTTTCATGACTTCCACTCGAATGAACTTAGCTCGCTAATGCCCCCTCTGCATAAATTTACTCAAGCTACTAAACTAATGGTTAGGTTTCATCCTTTTACAGTGAAATCAATCAAATGTAACTGTAAATTCTACTCTGTTAGCTTCTCTTCTCACTCTTCCTGCCTGTGGAATTCCCTTTCATATACTTGCTTCCCTGACAGCTACAATCTCCAAGAATCTAAATGCTTTGTCAGTTGCCATCTCTTATCTTCTTAACTCACATCCTTTCCCTGACAATCCTTGTATCATGTTCTTCTCCACTCTACTCTCATGCAGCTCTCTTCACACCAGTGTTCTTATCCTTCTCTTATCCATTCTCTGACACCCCCTGTAACTTGTTCCTCTTTCTCATCACTCACCTCTTATGTACCCCCCGGTGCAGTATTTCCTTGTTTAGGGTGAAATGATTTTTTTAAAAATATCATACTTACCATATTTTAGATACACCACTGTGAATATCAGGACAAGTGTATACACAGGGAGAGTACTTTGAAGGTGACTAAGTCACTATCATCCCAGGTAGGTCATTTTTTAAAATTAATATTAGGACCTTGAATAAGTTCTTGCTGATTTTTCATGAAAATAATGTTTTATTTACAAAAATTAGTAAGAAAAATGTCACTGAAGATATTGTCCATTGCCAGCCACTACTTATTCACAACTTTCTGACAGCATTTCAATTACATATTGGAAAAACGATATATCTTTTGAGACTAGCCATGAGTCAACCCATTTGTTTAGCATTTTCATAAGGATGAAAGTGCTGCTCAGCCAAGCCATGTACCATCAATCAAAACAAGTGATAATCAGATGAGGTAATGTCTGGTAAATACAATGGGTAGGGTAGGTATTCCTATTTAAGCGTTTCCAAAGAGATTTTCACATATTTTGCAACATGTGACATACATTTTCTAAACATACATTATACTTGGCACATGTCTGGGGAAAAATTTTGTTCAACATTTGTTTGAACAGTTGTGCACTCAGAGTTGATACATCAATAAATTAGGATTTTGTGAAACCTTTTGAAAAAAAAGGAACCAAAATTTTCATTCAATGTGTAAATCAACACAGTTTGAAAAATACATGAGTTAGAAATTCAAGTCTGCCTGTCTAATGAAACTATGTGATTTTTTATATAAACATTTACAGGAAGTGATGAAATATTTTTTTTTGAAGATTTCTACAAAGAACCTAGAAAAAATTTCACACCATACCCTTGCCCCCACCATCTTAGTCTCTTTAAAGACTAGAGTAAAAGTCATTGTCATATTTATAAGCACACTTTTGTCTATGGTAGATTTTAGAGAAAAACTGTGAAATAAAAATCAGAAAGTATTTAGTAGTTCATTTCTTCATGAATTATTTGAAGTAGCACCTCTGCCTTTGTTGCTTTTGTTGTGATTATTCTATTATTATTTAAATTTTATTCTATCCTATTATTGTTACTTTTTTATCACAAAATTTTAATATTTTATTACTAATTTTATTACATTATTGATGCTTCTTATCACAAAACACTGGGTTGTTAATTTTTCAACTGCAAGAACAAGCAGATAGGAAATAAGATAAATTCACGTTCCACACTTTTGATGTCTATTTTGTTATATCACCTTCCTCACCCCAGTCTCTCTCTCTCTCTCTCTCTCTCTCTCTCTCTCTCTCTCTCTCTCTCTCTCTATTCTGCCATCTGACCTCTCCAATTTCCTCTATTTTGTTTTGTTCCACTCACAGTCATTCTTTGGGAATATCAAAAGAAACATCTTTATTAATTATTATTTCATTATGAATTTTTCTCATGGAATTCTATACTACAGATCTATTCATGGCAGACCAAATGTCAAAAGTGGAGGCTTATTTCAAAAGTTCTGGGAGCAACATATTTTGGCTTCAGTTTGTGGTAATTTGCTGATGTAGTCGACTTGAGAAATTTAAACAAATTTTTGCTTGGAATAACATCAGCTTATTTAATTGAAGTAAGTAGAATATTTATTTCCTTTGCTATATTATTTTTATGTATATTACATTAATATTTTTATGTGAAGGTTACTAAAAAAATAAAATTTATGAATCTTGGTCTTGTCATTTGGAAGTGTATATAACATTTTTCATCTAAAGTTAATTTAATATTCTTCTCTGGGAATATTTTATTCATAAAAGCAAATATGCTAATGATAAATTTAAATTTTTCTTGCATCATCTGTATTTCTGTTTCTGATACTATATTGAATTTTTACCGCAGTTCTTGTAATGTAACAGTTTATGCTGCAAGATTAAAGAGAAAAATTGAAGAACAAGGCTGTATGCTCGAACAGAAAATGTGTAATTTTACTTGCTTGACTTTTTAAAATGTATTTTGTAAAAAGTATGTTGAATTTTACTTCGGCTTACTATTAAAACACATAAAATGGAAGCAAATGTAACATTTTCATGTTACAAAATTAATGAAAATGTCAATTTTTTAAATGTTGTCTTATTTGTAACTTTTCTCCCCATATTTGTGAAATTCAAAGATTTTAAAATAGGCCTCCAATTCTGACATTTAACTGCATCATGAGCAGGCCTACAGTATAGAATGATGAATGTATGACAATATGCAGGGTTAATATATGCTTGATTTGATCAACTGTGATAATATTGGTATTTTTTATTTTAAATTGATAGCATGTCTTTATCAAGACCCAAAAAGTTATAGAATAAAAATTATAACTTTAATTTCTAGTGATAGAAAAATGTAACAAAAAATAGTTACATGTAATTTATAATTGTTATAACAATAAAATGATTAATATTTTCATGAAATGAAATTCTATCAATAAAAGTAACATTTAATTCTATGGCAATAAAATAAATAATATTTGAACAACTGACAATGTTTTGTAGAAATGAACAACGCAATTTATGCCATTAGATATTTGTGAAAACCAAACATATTTTATTTAAACAAAAGAGATGAAAACAAACATTTATCAGTAATGATAGACACATTGACAATATGTTAGTCAATTTCATGACATTACATATGTTAACATTGAATATAGAACAACTTGTCCATATATCTTTGTACGTCTGTTGTATTTAGGGGCTACTCCTCCTGTCTCTTGCCTTTTTCTTTGAAATTTTCGAGATTCACCATTATGAAATTGTCAAATAAAATTTCACATTTTTTATAACCTTTCTTTAATAATACATGTTTCTTTCTTAAACAATTTTGGAATTTTTTAACATTTTTTTAGACTTAGTTTATATTTTATCCTGTTTCAATTTATTACTTATCAGGCTCCTTGATATTAATGTTTTTGGTTATAAGTCCTTACTAATATTTATTTATAAAGGAAGCAAACAAATTGTGTAACAAAAACATATAGTTGTGCCATTATGCTTGTTGTGAACAAATGATGGGTGAGGTGGGTGGCTATGTATACAGAAAAGTGGTTATTAATACAAAGAAGAATCTGCAATGTTATTGGTCCTGATCTGGCATTTCAGCTTCAGTCTCTTTCCCATTGCTGGAATGTAGCTTCTCTGTGCCTTTTTTTTATAAATACTTTGATGGCAATTGTTCTGATGAGTTTTCATTTTTGGTATCTAGACTTTATGAATTTAAGTGCAGTACTAGAATGATAGCAATGTTTCATCATCTTGTATTTGAAATGGTTAAACACAACAGTAAATTTTATGTTAATAGTTTCTTCTTTTTGCGCTTGAATTTTTATCCATTTAGAAAGGGGTTTTGTTTATAATATTGATACAGTGTAAAAATTGATATGACTTTTTACAGTGTTATCTGAACTCAACTGTTATTTGCAAATGTTAAGTTTAAAACACGACTGACACTATTGATATCTGCAATTTCTTTTTTTTTTCAATTTTGTGAATTTTTAAAAGTTTTTTTTTAAAACTTTTTTAAAAACATTTTTCTAGGGGTATTTTTTGGAAGCATATGTACAAATATTCAAGGATAATACTTATGTATCTTAAAAGATTAAATGGATATATAGTCTTATTAATTTATATAATTTTTTGTTCATTAATTAAAAATATATATTTATATCTTTATAAAAAAAAGATTGTTTTCATGCACATCACTCAGGAATTGATTTTACATTGGATCAATATTATGAAATGCACTCCATGTTCTAAAATAATAAACAAATTCAATATTTTTCAATCCTGACAAATAATTTTTTAAATAAGGAGCAAATTCAGACAAACTAAAGAAATAGAGAGACTGAGAAAAGTTTAATGAATGCAAATATAGAAAAGTTATTCCATGAAAAAATGTTCCCTATATATATATATATATATATATATATATATATATATATATATATATATATTACAAGAGAACCAGTCTACTTAAGTATTACCAAAATGTTATGCATTCATTACTTAACTAACTACAGAAGAGGAATCAATAAACTAATATATTTTTGAATTTGGTTTTTGGTTGAATTTTTTTATGTTTAATATTTCTCAAATACAAGGCTCAAGAGCCACTTAAGGTAGAACTAAGTGAATAAGGCATGTGATATGAATGTAAGAGGAGGAGGTAGAAAGTGAAGATTACAAAGATATGTAGGATAGATAATGTTTGACCCTAAACTTGAATAGTAGAGAATTGGAAGGAAATTTTTTCTTACCAATCAAATATGGAGGAAATGAGGCTGATTCAAACATTTGGATGTAGCAAGGCAGGTCTTGATTGAAAATGTTTGAGCTGGTGGATTTAAGGGATAGACCTCAATGAAATGTTTTCAATGAATGTAGCGATTCATGTGTAGCCTATTTTGGGCAAATGGATGTGGGAAAGCTTATCCCTCTTCAGGTCAGACCACCGCAATGTCTTCAAACTTGAAAGCCTGCCTTGCTCACGGACACATAGCTGTCGATTTAATTGATTGGGGCTACTGTCAACACAGGCAGTTGATTTCTGTCTAAAAAGCTCTCTGTCCAGTGACACCATATCATTACCAGGGCATGATGGGTAAATTGTTGCCATTTTATATTTTTAATTTCACACATACGCATTGTTTGTCTTAGATTTTGTTGACTGCACAATATAGTAGGGTCAGTTGGAACACCAGCTGTGAGAAAAAGAGCACAATGAAATTCATTCCACCAAAAATTTGGAAATGACAAACTGAATTGCATGGCATTCATACTGGAAGCTCCAATATGAACACTTCACAGTGTTTAGGTGTCAATCTGAAGAGAGTGAAGAAGATTTGGAAAGAGTTGGGTAAGTACAATGAGACTTATGAAGGTATGATAGCTTGGAAAACTCATTCTGATAAGAAAAGAACTCCCAAATTTGTTGGTGAGAGCCTCAGATTCAACACAGAGGCCTACAACAAGTGAAGAGGTAGTGCTTCCGTGGGTCAAAAGGGTGGTTGCTGGAAAACCCTATGTCTTGCAACAAGACTCTGCCCCATGCCATACAAGCAGGAGAATCCAGTCATGGCTGTCAGACAATTTTTGCAACCACTTCACCCTTGCATCTGGCCACCTAACTCCCAAGACTGTAACCCCCTTGATTATTATGCATAGAGTGCAGTTGAGTGAGAGACCAACAAAACTACTTGCACTGACCAAATTAAACAGAAACAAAGCAGCAGTACCAGACATTATTGTAATAGAGAGGATTCCGGCCTAGACAAAATTACAGAAATAATAAATTAAATCTACAACAGTGGCGATATACTGGAAGACCTAAGCAGATCAAATTTCTTAGCACTGCCTAAGAGGCCAGGCTCAAACTCCACCAAACAATCAGCTTAATGAGTCACATAACAAAATTCCTCATCCAAATTTTGCTGAATAGAGTGAGCAGTATAATCAGGCTAGAGATAGCATAAGAACAGTGTGGTTTCATCAAGGACACTGGAACAAGGAATGCAATATTTATGCTCAGAATTATATCAGAAAGGGCAATACAAATGCAAAAAGATGTGTACCTGTGTTTCACAGACTACAAAAAGATATTCAACAAAGTATGTCACAAAGATTTGATAGAGATGCTCGGCAACATTGACATATTTGGGAAAGACATTAGAATAATCAAGAATCTGTACTGGCAGAAAACCACTTGCATATGGAAAGGAAATGGGTTCAGCAGATATACAAAAATGAAAAGGGATGTAAGCCAAGGATGTACCAGATCTATTCAACCTATATAGTGAGACAATTCTGAAAGAACTAGAAGTCCTGCCAGGATTCATCACTGGCAGCCACAATCTGCAGATGATACAGTGCTGATAGCAGACATGGAAAGAAAACTACAAAACCTCTTACAGAAGGGAGCTAAAGAAAGCAAAAAGAAAGGACTAGGCATAAACTACAAGAAAACTGAATGCATAGTCATCAGTAAAAAGAGGAGCCCAAAATGCCAACTACATGTCGAGGATACAAAAATCAAGTGGTACAAAAATTTAAATACCTGGTAAGTGTTCTAACAGAAGATAGAAAGTGTGACACTGAGATCCGAAGGCATATTGACATGGCCCAGGATGCATTCCAAAAGCTGAGTAGAGTATTGAGAGACAGGAAAATTTAATTGGAAACAAGGAAGAGAGTATTGGATTGTTATGTGATGTCTGTCCTTAAATATGGTAACGAATACTGGACAATCTCACCAAAGATAAAGGATAAACTTGAAACAACAGAAATGCGGTTCTACAGAAGGATGCTGAGGATACCATGGATGGAACATGCTAGTAATGACAGCAAGGTTTCAGAGAGGATGGAAACGAAAAAGAAACTTATACTTAACATAGTGAAATGACACCTGAAGTTTCTGGGATATGTAATGAGGAATGAGGGCTTGAAGAATCTGATACTCACAGGGCAAGTACAGGAAAACAGAGACAGAGGAAAGCAACACATGACATACATGGGATTGAGTTAATGGATGGCAGAGAAAGGTTTGGGAGGGATAACTAGAAAAAGGTTAAGAACTACAAGGGATAGGAAGATGTGGAAGGTCATGACTGCTTACATCTTGAAGAGAAACGGCACATAGAAGAAGAACTGTAAGCTCTATGCAAATATTCTTCTCTTGTATTTCTTGTTCTTGAAACTCTCTTCCGCTTTTTTTTTTTTTTTTTGGCTTTTCTGTCAACTACGGTCTTTGAAAGCTTAAATGCAATAACAATTATCCTCTTCTGTCTCCTTGAATCCCTCTCTCCTCAATAACATTTTCTCAGTTTCTTTCTCTCTGTAACTGTTTGCATTTTAGTGGCTTTATTGCATTGATTGGGGTGAAAGGATTTAAAAATATGTTGGGATGACAACAGCAAAAATACAAAGAAATAATTTTGAATATGTTAATAACTTTTTTCAGCATTAAAAGTAATACAAAATAGTAGCAATTTATCATACAAATATGGCATCCATATTCCTTGAATCATTTATTTGAAAATAATAATCAGTCCTCTTACTTAATCAGGACATATTTGAGAAAGAATAAAACTAATTTCTACACTGCTCCCATCCTGCTTTATTCATGATAATGAGGGAGGTAAGCAAGAAAGAATATTCTCAGTTTGCATTTCCCCATTAAAGACATTATTATATCTGTGATATAGTAACACCTTAAACATGGATAGAACAGAATAACTGAAAGAAAAGAATGATAAACATGCATTATTTTCAAATAGATTTTTATGCCAATATATATATATATATATATATATACTTGTCTATATTTCTGAAATGAGATATTATAATTATTTACGGCCTTCATCCAATGTTTAGAATTTCAAACTGAGCCCTTTATTTTGTCTACCAAGGAAGACTGTTCTAGTTCCACATGCCATACCTTTTCTGGAGAGTAATTTTCCCTGGTAGATGAAATAAAGGGTATGTTTCGAAATTCCAATGACTTGAAAAAAGGTGGAGCATAACAACAGTCAAAATGTTGTGAATATAGCAACAAAGATGAGTACAACAGTCCAAACGATGTAAATAGTTTAAATATACATACTTGTTAATAATTTGTCCCACACAGAAATTATAGCATATGTATACAACATGCTGTGTGAAAAGGGATAAAAAGAAAGGGGGCCTTATTTGTAACATTTCCCAATAGAAAAAAGACAAATTGGTGGTGTCCCTCATGTTTTTGGTGAGATTATGTAGATTCCTCTGTTTACCCTACCTCTGTAGACTTTTAACATTTGTCTTTTCCATAGTCTATGTAGTAAATGGCGTGGGCAGAAATGTCTTCCTTTTCCATGTGATAAATAACAACTGCCCTTTGTTACTCTATGAATTGATGTCACACATCATCCGCCACATGAGCCACCTGACTTCATCTAACTAAAAGAGATAACCGTCTTTTACACCTTTACTGTGGATTTGTTTTTTATCTTTTAGTTTCATTTACTTATTGTTATTAAGGCAGTGATGGCACATATCATGAATTTATCATAAAACTGTAAGATATATATATATAAGGAAACTTCTAATATTACACCTACCAGAATAAATAATTCATAAGTTTTAGCAAATAATGATCCTAAAATGCAAGCATAGTGATGCCAATAATTTGGATCAGCCAAACAGACAATGACATATTTCAGGCACAACTTAAATTAACTTTTCTATTTGCACAAAATGGAGAAAGAGATTTTTTGTAGATTAGCATTCCTTAAACTTTCTTTTGCTCACGCTATTTGTCAGAATTGAAAAGTATCGATTTTTTTTATCTGGAGGCATGGTTGAGTCATGGGTAAGTGACTCGGATTGAAGAATCTGAGACTGAGTTCAAATTCCAATAGAATTCATTATATTCACTTATGTGCTAATACTATTGGAAAAGGTATGATTCAATCTTTTCTCCCCAAATAATGGGTAAAATACCAAGTCAGACTGGGTTCTATAGCCTTGGGTGAAAATCGGTCTAGGAGAAGGAAAAACTCTGTATTCAAACCATCCTGAAGAAATACCACTTCTATTGTGGCTGCAGTACATGTGGTGTTCCTATGACTCTAATGAGTCTCAGAATATCTCGATTTTTTATCATTTTAGAAGGGGAATCCTGTTCATAATATCAATATAGCCTTTAATTGATCCCTGATTTCTTAAACTGTTATCTGCACTTCTTTTTTTATTTTCAGATATCAAAGGGTTGATACCAAGTTTTAATATGTATTCATGTCATTGTCAACTACATATTATTACAAGATGGAAGAAAGGACAACATCAGTGGTACGTATTTATTAATGATATAAGCATAGTTTCAAACTTGATATTTGTAAATAAAATTAAAATGCAGATAACTATTTATGAAACCAGGGATCAATTTGCGACTTTATTTATATTATGAACAGGACCCCCACACTAAAATGATAAAAACATTGATATTATTTTGATCCTGGCAATTGTCATTGATAGTGGAAGGCCTAATGAATGCTAATCTACAAAAATTGTTCTCTCAAAAATTCTTTCTGCTATTTTGTGAGCAGACCAGTTAATTTGTGTTATGTTGCTTTTAAGTCAAAAGATGAAATTTTTTAACTTTATAAGTGAAGACCTTCTGAAGTTGTTAATAATAATAATAATTAATAATAATAACAATAAAAATGTATGACAGATTACTTATTAAAGGACTAGTTTATTCTTTCTGTAAAAAAGAAACTAATTTAGCAATTGTTTTGTATGTATAAAATATCCAAGATCTGTATTTTCTTGTTGATGTTAACTATCAAACAAATAACATTCTATTCTCAAATGAATAGTTTTAGATTTATTTATGAAGTTTAAAGTTTCAACAGAAGAGTTCACTACACATGAGCAATTTATATACAAAAACATGCATAATGGATAAGTATTTTGTTTTACATTTGTGGATATTGTATTAACTGTTTTATAATTAGTCACATACTGTGCCTAATTTATAAATTAAACATTACCATATAGATGTAAACATAGAAGAAACATTTAGTATATATAATGTATGATACTCTCCATGGTTTCAGCCATCTGTTGGGAATCAAAGAGCATGTCATCGACAGAGAAGAGAAGCTTGTTGAATGGATCAGGGAGATGTAGCATTTGAGTCAGATAAAAAAGCATCCTAGTGATGTTGATTTTTAGGTATTGTAAGGCTTTGCACAACAAAGAAAAATCTACCCTAGGAACATGGAACATCAAGACTCTGAATAACTGTGGTCAACTTGAGAATGTCAAGCAGGAAATGAGCATATGCAAAACTAGATGGCCAAACAATGGAGATTTCAGCAGTGACAACCACAGGATCATATATGCTGGACGTAAAAAAATGAAAAGTGGTGTTGGCTTAATACTGGACAAAGAAATGAAGAAATGCATTCTGGGATAACCAACACCTGGTTTCAAGAACACCCAAGACGTTTATGGACATGGAGAAGCCCAGGAGGTGACGCGAAAAACCAAATCAGTTATGTAACCATAAACAAAATATTCAGAAATGCATTGGTTCAATGCAAAACCTATCCAAGTGCTGACTGTGGAGGTGACCACCTTCCAGTTATCTGCAAACTAAGGGTGAAACTTCAGAGATTAAGAAGCCTAGGGCAGCACCCAGACTGCAATACAACATGCTCCTGAATGACCTTGACCTGCAGAAAAAATGCATTGACACTGTGAGAAACAAATATGAAAAACAAATGGGAAATGGAAATTTGAAATAGGGCACACTTAAAGAAGTGCTAGTGACATCAGTAAACAAAATGGTCCCAAAGGAAATCAGATGCAGAAGAAAAAACAAGTGGATGACTGAAGAGATTTTTGATATGATGCAAATGAGACAGAAAACTATGGAACTGAATACAAGAAACTACAAAAGGAAATAAGGACTAAGTGAAAACAGGCTAAAGAAGAAAGGCTGAACAATAAATGTGCCAAAGTAAAGAGATTGAGCAAGACTAATAAAGGAGACACGCATAAGGAAATAAGGAAACTGTCAGAACAGAGAACATGCTTCTGAACAGGGTGTATAAAATCCAAGGATGGAACGATCATATTGGAGAAAGAGGAAATACTCCAGTGATGGCAAGAATATATAAAAAATCTCTTCCATGACAAGAGAGAGCATCTGATAGTAAAGAAAGATGCTGACAGACTGGAAATACTAAAATCTGAAGTGAAAGCTGCAATGGCCAAACTGATTACGAACAAAGCAGCTGGACCAGACAGCATTGTAATAAAGATGCTGACAACCCTAGAAGATTTCGGCATAGAGAAAATTATGGAAATAATAAATAAAATCTACAACAGTGGCGTAATACCAGATGACTTAAGCAAAACAATTTTCATAGCACTGCATAAAAAGTCAGATGCAATCAAATGCAAACTCCACCGAACAATCAGTTTGATGAACCACATAACAAAACTCATTGTCTGAATTCTGATGAATAGAGTGTGAAGCAGAATCAGACAGGAAATCTGACAAGAACAGTGCGGTTTTGTCAAGGACACTGGAACAATGAATGTGATATTTACGCTGAGGGTACTATCAGAAAGGGCAATACAAATGAAAGATGAAGTTTATCTGGGTTTTGTAGACTATGCCAAGGTGTTCAACAAAGTATGCCACAAGGAAATGATAGAAATGCTCAGCAACCTCGACATAATTGGCAATGAAATCAGATTAATCAAAAACCTCTACTGGCAGCAAATCGCTTGTATATGAACAGGTAACAAATATATACAAAGATAGAAAGGAGTGTAAGACAAGGATGTGTCTTTTCAGCAGATCTGTTCAACTTGTAGAGCAAGACTATTCTGAGGACCTTAGAAGTTATGCCAGGATTTGTTATTGGCGGTCACAATCTGAATAACATAAGATATGCAGATGATACAGTGCTGATAGTTGACACAGAAAGAAAACTACAAGACCTCCTAATAAAGGTAGATGAAGAAAATTGAAAGAAAAGACTGCAAATACACTACAAGAAAACCAAATGTATGGTCATCAGGAAACGAAGGAGCCCAAAATGTCAATTGCAGGTTGGGGATACTAAAATCAAGCAAGTACAAAAATTCAAGTACTTGGGAAGAATTTTAATAGAAAACAGAAAATGAGACACTGAGATGTGAAGGTGAATTGGAATGGCCAAGGATGCATTCCAGAAGCTGAGCAGAGTATTAAGAGAGAGACAGGAAAATTAATTTCACTAGAAACAAAGAAAAGAGTTCTGGATTGCTATGTGATGTCTGTCCTTCAATATGGCAGTGAATGCTGGATAATATTATCAAAGATGAAAAAAAACTTGAAGCAACTGAAATGTGGTTCTACAGAAGGATGCTGCAGAAATCATGGATTGAGCATGTGAGCAATGATGAGGTTTGGAAAAGGATGGAGACATAAAGGAAATTAATACTGAGCATCAGGGACAGACAGCTGAAGTTCTTAGGACATGTGATGTGGAAGGAAGGCTTGGAGAAAGTTTGGGTGGGGTAACAGGAGAATATGTGCTAAGAGCTACCTGGGATAGGAAGATGTGGAAAGCCATGATCATCTACATCCTGAAAGGTTATGGCACACAGAAGAAGAAGAAGAAGAAGAAGAAGAAGAAAGCTTTGATGAGGTGTAAAAAGATTGCCACTCTCATATCATTGTCATTACCAAGATCATCATTATCAGTGCCACAACAATTCTCATCATAACCACCACCAACACCATCCTCATCAACATCACGACAATTATCATCATCATCATCACCATCATCATTGCCACCCCCATCAACTTCACCACAAACATCATCATCACCATCTTCATTGCCATCACCACCAACACCATCCTCATCAACATCACCACAAACATCATCATCACCATCCACATTAAAACCACCACAACACTACCACCCTCATCAACATCACCACAAACATCATCATCATCACCATCCTCATTGCCACTCCCATCAACATCACTACAATCACCTTCATCACCATCCTCTTTGCCACCACCACCAACAACAACAACACCATCATCATTATCATCCCCTTTTCTTCAAACAGATTTCTCTATCAGAATATTGAATGCCTTTTCAGGTTGATTACACAATCATGCACATTCATTCTCATGGGATTTGAACACTGTTAGTTGCTGTTACACACTATTTCTTTATAAATCTAACATTGTCTTGCATAAGGCCACAAGTGTGAAGCAAATTTCTCTCATAAACCACAGTCCTGCAGTAAGGATCAAAGTCATAGTGCTATTAATAGTTTGTCAATCAAGTACTCCAGAAGTGGATTCCCAGCAGACTTGGATTCGAGATACCAATATTCAAATTTTGAAGGATGTTAAGATAATGGCTAGATGGCAAGGATTGTTGGACACTTTCCTCACAGATGAAAAAGAAAGTTTAGGTAACAGAAGCTATGATTCTACAGAAGAATACTGAGAATATCATCAATAGAATGTTTAAGCAATGAAGAAATTTTAAGGAAAATAGATTCAAAAGGACACTTATATTTAGAATCAGAAACAGACATAATGAGGAATGAAGGCTTGAAAAATTTGGTACTCACAGGACATCTTGAAGGAAAGAGGGAACATAGACTAAATCTACCTATTGAGATTGTGTAAATGGATGGTAAAACTGAGTAGGAAGGATAGTAAAAAAGCAAACATTGTTAAGAGCTAATGATGTCAGGAATTTGTGGAGAACCAAAATCGTCCACATTTTGAAGGAACATGGAATATCTAACAAGAAGGTACTGATAGTTGTTATGAAGAAAATTAATAATGATGATATAAGGAAAAACAACTTTAAAGTGGCTATTTTTTGGTTGTTTTAATACGTGGACATTTTGTCATAATTTGCTCATTGTGAATTGGTGCAATGCTAAAGGTGTTTACATAATGCATTAAAATTTTTTTGTATAGTATCTCTACTATAACAGATTCTACCGGCAAGAAACCTTGTTGTATTAAATATATTTGACATGACTAACAGATTCATTAAAAGAAAAAAAAACTATAAATCATTTTTGTTAAAAATGTTCAAATTTGTTCTCTATATATTCACTGCCCAGAATACGGTCGGAGAATTTCCCCTTAAAGAAATCTGAGTAAAATTATTGTGTATAGCTTTATATCAACTGTCAAAAAAATAAGAAAATTGATGATTTTAGGTATTGTAAAAATTGCAAGCAATGGTTTGGTTTTCTTGGAAACATTTTTACGGCTTGGTAATACAATGATATGGTGACTGACAATGCAGACAAATCTTGATTCAGAATGATTTTTGTAAAAACTACAAGTTAAATACATCTTTCTATATATACATATATGTCTATCTCTATTTATCTATCTCATTCTGTGTTTCATATACTCATATGCATATTAATGACACAACAGTAGGTTACATTGTTTTTATTTGATGGAAAACATTTAACATAGATAATCTTTCTTTGAATCTACAGAAAAGATTGATACGTAAATCACACACATACACAAAGGTATGATTATGATTATTTTAATATTAAAGACAGCAATACACCCAATAGCAGCAACAACATCCAGATGACAGCATTACTAAAATCAATTAGAACACTAAAGATTGTTGAGTGACTGAAAGAGCTTGCTGTCACTTGATCTCAAGTGAAAACCACCAGTTCCTATTGGAGTGAAAATGCAACAAATAAAAAATTACAAAACAAAAATTAAATAAAATAAAAAATACAAAAAATAACAAATAATTAAGAGGGGAAAAATGTAGGAAGATATCAATAACTTAATCATTAAATGCAGAAAAGGTGTTAATGTCTTTGTTGGTCTTGCTCTGTAAAGAAAGTGGCATATTTTTTCAACCAAAAGAAAAATGTTTTGCATTCAGATATCAATTTCCAAGTCAGTCTTATGTATATTATTTCTGGGCTCTAGACAAGTGCCAGGCAGTTTAGCCAGTCTTCCATAAAATATTCTGGACAAAAGCTCAAAGCCTATTCAAGCAATTTTATAAGATGAAATGATTTCCATTCTGCCATTAAAATTAATAAATACGTGTTTATTTTAATATTTTCAATGATTTAGAAAAAACAACAAAGAAAAGTGCTGTCAAAACTTCTCAAAAAGAGTTATGAATACTTATTAAACATATAATGAAAAAAGATGAATATCAACAAAGATAAACAGACCGATACATAGATATGAGCAGAGATAGATAGATAGATAGATAGATAGATAGATAGATAGATAGATAGATAGATAGATAAATATGAGCAGACAGGTAGATAAATATGAACCAACATAGATAGCTATGAGCAGATATATATATCAGCAGACATTGGTAGATAAATAAATATGAGCAGACACAGATAATTATGTACAGGTATATATATATATATATGAACAGACACAAATTAGTCAACAGATATAGAGAAGTAGGCATAGATAGATAGATAGATAGATAGATAGACTATTTACATTGTTTGGACTGTTTTCCTCATCTTCATTGTAAATAATGTAAATAGTTAATCTCAGAAATACAGACAAATATAGACAAACAGCCATAGATAGATACAGATAAACAAGCAGAAATAGATTGATCTAAACTGACTTAAATAGGATTAGTTAGTAAAATTTTAAATCGAACAGAGAAAAGTAGATTTGAAAAAAAGATATATCTTGACTTTAACAGAGCATGATTGATTAATCCATAAAAGTAAAACATTTACACAGAAAATATAAAATGCTCAATTAAAGCACTTACCGGCAACAGATCATTTTTTGTTGTTACTGCGGTGTCATTATCCTCAGAGAATTAACATCCAAAAATAAAAAGCACAGATTAAAAATTTAAACTTTAACACTGATGTTGATAAGTGGAAAACTGATGTATTATTTTGTAAGGTTTGCGTGTTTGACTGGCCCACATACATGAAAAACACCTGTGCCCATTATCAAAAACATGTGTATTGTATGTACTAATCACATGTGTGACGACGTTACATGTGTTGACAAGAAGATCAAAAGATGTTTTTTCTTTCTCAAGTTTTATAGTATATAGGCACAATTCAGTTTCGGATAATATACAATTGAATTAGTATTATTCATAGACTTGTATATTGTTTCCTTTAAGGCTCCTGCTTGTGGCTAAATCAAATTTCTGGGCATTTTTAAAGTTTTATTTATTTCTCAACTCTCCTCTTGTAAAACAAAAACCTTATTTTTTTTTTTTTGTTTTTGTCCAAATATCACAATGAAATAACAGTCTTTGTTGATATAGGCATTTTTAAGGAGTCTTTTTTGTGGGTTGTGATAATCTTTGTATAAAAGCAAAACAAAAAATATCCTGTCAAAGAAGATCTTATATTGGTTAGGTCAATTTAATCAAATTTTAAAATCACTTTCCAAAGGGTACGCAAAATTTTACATTTAGTTTTTACACCCGTTCCTTGGTATAAAAATTAAAACGTCCTATTTGGAGAATAACTTTAAAGGTCTTTCCTGAGTCACCTTTTTTTCTGAAATGTAAATGGACAGTGTATTATTAATCATTGGGGCTAATGCATATTTGGGTAGGAATGGCTGCAACAGGATTCCCCATAATTTGCATCACATATATCAACACTTAGTCAATTGATTTCCCTGTACAAAGTGAAGCCAGCTCATAGCACTGACGAATCATTCCAGTGTAAGGAGAGAGGAGAAAAGGAAGCTATTACTAGTAATACTACTACTATGACAGCAACAGGAGGGTGGCTAGATGTAGCTGATTGAGCCAGAGATAAACTGTTGCTGAGATGGTTCACAAGGAAAACAACCTGTTATACATCGGCAATACACATCACGCCTATGCACCATCACAAATATGTCAGATACACTTCATTCAATACATATGCACATAATGTCAGAATCCTATGAGGGTTTTTATGATTTTTTGGTTAGAAAGCCAGCTGGTTTCTTTTAAACTACCCAATCATTAGTGAGTATGACCCTTTAGGTGTTCCAAAATATATTGTTTTGTAGCAAATGTGTCATATTGGGTTTTAAAATGAAAATGACACAAGACCTGCTGATGTGTGAAGATGCAATACTTGAAAAATGCACCAAAGAAATACAATGCCTGTATAATAAAACTCTTTGATCCTAGATTATTCTTCTATGTCTCATGTCCCTTCAGGACTTTGGCGATCGTGGCTCTCCACAATTTCTTGTCATTTATAGATCCAGTAACCTTTGTTTTTTTGTCATCTCTCCAAAACTCTGCTCTGCAATCTATTCACTCAAGCTCACCAGATAGGTTATGTATTGCTTTCCTTTGTCTCTCTTACCTTCAATCTCTCCTGCGAGTATAAAATTTACCAAGCCCTCTTTCCTCATTATTAAGCGTTGCTTTCCGCTGTCTCTCTTACTTTCAGTCTCTCCTGTGAGTATAAGATTTACCAAGCCCTCTTTCCTCATTATTATGCATTGCTTGCTTCTGTCTCTTACCTTCAATCTCTCCTGTGAATATTGAATTTTCCAAGTTCCCTTTCTTCATTATGTGCCCCAGAAATTTCAACTCTATTTTTCTGATGCTAAGTATACAAAAGCAGAAAGTGCTCTGTAGACATTATGCTCAAATTTTTACAATTGAAAAATATTTTCTGGTTTTAGATCACCAGCAAACGGTTGATAAGCCTTAAAACATCTATCTATCTATCTATCTATCTATCTATCTATCTATCTATCTATCTATCTATCTATCTATCTTTTAAGGCATATTAACCATTTGTAGGTTTTTTTAAAGCTAGAAACTATTTTTGGATTGTAATGTTTTTAGGATTTTATATCCTACTAATTAACCTATAGATAGAGAGAAGAGGTTGATTCATACCTTTCCTAAGGGTATTTGCACATAAGCGAATGTAACGAACCCTACTGGAATTGGAACTCCACTCTCCAATTCTGAGCCATTATCCATTACACCACCTGCTCATTTAATCTTACTGCACCTGGTATTTCCAAACAATCATCCATCTGCATACTAACCAAACTCAGCATTGCTTAACTTCAGTGATCATACAAGGATTGGTGTTTCAATGTGATATGACTGTAAGCCTGTCTCTCTCTCTCTCTCTCTCTATATATATATATATATATATGCTTCGTCTTTGATATTGAGCACACTCCTCTTATTATAAATATAATAAATTAGAAACTATCAAAAAATCATGGGATTATTTGCGTGTGGATCAGTATTCTACCTATTCTACATTCTGTTTGACTTCAATGTATTGTGTAAAGAATACTGGACCTTGTAGAAGGATTAGCATAGTCCCTGCATGCTCTGTCTAACTTTGAATTTGCAAGTTAATTTTGGTATGCTATTCAAACAGGAAAACATTGACGTAATAGATATGCTACTTTTTTAAGTGGTGAATATTAACTTGATTACCATAACTACACATCTGCTCTACTTCTCACCCATGGGTTCTATAAAGACAGTTAAAACCAGAAAGGCTTTTAAAAACCTTCTATGCACTCGGTAGTATGCTGAATGGGCCAGAGTATGCGATGGCACTGGACATCCATATCGAGAGAGATCATCCAGTCAAAAAATGAAATAAAAATTTAGTTTATATTTGAATAAATTGTTTTTTTATGTTTCATCTGTTTCTTTTTTACATATTTAAAATGTCTTTCATATTTCTCAGTACTAGGCCCTATAGGCCCCATCTTTTACTTAAGTCTAAGGAGTTGGCCCCAGCCATCACCAAATGTTACCAAATCTCTGCACATCCCTGATTGTACTGTTGACAAACAAATATATGTGGACATCTATTTGTTCAAGGTTTTCCTGATTGCTATTGTTATAAGCAATGTAAAAACAAAACTTGTTTTTACATTGACAAAAGGTACAAATCCATTTATGTTCAAGCTGGTATCCCTTGACAACCAGTCTATATGAAGTAAGACTCTGAATTGAAACCAGCCGGGTGATTGTTGGGCTTCTTCAGGAAATGATATTGCTGCCCATTCATTGGAATTTGCCATTAAGCATAAAACCAGAAATGCCTTAAAAACGTCTATTACATTGCTAATAAACAATTTTGCTCTGTATATATATAAACACAGCCCCGATGAATAAAGACATCACAACAGTGTTTGCACGAGACTTTGAAGTTGGTATGCACCTGCTCAGTTAAAGTGACTAATTATTTGCATTAAATGCTCTATCTCCACCTGATATCAAGCACTTTATGATAAAAAGATGTTTGCCAAAGTAACTTTTATCAGTAAAACTACTGAAAAACAACAATCTTGGCACTAAACATCCCAACTCAACACTATAGATATAGGAAAACACACACACACATATATATGTATAGGAAAACACAGAATATTATATATATATATATATAGTACTGTGTTTTTCTAATTGAAATTATATATCTTCCCCTATATTTGGTGAGAGTAGTCTTGTTTATGCATTACTTATGACACAAGGTACAAAGCCAGCCCTCTTGTTAATGGTAACATTTATCATCATGTCCCTTCACATGACTCTTGATGTGAAATTTTATTTTCAGCCTAACTAAATATATACAACAACATTCTTCACAAACCCAATGATGATTTACAATTGTGCCAATGGAATTTCTCATTCTAGCTTCACGTTTACTTTGGCTTGGCTGGTGGATGCTTTAGCAGAAAGATTCAACTCCAGACCGTGCACAGCCAGTCTTCACCCTTTACACTTTCAGGCATTTATTTACCATGATTACCTAAATAAAATGAACAGAGAAAGTGAGTCTGATAAGAAATCCTTGAAACATTTCCTTGGCTTGTATTGCAGTCAATTACAACTTTAAAGTTCTCCAGAGAACGTTTTCTTAGACAAAAGATCATCAACATGTTTTATCATATGCACTGCCAATAGTTGCCAGGGTTTGTGGATAATTTTCTCCACATATTGTGTGAGAGTTTGTTGAAAGATAACTCAATCAGGACTGTAGTAGCATTCCAGATATTTAATATTTTTATGAGATAGTGTTGATAGATTGATTGATTTGATTTTGTTGTTTTACAGCTTAGCAACTTTTTCTGGGTTATTTAAAGCTGAAATTTATTTTAAAATCTGTTTTTGTTTTTGTGTATGCAAATATTCCATTAATAATTTCTAAAGAGATAATCCTTTTTTCAGATACAAATTCTACTATTTAATCTAGATCTGGAGGTGGGAAAAGAGATGAATTCTTACCTTCCACAGTGCTATTTATGTGTAAGTAAATCTAACAAACTCGACTGGAATTTAAACTTAGCTCTGCTCTTTCTCATTCAGAGCTGCTATCCAAGCCTTAATGCAGGTTTAACTGATTTACTTAAAGTACTCCCAAAGTATGGAAACCTTTCCAAAGCATTTATCAGCTTACTTTTAACATAGAATGTAGGATACACATAAATTTTCTATGGAGCTGATTGAAACATGACAACAGTTTTCTTTAAACTGATTGTCAAAACAAACAGCTTATGAAGTTCAGAAATCCTATTCACCAACAACTGCATATTCTCTTGAGAATATGGGACCACATAACAGATTATAGAATTTCACTATATATATATATATATATATATATATATATATATGTATATATATATATATATTCATTTGGAAGTCAGTTGATTATGCAACCTTGGTTTCAACACTTTGGTATCTTCAGGCATTTTATATCAACTGATTCTCTAAGGTTTTTTCAAATGCACATCAGGGAATTTCTGAATGCACATCTGGAAGTTTAAAATAAATGGAAATTCAAAATAAGGAGGAGCTGGTCAAAGTTTGTAAATACTTTCATCAGGGTTTATATGATACTAAAATATAAATATACATGATATATGTATTGAGCACTTTTTAATACAACTGTGTACTGGTCGAGTTTGATTCTAACCAATAACTGGTTAATAATTAATGCAGTCTGGTTTAGCTACTAAATTGAATGCTCTTGGTTACCGGCTGCTCGTTTACATTCCGTGAATAACATGCTGTGAGGTCTGCTTTTCTCTGCCGTGTGCCAATAGCTTCGAGGTAAGATCTCCGTCTAATAACAAATCAATCAGATTTTGATCCCGGCTTGAAACAAATGGTTGATCTAGTCATACTGATGAGCTGTGATACAGTGAAACAGGCTTGTATGTGGATGATTATATATATATGTTTCTTATAATATGTAGATATAGTACATTGGTGAAAGAAATTTGAGAGATAAAAACAATAATAATGATGATAATAAAAATAGTGATATTCATTGTTTATTATTAAACATTTAGGCCAAATAGAAGCATTATAGAAAAAGATGTTAATCAGAAATTTCGGATATGCCTGTGTTCTTTCTTAATGTTATATTAAGTGTATGGTGGCAGAACAAAGAAGAAATGATGAAGGTTTAAGAAATAAACAATTGTAATGATAAAAAATACAACAAATGGTAAATTGGTGTAAATGTCTCTTGTTGAAAGAAAACGATAAATAGAATCATAAAAATTGTCCATGTAGGAGAGAGAGAGGGTGAGTTGTGACTTACTGTGACAACAGTCTATGGAGGGTGTCATTTGGAGATGAGAGGTTGTGTCCTGACAAGAGTTGTGAATCATGGCTGATGTACCGACCAACTGCTGAAGAAGTCTCTTTAATAGGTTTTTATATCCCTTCTTAGGCTCAGATTGGCTTCAATTTTTATTTGGCTTTTTTAGGTGGGAATGACTGCTATTGGGTGGAAATTCTGGATTTAAATTTTCTTTGAGTGTTTAAGTGAAATAGAAGCTATGTGCGGATCCTATGCACAGTTGATAAAGTATTTTGGTTCAGTCTTGGGTTTCGGAGAGTTCACATTTGGCCAGTGGTGGAAATTTGTGTAACATGAATCAGAAGAAGATCTGGTTTTAGCAAGATTATAACATTAACAAGAAATCAAATAAAGTTGAATTTTTGTGGGTGGATTCATTTTTGCACATGTGTTTTTTATGGTGTGGCAGAAATACCTCCCATATAATGGTAAAGTATTAGCTAAATGAAAACAACATTGCCACCATTAAACCATTAAGTGGGAAGTATTTCTGTGGCACTCTGTATAATATTGATGAAATCTAGTAGTTTGGTTTTGTTGTTTGCCTTTCGATAAGGAATGTAAAGTTTTTGTTGATGGCTTTTTGTGGAAACTGTATTCATTGTGTATGCCTAAATAAATTCTTGTTTAAACCAAGAAAGTCCAACTTTATTTTATTTCTCCCTGAGAAAGAATGCAGGCATATCCGAAAACTTCAAATTTTAACATCCTTTCTCATCATGCTTTACTTGGTCTACTCTAAAGGGTTAATAATTCGTCCCCAATTAGAAAATTAAAAACTAAATTTTACATACTGACAAAAAGCAATTATTAATCAAGTAGATAGTCTCTATAGTTTTTAACAAATGTCTCCTATTGTTCTACATTACAAGCTTGTTGATGTCATTTACCTAAAAACTTTATATTTTTTTGTTGGAAGAATATTGTGAAGTAGTTTTTGACTGGTTGTATAGAGTCATTTAAATTATTCTGTAAAGACCAGAGCAAATGAAAATCTGAGTCAAGCTAAGAGAATACAGTGGGAGCTGGGTGGGGATTTCTATTTCAATTCATTAACCTTCATCAGTGTGTTTTGCATTGTCGTAGTGAAAAAGGACACCTTTTTTGATTTTCAAAATTGACTGTTTTTCTTGAAAAACCGCACTACAATTGATATGTTGGTTTCAATACATCAATGCAATTATTGCTACACCGGCCGAGAGAATCTCAAAGTAAATTATTTATCTGCAGTCCCATCAAACAGACAACAACACCTTCATTGGGTGAAATCCCGCTTTAACGATGTCTTCCGCATGTTTTCAGCTAAGTTTGCATCAAATGTTATCATAAATGATGTTTTTTTATTACTTGTGACAATTCTCTCCAAGGGTGGTTTACTTGCATGGCAGAACAGCAAAGAAATTGTCACAGATCCACAATTGAGTTTATGTCCCATCAGAGAATGCAGCTCTCAAATGTCAAGTTTGGAAATGAACCCAAGTCCCTTTAATTGACAAAAGACAGTTGAGATATTGATTTTCAAACTCTAAGCAATCTCTTCCAGTGAAATCCTGAGTTTATTCTCTATGATGACAAGCAGAGCGTCTTCATTGATGTCAGAAGGTTACTCGGTGCATGGTTGATCATTTAGGTTAAAATCAATAAAGATTTACTTACAACTGAACAATGCAAGGTTTTAATCTAGAGCACACCAGAAATCTGCACCAAAATAAACACAAGTGTCAATTTGCAGTCATTTTATATGTTGTATTAGCAATGAAAATTGAGTACAAAAATTTGCAATGACCTGATACAATAAATTATTATTGTCATTATTGTTTTCTTATCTTTTGAATTTCTTTCATCAGTCTACTGTCTTCTCCATTATAATAAAGACCATTGTGTATTTATTTGTATGTGTGCATATATATATATATATATACATATATATATATATATGTATATATATATCCCACCTGTCCTGCTCATGAAAAGAGAAACATTAGCAAGGCAGATAGCTCAGTTCATTGTCATTATTATGAGTTATTAAACTTTACTTCCAATTATGAAAGCTCTTGGCACATATTTACTCTTTAACAGGGCCTTATTATTTTTTTTCAATAATTATGTCATTGAGCAGCAATATCTATCTATCTATCTATCTATCTATCTATCTATATATATATATATATATATCCAGGTGAAGAGAACCAACAGTTTTTTAATTCTGAGTTCTTTGGCATTTACTTTTTTAAAAAGTGCTCAATACAACATATATTGTAAAGCTTAATGTTATGATAATTAAATTAGTTTTTTATTTAAAATTAATTTACTTTACATTGCAACACAAAATTTTCTGCTTCGAGATTTTACCTCTTCATCAGGCAATGTTGACTCATTAATGTGAAAATGATTTACATTTGAATGTAGAAAACCAGACGCTTGTTATTTAAAGAGTTAATATGGAGCAGGGAAGACAGAAAAAATTTGATTTTATGTGTGTGTTAAATTTAACTAATCAGAATGAAGTTCAACTTTTAAATTTGAAAATATAGGTTCTGTGTTTGGGGAATACAGGGTTTCTTCTTTCAAGCTAATGGAAAGTGTCAGCTCGTTGAGCTACAGTTTAGACTGCTTCTTTTTGGTGTGATGTATCCAATATTGTTACTGGATTATTGTCTGTATCCCAGCATTTTTTAAAAACAATTTTTGATCTAACTTAGGGTGATCTTTGGTATAATTAAACTATTTTTATTTTGGTCCAGAGTGCATTTTTTTCTAATTTTTCATATAATCTTAACTTGTTTAAATTTTAATATTTATTTAATTAATATTATATCCCAATACAAAACAAATTACTGGATATATGTAAGTTAAATGATATTCTTTTATGAAGAACTTTTAACCATATTCTAAGGTGAACATTTTACAATATTTAATTATGACATTTATTTCATTATGTTTATTTAATAAATTTCTATTTTTAAGAAATTTAATAATATATAGCTTTTCATATAGGCAGAAGGGATATGGGTCATTTAAAGACTTACATATTCTACCTTTTTTTAAAATTTTTCATTTTATTGTGGGAGTTTTACTGGTTTCATTTAGATATCAATAATATTTCAATAGGGATGTTCTATTTTGGTACTTATTATTAAGTGTGTTGATAAAATCTTTTTTTCAGCAAATTCTTCATACTGTCAATATAAATCTTTATATTATTAGTTTTTTCAGTTGAAATAATAGCACATTGATAAGTGATTGATTCTGTAAGGCACCTGTTTTCCAAAGGACACTCTATATGGTTTTTACAATTACATTTATTATTGTCTAAATTATTGATTTCAGTTTTTTGATGATTCTTCCTTTCAATTAGGTTTAAATTTTTATTTAAAATATTATTATGATTTTTATAATTTTTCCTAAATTATTTGTGCGTCGATAATTTAATTTTAGAGTATTTTTATTGAAAATCTTGCTTAATGAATTATTGTTCAAAAATTGTTTCTCAATAAAAGCAAGAAATTTTTTGTCTAATTTATTGCTAACCATTAGGTTGAAAGTGGATGTATACCAAATAATTTTTCTGTTTCTATTTTACTTTTTTACATATTTAATATTTGTGCTTTTATATCCACTATTTTTTAAGGCAGTATTATAAATATTATTGTACTTATTAAATACTTCTTCATTTGTGAAATTTCTACTAATTCTGTATTCTATGGATGAGGCTACATGCTTAATAATGGAAGGAGGATGGTTAGATTTTGGGTGGATATATAAAGGATTTGTATTTGATTTTTTATATGGTTGGTATATATTTTATAAAAGTAGATTTCCTCGATGTGATTTTAGATTTAGAAAATTTAAAGTCACATTGAGGAAATCTACTTTTTTATATTTGTATTTATAGTAACTTTTAAATGAAGGCTTTTTAATTCTCTGTATATTAAATTCCTAATTTTATTAATTTTAAAATTTGTGGAATTCCTCACCACCATAATGCCATAATCCCTGTATAATCCAATATCTTCTGTTTTTATATCATTATGGGCTATAAGATTATTTAGCACAAATAAGCCAACTAGATTTGAAGACTTGGCAGAATCCAAAGATCCCATTGTTATATCAAATTTTTTCTTGGAATTATTTTTTGTCCACTGTTTTTATTATGAATGAGAAATGGACAAGAAATTATTGTGAATAAACAAAAATGTGTCTCTTCAGGCCGGCATCAGACATGTAAATTTTCTCATAAAACTGACATAAGAACCCTGCAGGTCTACCAGGAAAGACATTCACATAGTCAGCATTTAGTCAGTTAGTTAAGAGCTAAACAGGATACATTCTTGAGCAATATGCCTCAAAAGAAACATGACTGATTGGGCAGAAGATTTCCCTGCAGTAGGTTGTCATTAATTTCTGTGGTAGACTGGTTGCCAATCAAGGCTATATAATCCAATCTGTTCTATTATTTAACCCATAGCCGGAGAAAAGAGAAGGATTCATGCCTTTTCCATAAGTGAATGCAAAAAATTCAACCGGAATTCAAACTCGGCTCTAGACTGCCGGTTTTCATGTGATTTTTGACGACTAGTAAATCGTGCACAAGATAGACCAACTTTACATCAGAAATATTAGTGTGTGTGGCAATGTGTTTTATAATTTTTATATGAAATGATTTTGTCACACACATACACACATATATATATAACATATATGCATATATATTATATATACACAGGAGGTGCAGTCCAGAGGTTTTGAGACTTTTCAGGGGAGATTTATTAATTTCAAAGTACAAAACTCTAATTTCCTTCAAAGTAGGAACCTCTGACTTTAATGCATTTGCAGCTCACCAACAATTTTGCGAAAGTCCATGCAAGTCATCCAGACCAAAGGTATCCATGATTTGAATCACATTTCCTTTAAATTCTATCCCAAGACACTCTTATATACATAATCATGCTGATGATAAAGGGGAGGAGAAAAGAAGGAAAGCGGAGGAGGGAAAATATATATTGTTTAAAATTTGTTATATTTATAGGGAAAGGGTTCTATCAGAGATAGTGTTTATAGATATAGACAGTACAGCAATATGCACAAAGTTATACTCTATCAAATCATAAATGCAAGCTAAAAAATATAGAAAAACATACCCTATCACAGATCTTGCAATTAAATACTCCCTCAATTTTAAATGTTATTTTTAATGGATACTCATATTTGAATAGATGCTCGATATTTATTTTTAAGCACTATTCAGACTTTGTTTGATTAGAAAGTCCTACATGGCCAAAAGATCAAGGCAAGTAAGATTTAATGAAAGTTTCAATTCTGCTGGAGGGCTCATATTGTTCTAATAAGATTTCTTGAGTATTTGTGTATATTTCTGAGATGAGATAGTATTTAGAGTATTTAAATCATTTGAACTGTTGCCATTTGTATGACGTTTTGGCCGTTGTAGGCTCTGGCCTTCTTCAGGTGCTAGGAATTTTGAACCGAACCCTTTATTACAATCACTAGGGTATATGATCTCCATTCCTTGTGTAGAGCCTCTTCTGGTAGTCATGAGTTATCTCCCTCTAACTCTGTAAGTTACTTGTTCACCACTGTATTGAACACTTTGGGTCAAGTCACAGGAACTAACCAACATTTATATCCACTGGGCCATGTGTCCTTAAGATTTCTTAATATTCAGGCTAGTAGAAGTAAATAAATATATTGTTTGATAATAAAAACAGGGCATCTACTCGAATATGAGTATCCATTGACAATAACATTGAAACAAATTATTAAAAATATGTCAGATTTAATCCATTTCCTAAAAATTGTCTTTGTTTAGGTTATGATACGAAACGGAGCAGATATCTATATTTTGAGAATCAGGAAAAATGTCTTCAAAAGCACTATTCTGCCTTTTTTTGATCAGGAGGTCTCATGTGGCCAACATGTCAGCTTTAATGATGGTTTTCCTCTAAGGGAAACATTTTCACATCCTGCTGGAGGGCTTATATTCATCTTACAAGATTTCTCAATTATTCAAACAGGTAGATGTAAATAAATAAATATCATTTATCCATCACACCCAGATGGTGCATAGGGCAGCAACTTTTGTTGCTGTTTCTGTAACAAACTGTTTTTCATAGGGCAAGGTTGGTAGCCCTGCACCCAACCTCCAAACCTGGAGGACCGGTGGACCATTCTTGGTCCTTACGTTTACAGCACCTGGTATTCTCAAATGGTCACCCATTTAAGTGCTGATCAGGCTCAATGCTACTTAACTTTGGTGATTGGATGGGAACTGGTGTATTCAACATGATATAGCCATAGACAAATAAATAAATATACTATTTAATAAATAAATAAAAAAAACATCTTCTCAAATATGAATATCCATTAAAATAATGTTTAAAACAATAAAATTAAAATATGTCAGATTTAATCCATTTCATAAGAAAACATATACAGCACATATATATATATATATATATATATATATATATATGAAAGTGTGGAGCATTACATCTCAACTTTTGATTACAAATGATCACTCTTTATAGGAAGTCAGTTGTTTAGTCTGTTTAAATGCTTGCATATTGCTATGCTAGTGATTGTTGGAAAATTGCAACCTATCATTCTCCGAGCATGAACTAATATTTTCTATTTCATTCTAAATTCTATATACATTTCGTTTTCAAAAAGGATTTATTGATTTTTATTAATAGTCGTTGCTTCATTACAGTCTAGAAAATTCTTTTATATTTAGCAGTGAAAACATTTCTATAGGAAATGCAGGAATGCAAGGCACTCCAAGTATTTGGGATATCTTTCACAAATCATAAATGGATGATGATCTGACATAATGTTACATGGCTTTCATAAAATCTTAACATTCTCATTTCTCCTTTCGAAGTATCAAGAGCATTAACATAGCAGCTTCCAAAGTGATACAAGAAATGAAAATACTAGTACTTGTGGTGCTAGCTGTTAGCAATAGTAATTTGGGAATAGTAAGCTTCTTGGATGTGCGTTGTGGTGCATTGGATATTGGCTTGGAATGAGAAATCAGGGAGCCAAGTTCGAATTCCAACCAAATTCATTGCATTCACTTACACACAAATACCCTTAGGAAAGGTATTAATCCATCTATTTCTTCCAGTTATGGGTTAAATAACAGGACAGATTGGGTTCTATAGCCTTGGTCGGCAACCAGTCTACTGCAGAAAGCAATGGCAACCTACTGCGGGATAATCTTCTGCCCAGTCAGTCATGTCTCTTTCGAGACATGATCACCCAAGCGTGTATCACGTATGGCACTTAACTGACTGACTGAAGCTTCTTGAGAATTTGTTGGTGAACATGTGGTTCTGTACAAACCTCAAGGAGGAACCTGTGGTGATGCACACAAAGTTTAAGTCAGCTGTGATTGATATCTGTAGTGAAACCAGTTGACCCCACACAGGTTCCAACAGGATTTTGCTTCTTTCACATGGCTCACTTTACCTAGAAATGGCTAACAAAAACGTTTCATGATCATGTCACTTACTTCTCCTGTCTGAGCTTTGTTGAAAGGAAGACTGACCTGTTGTCCCACAGCACCAAGACTAAGAACATTTTTTTATTGAACCATTTCTTCTTTTTCTAAATTAGAAGTGTGTAGAAATTTGCTTGAAAATATTCTTATTCTTGTATTTTTGATTTTCTTTAGATTATAATTATCCAATGTCAAAATAGTTTGATATCAAATTTGGTATAATTTGGTATACCAGTTTATTATCAATTACCAGTATAGTCAAAATATAAGAATCTGGTAGAAACAATTTTATGAATAACTTAACCAATACTAAGCTTGCCAAAGGAGACAAAAAAGTAAAAAAAAAAAAGACTAAGACAAGAAAGAAAAAGTGATTGGTACCGATCACCACAAAAACTAATGCCCTCAAGGCCTCTGCGACAATAAACACTAAAGACCATTCAGAGTGGCACCTTAACATAGTGTAATCGACAGCAAGCGTGTCTTGCTAAAACCTATTACAACTGAGTAGTGAGTTAGATCCTGACTGGGTGCCCCATACTTTTGTCCTTGTGTCACATCTAAGCAGTGCTTAGAAAATCAACTAAACAGAACTCAGAGGCTTTGATCCAAATTGTAATTCTGAATTTCATGCCATACAATTTGAACTAGAGTTCTTGAGAGCTATTTGGTGTTTGCTAGTGTGTGTGTGTGTATATATATATATATATATATATATATATGTAAGGAAGTAAATAAGTATATATAAGTGTATATGCATAGGTAAGCATCAATATATAAATATTAATCAAGTTTGAATAAAACAGTGCTCAATGCTGTATAACAGAGCTAATATATATATTAATAAATATATATATTAGCCTATGTTTTAGACATGACTCAGAGTTTCATGTGTTTTAACAATTGTCAGGTGCATATCATACTGGATCTTTCTCGATTTGAATTATTTATTAGCGTTCCTTTCTTAACGTTTATTATGGGTATTAAATCAGGTGTGTGAATATTTTTATTTATTAAATGTATAATTAAGTTAGGTTAATAGCCTATATATATACAAGGATATAATTTTTATATATCAAGAATAATTTTTATCAAAAGATGTAAGACGAAGTGGAAAAGTTTTTGTGTCATGCGTTTCCTCCTCTAGGACTTTATCTGGATAAGTTTAGATTTATGTTTATATAACTACACATGCCCAGAAATGAGAGATGCTAAAAATTTTAAATTATTTTCACAGAAATATAGGTGTACCTATTTGTAGAATCCTTATTGTAAATAACTTATTTTAGATTCTACATTGAGCTCTTTATATTTTGCATCATCATCTTTCTTTAATGCATATTATATATATATATATATATATATATATATATACACACACACACACACACACACACACACACACAAAGTGTGATGGCTAAGTTGGCATCATTTTATATTTAAGATTTTGTGTGCATGCATTGTTTTTGCTTTTGTCGATTCCACAGTATAGTAGGGGTCAGTTGGACATTGTTTCTGAGAAAAACGGCACCATGATGCAATTCATTCTACCAGAAATTTAGTAATCGCATGCTGTAGTGCTTGGAATTTGCACCAGAAGGCCAATAGGAACATTTCAGAAATTTTTGGTGTCAATCTGAGTACAGTGAAGAGGATTCTGAAAGATTTGGATGAGTCTAATGGTAATTACAAAAGCGTTTATAGTGACCACTAGTGATGGCAATGTTATGCCTCCATTCACCTTCCTATAGGACCTCTAATTTAATATGGTGGCTTACACCAAGTGTCTTGAGGAGGTAGTGCTGTCCTGGATCAAGAGGGTGGCTGCTGGAAGACCATATATCTGACAATAGGACTCTGTACTATGCCACACAAGTAGGAGGAACCAATCATGGCTTTGAAACAATTTCTGCAACCATATCACCTCTTACATCCTGCCACCTAACGCCCCAGACTGCAACTCCCTTGATTATTATGTTTGGGTCACTGTTGAGCGAGAGGTTAGCAAAACTCATTGGTGAACTTGAAGGCAAGGATTATGGCAGCATTCACCAAGTTAAACACGAAGACTATCCAGAAGAGATTTTGAAGTCCCCTGGAAGTGTTGGTTGATGTCAATGGTAATTTTATTGTATAAATTTACTATTTTGTATTTCAAGATATTTTTGTGTAATTTTAGTAAATATATTTCTTAAAATGAGTTTTTTATGTTATTTTCATTTTTGTGTAATTTAGATGACAATTTATGCATATCACTCTCTTTCTCTCTCTCTCTCTCTCTCTCTCTCTATATATATATATATATATATATATATATATATATATTAGATTGCATACATATAAATTTAAAAAAATATTTTAACAAATGATATTTGCTGATCCAGATGATTAAGCTAGGGAATCTTAAACAAAATCATCTAAATTGAACAACTAAGTACAATATTCAACTTTGTTTAATGAATTAAAATTTTGGGATGATTTAACAACTCCTATCAATGGCCACTTTATAGATCTTTGTCTATATATATTTTGTTTGTACAGATTTTTATATGTTATACCATATGTTTAACAATACTATTTCTGCCAACAATATTTGTCAAACTTGTGCATAATACAGTGTTGTTTGTACTTTGATGCAATATTTTTATAACCAAGTTCCAAGTATATATGTATTTTAATCATTTTGCCTGAAGCAATGTTACATTGCCTCTAAGATACAAAGGAATACAGAAAGGTAAAGAAAATGGGAAGATATTAGTGAGAAGAAAGAACAATAAAAGAACAAGATTCCAAAAAATAAAAGATTACAATTGATGCTGCATTTAAATTTTGTAGATCATAATTGACAAGAAAGCAAGAGACTAGAAGAGAGATCCATTAGAAAGAGGTATGAGAAAAGAAACTATTAGAATAGAACTTATAGTTATATGTAGTTATTTCAACATTTAAATGATGAGACTTAGTTACCAATCTAGTACTGTGCTTAAATTCATGAGGTCGAGGTAACAAAGAGGAAAGTTTGCAAGAACAATTGCCATGAAAATGTTTATCACCCAGTTCACACACCTGCCACTTTTATTGAACAGAAATAGAGGCTCATCCCTTGTTCCTTGTTTAGGAAGTGGTTCCCAGCTCTCTTCCTCTCCTCAGACCTCAGTATTGGTGCTTCCACAGTATTCTGTGATGTGTGTGTTTGGTGACAACGTCTCTTCATTGTCAGTTTTCTGGTTGCTGCTTCCGACTGGTGATTAGGAGCTCTAACACTTTCATTGTGTTGAGAATGGCTGTTTTGATCAGCAGTTGCATAATATCAGGGTTCTTGCTGTGCCATGTCATGCATGGACAGGTATCCCTGCAAGTGTTTCTGGTGGGCAACCCTGAGGCCACACTTTGCTGCAGTTTACACCAGCTCCCTTCTAGTGCATGTCACAGTCAATGACTGTCTGCCACTTCTACTTGAGGTCCCTCCTCACCAACAACAAATATGAACAACCACATTGAAAAAGCACAGAGAAGCCATGTTATGTTAGTGTGAAAATCACTGAAACCAAGATGCCAGGTCAGGACTGTTAACTTTACAGATTCTTTTTGGATTTTGTCATGAACCATAAGACATATAGTAGGAGCACCAGACAAAATGTAGCAGAGAATTTTGGCAAATAATGGCTATTATCCTTGAATAAGCAAAAGAGAAAGAAAGGTTTTAACCTGAGCTTTCTGGATTAGTGATGCCCAAAATGAAAAAAACATGGAAAGAAATAATATAAATACACACAAGTGAAAATGGGACGCTATTGTCAACATGGATTCATAGCAACCCCATATTTCTAGTATCTGAAAATTTATATTTATTGATGAGGAATTATTTAAGAGGAGAAAAGATGAAAGAGTTGTCCAATAGAGGTTGACAGATTTATACAAATAAATGTATACAAAATGGTAAATCTAAAGAAATAGATAAATATATAATAATAAAGAGATTTCTGCAAATAGATAAACTGGTAGTTCTAGACCAGTGAATCTCAAATAGGAAGCTCTTGACACCCAGAGGAGTCATTCCAGATCTAAAGTGAGAAATTTTAGTCAGAGGAGGAACTGGGGAGAAATTTAGTCCTAAGTATATTTTTATTCTTCCAACAAAGCGCTTGGGGCAGATTGCTTTGAACTCAAATTTCTGAATCACTAATTAGTAGAGGCTTCTTCTCATATAGTCATAATGCAATTATCAATGGCATAAGCACAGTTTTAGACATTTATAAATAAAAGCAAATCACAAAAATGGTCAGGGATCAATTTGACACTATATATTATGAATAGGTCCCCCTATCTAAATTTGACAAATGTAGTGGGTTGACAAAGGTCTAATGAGTGTAAACCTAGAAAAAAAAATTCCCTATTTTTCACAAGCAGACCTGTTATTTTATGTAGAAATCAGTAGAGCTATAAAATCATGTAATATTGTGTGTGTGTGTGTGTGTGTGTGTGAGAGAGAGAGAGAGAGAGAGAGAGAGAGAGAGAGAGAGATTAGGTCCCATAAAATCAAAACCTGAAAATATTGGTGATTATAGTGAAATATGAATGCATTCAAAACTAAAAAAATATATCATGATATGGTCATATCAGGCAGTTGATTAACTTCTTTGCAAATATCATTCAATCAATGATTTGTTTCCCCAAATAAATAATAATAGAACAATTTTAGCCTTATTCTATTATGGGAATTCATAGTGATCAATTGAGCCTAAATAACGTTAAAAATATCGATTTTGATAATAAAGTTGTCTCCATACAGGAAATATTTGGCCATCAGTGACTAGACAATTAGTGTTACAGTTAGTTGAAATTTATGAAATTTTTCTTTTTTGTTTAGATTTTTAGGTTTGATTTTGCAGGTTATTTCAAGCCTTACAATATTTTTTAGATCTTAAAAATTCTTTAGGGATAATAATCTTTGACTGATACAAGTTCTACTAATTAATCCATAGCTGGGAGGAGAAGCAGTGAATTCATACCTTTCCCAAGGCTATCTACACATAAGTGACTATAACAAATCTGACTGCAATTTGAAATGTTTTTCAATTACATCACATACAGATCCAAGCTTACAGCACCTGGAATTCCCAAGTGGTCACCCAACTAGGTACTGACTAGGTTCAAGGTTGCTTAGCTTCAGTGATCATATGATTCTCAGTTTCTTTTAGGAAAAGAAATTTCTGAAGTCCATTGTTATTGCTCTTTCTCACATTGATGGGAATTTTCTTCCAAACCTTTTGTTTAAGGTAGTGTGGAAAGTCAACATCTAGATAATATCATTATTTTCTTTATTAGTTACATGTGTTCTCCAGTTTAGTTGTTAAAATTAAACTTGAAGTAGAGAGATTGGCAAAAGCATATAATTTTTTTTTTTGTGTGTGTGTGTTTAAATTTAATAAAATTCAGCCCTGAAAATATTGATGATACGACTGAAATATTATTGCATCAATATATGAAAGAAAGATAAGACTGTTGTGTATATTGGTCTTCTCAATTTTTCTGTAAACCTGCAAATCTTGGGCATTAACAGGAACCTCACAGTGAAGAATCTAAGCATTAGAAATGAGAATCTACAGAATTATCCTTGGTGTCGTCTATGTTGACTGAATCATAAATGGTAAACTGCCAGATACCATAAGGCACCATAAGAAACTGTCTTATTGAAAGACCTTATATCCCCTGTTGAAATGGTATGGACATATCATAAAAGCCAAAAGTTGTTGTTAAGAACAGGTTTTGAAAAAACTCATCTGGGAAGACAAGAATATCTTCCTAAAAGCTCACACCATTTCAGGCATTAGTCATTTCAATCTTTCTGTACACTTGCAAATCTTGGACATTAACAGCAGAATTACAGTAAAAATCCAAGTATTATAAATGAGATGCAACAGAACCATCTTAGGCATTTCCTACATAGACTGCATAAAAAACGACACAGTGCAAGACACCATCGTCAAGAAATATGCTTGTTGGAAGACTTCATAATTACAATCAAGAGAAAATTTAAATGGTATGGACACAATCTTTCCATTACCATCCTACAAAGTACCACCTTAAAGAAAAAAGAGGTAGACAGACAAAAAAGGGAGCTAACATTGTCACTAAGTAGGCTGGAAGATCATTCTCAGAGACTCATACATTGACATGCAACCAAGCCATATGGAGGGAGCTGGTCAATTGCTCAGCTGCACAGTCACCCTATGACCACACATTGTCATAGGACTGATAATTATCATTATTATTGCCTTCAAAACATAAAAAAATAAATTTATCAGGATAGAGACATATGAAACGGAAGATTAAGTTCTCTGCAAATAAAAGTGAATCAAAGATTTTGTTTTTCCAAAATGACTAGAACTGAACCAGTTTTAGTTTTCTTCCAAGATGAGAATTTGTAGTGTGAGATTTTTTTTTTTTTTGGTCAAATTGAGGGGGCTACAAAATATAGCCTTCAGCAAACTATTGTCAGTAGAAATAAAAAGTTTTCGCAATAAATAGATTCCAAGTTTTTAAAAAATTGTTTTTGTAACTAGATATCCCATAAAATTACATACATTTTCTGGTCATGATTATAAAACTCTCTTTAAAATGTCTGAAAATATGAATTTTTTTCAATTTCTTAATTAAAACCAAAAATTAAATAAACTAATTAGGGCAGAAAATATGGTGAATATGCTTTAGGCCCTTTTTAGCAATCATTTTCAAAATAATTTATATTTACAACCAGTTTTAATTATACATTGAGGCTATAATATTTTATGATGTATTTTTGCATACATTCTGAACAGATACTATTTTGTAAAGAGGTAATATATTTCAAGCAGTTTTAAAAATATCCTTGATATTATGGAAAGAAGCAACAAATAAAAATACAAATAAAAGTTTTGGAAGGTTTGAGTTGATAAAAAAAGATTAAAATATAAGAAGTTATTTTTTCTTTTTTTTCAATATACATTGGGCTTATCAGTGTATGGCACTGGCACAGGATCTTGTTTCAATATTTACAGAACTTATAGCATGAACTTATATTTAATTGGAAAAGGGAAATTGTGTTTTACTTATTTTTCAGTTATCAATTCATCTTAAAAATAAATATTCAAAATTTTGCTTTTTTATTGAACTTGAAAGTTGTTGTCACTAGCAGAGAAATATAAAATTATATCCAGACTGTAAAAATACATTTATTTTAGATAACAAATATTAATTTTTCAACATAATCTCCTTCAGTGTCTGTGCACTTGGGCAGTAGGGTATCACATGTAGTCAATGCAATTCTAGAAAGATGTAATTTAACATGCACCCTTTTTTCCATTTTTGAGATGAGCAAACTGGTCTCTCTAAGAATGACAGACAATATTTTGATTTTTGCTAAATTTAGTTTCATTTTTCAAAAATCAAATTATACGAAAAAGACATTGAATCGGGCTCTTTTCGAAAATATTTTTTTCATTTTTAAGAAAAACTCATTTATGATCTTTTCGACATTATAGAAATGAACTAAACATTATACTCTGAACATTTCATATCAAAATTTTTCTATGAGATTACAGTCTTAATAATCCACCCTTATTGATCAATAGTTTGTTTATTTTTTGATGGAACAAGGTTTTTTTACATAAATATTTAATTACCTTCCTTGTTAATGCACTTAAAATGTATTCATTAATTACATAGATAAAACATTATACAATGAAAATTTCAGAACAATGTTCAAAGTACTGTGTAACAGGCTACAGATTATTTGATGTATCCTTATCCTTATGTCATTCACAAGACAGGTCCCAATTTTCTTTTACTCTTTCCATTCAGAGATCAGTTGGAAATATGAAAAATGTTCTTTTTTTTCTACCTTTGTAGCTGTAAATTATACAAACTTGTTCATAAAAATGCATTTTATCAATGTAATTAAAGACATATTTCCCAAGTAAGAATGTCTATAGAGAAAATCTTTAAAAAGAAAACAATATGTATCAAGTTCAAGATAGCAATCATCTTTCAACATGCCTACAATCATCCTTAGCCAAGATTTTATTGATTATCAAGAAATGTTTTAAAATGACTGTGCAATCCAGATAATAACTGAGGCTTTTATACAGAGCAGTGGTATACCCATGGTATGACAGGTATGGTGCATTCCTTGGGCACTACTTGAAGCTGGTTTCACTGAGCAATTTTACTTAATGTCAGTGAAGACACTCTTAGATATTAATAAAAAGAATTTTCTTCAGATGTATAATCTCTTTTGCTATTGAAGTAATCAGTAACCTTTACGAAGCAGGAAAAACTTCAATGTAGATTGAGAATGAATTTAATGGATACATAAAAATAGAAAGAGGATTATAACGAGGATAGAATTGCAGATGATTCCTTCCAAAAGCAATAAGAAAAAGGAAAATGTCATTAGAAACAAAGAAAAACATACTGAATTGTTATGACATATCAATATAACAATGAATGATGGACAATTTCTTCACAACAGATATGTAGCCCTACAGAAGGATGCTGAGAATATCATAGATGGAAGTTTTAATGGAAACAAACAGGACCATTATATTTAGAATTGGAGAAAGAAGAAAGAATGCTTGGAGAATTTGAAACTTTCAGGACACACTGAAGACTAGAGGAAAACAGCAAGTAACCGGATCTAAGAAGTTTGTGTGAATGGATGGTAGAACAGGCAGTAGGACAAATAATAAAAAGACAAAAATTGCTAGAAGCTATAAAGATAGAAAGCTGTGAAGAGTCATGATCGCCCACATCATGAATGAATATAGCACATAGAAAAAGAAAAATACAGAAAGAATAATCTAAGAGTTCTAGAATTATGAAAAATGTCCTAAACTTAATGAAACAAAGTTTTATCAACATAAACTTTATTAAGGGGAAATAACAAAGACTTTTTTAATTATTAAATAATATTTTTTTTATCCTTTTTAGAATGTTTGCAATTTCATTTAAAAATCTTGTTTTTCTTGCATCATTGTAGAACCAAAGATTAATATAGGAAGTTTTAGTATCTTTTTTTTCTATGAAAAATACATTGATTATATAGTTCTTGCAAAAATAAAATAATTGTTGGTTTTTAATGAAACTTTCAGGACATATGCACAAATGAATTAAAGTTATTTTAGAAATGTTTTTTAGAAAATCTTGATAAAAAACTTTCTTTCACATTTCTTTCTCTCCACTTATTTAATTCTGTGCAATTTTGAGAAATTAATTTTTGTATTGCATAATTAGCTATATACAGAACTTTTTGGTGAATTTAAGTCACCAATTTTCTTTTTTTATAAAATGACTCCTAGTTAGCTACCAAAAATCTGCTCTGGATTGTAAAATAAAAACGCAATAAAACTAAGACATTATTCAATTAGAAAAGCTTATAATTGCTTTTATGAACAAGATAAATTATGGAAACTATTGTCATGAGAAAAAAGTTTGACTGAATAACAAATTTTTACAAAAACTGTTTACATTTTTTAAAAATTCTAATTAAAATAATTTTTAACATTTTTAATCTTTTCAATTTCTGTATTAGATTGTACTGGTTAGATGATAGTCTTATTAAGTAAAAACTATATTTATTAATTATAAATGGAAAAGTTTACTTCAATTCAGTATTCAATATTTTAAAACTATTTTAAAATTTTTTTTTGAAAAAACATGTCAACTTTTGGAAATACAGACTTCCATACAGAACATTATCAGAAAATAATAGAGATAAGTATATTAAATTTAAAGCAAAAGTGATTAAAATTCTATAAAACATTAGATTACAGAGAATATTTTCTTAAGTTTTTAAGATTACTGGGTAGTTAAAAATTTTATAAAAAAAGGTTTTCATGTTATATTTCTCAGGAAATTTTTACAGTTTTTACAGATAGAAGAATATTTAGATAAACATCTGGATGTCAGGCAAGCTGTTAACCTGTCAATATTTTAAATAAACATCCATCTCAGTGTTAAAAAATGCATTTCTGTGATATTAAGTAGTATTTGTCTATACTTCTAAGATGAGGTAGTATTTACACTATTTACATTATTCAGACTATTGTCTTCATCTTTGCTGCCATGTTTCAATGTTTTGGCTGTTGTAGGCTCTGGACTTCTTCAGGTGCTAGGTGATAGAACTGAACCCTTTATTACAATCACTGGGGTATATCATTCACATTCCATGTGCAAAGCTACTTCTTGTAGCCATGAGTTGTCTTGGTCAAATAACATCAGAATCAAATAACTTTACTCTCTAAGTTATTTGTTCACTACTGCTTTCGCCTGGTATTGAGCTCACAACTCTTTGGATCAAGTCACTGGAACTAACTAACATCTATATCTACAACAGCATGTGAATTTCTGGGACTTATCAAACGACTGTCTCAGTAACCATTTTTTTTACCAGAGCTCATATTGCAATCTTTGACACTAATGATTTTCTCCAGCACTCCATATTACTAGTTCTCATATTGCTTGGTTGGCTTGGGAATTTTCTTTTAGCCAAGCATATGTACTGATTCCTTAAGTTTACATAGTTTCCAGTGGTGTTCTCTATCTATTATTTCAACTTCATCTCATAGGGGGTGGTGATCCTCTTTCTCCCTCCATATGTGGTCAACTATGCCTGATTTTTCTATCTCTCCTCATGTTATGATGTTCTTGTAGCCTTACCTTAAGTGGGTGGCCTGTTTCTCCTTTATATTTCTTTCCACAACTACATGGAATGGCATACACACAGTTCTTACTCATGTTCACCTCTGTTGGGGGTCTTACGCCGGAGACCATTTCCTGTTTGTAAGTCGCTAAGTCACTGTTCGTATGTCTCTAAGTTACTTTTGCTCAATATTTCAGGCAGTGAACGATCCCTTTCTTTACATTGTATGAATGGTGGGAGTCAAAGATGAGGTATTGTCTGGTGAATGTTAGCTTGCAGTATACGGATATTTTGAACACCCTCTCTGTTTGAGATGTTAGTAGGAAAGCTAGTTTGTTGTTGCTCTCTTTTTCTATAGTGAACTGTACTGATGATCTTATTGAGTTCACATGGTCCAGTAGCATCCGGACTGCCAGAATATGAAGGTCTCATCCACATATCTTGCTGTTATTGTTCGCTTTAGAGCTGTGGATTCTAATGCCATCTCTTCAAAGTATTCCACTTATACGTTAGCCAGTGATGGTTATAATGATGAGTCCATTGCTAAGCCTTCATCCTGACCATATATGTCTGATCCAAAGAGTATTGTGTGCAGAAAATCAGCATCTCCATCAGGTTATCTAGTGGTACATGCTCAATGTTGTAGGCAGCAGATGATCTCTTTCTTTACATTATATGGGTGGTGGGAGTTGAAGTGGAGGTATTGTCCTGTGAATGTTGGCTTGCAGTATACAAATGTCTTGAAACCCCCTCTGTTTGAGTTATTAACACATCTAGGAATGCCAGTTGTCACTCTTTTTCCATAGTGAACTGTACTGATGATCTTATTGAGTTCACATGGTCCAGTAGCATCTGGACCTCTTCCTAGTATGGCCAGAGTATGAAGGTGTCATTAATATATCTTAGCCATAGAGTTGGCTTTAGAGCTGTGGATTCTAATTCCATCTTTTCAAAGTATTCCATGTATATGTTAGCCAAAGATGAGGACAATAGCTTGAATAATATAAATAATATAAGTATTATTTGTTTGAAATTAGGTTAAGTTTCAAGTTACAGAAATGTATATTTTATTTTTGAAAGATTTTTAATAAAAAGAATTATATCATGCTGACAGATAGCAAAAAATAGTAATAAAATTTGCAAATTTTAACAATTGAAACCAACTCCTTCCAGTCAATTTAAATTAGTTTTCAAATACAGCAAAGTATTTTACTTATTATAAATGTTAAACTTAATCTATTGGCTTAAAATTAAGACAAAAATAAAAGCTTCAAGAAAGAGTTTTAGTTTTTTTTAAAATCATTTTAAACTTTAGATATCATGTTTCCTTGATATCTGTAAAATCAAAAAGATTACAGAAAGTTTTCTTAACAAAATCGTATAAAAGTTTTAGTTTTGTGTAAGTGTTATTGTAAGTTTTTCTTAGTTTTTGAACTGGAATATGAGTGGAATTGATTCTCGGTAAAGACGTTTAAGTTTTTAAGTTGAGGATAGATTTTTCAAGAGAGAGAGAAAATACTGCAAAGTTTCAAACTGAAAGTTTTTGAAGACTGGTAAAGATATATATATATATAACTTATTAAAAAAAGGATTTTATAACTTGCTGAAATTTAAAATTGGCTAACCAGAGACTACTTTTTTTTCTTACTGCATAACTTACTATTTGGTTAAAAAATAGGGTCGACTTGAAAATTGGCATAAATGTTCCATTACTTCCAGATCTGCAATTTCAGAAAATCTTATCAAAATTTTGGGAATGCACATCATCTTACATTGGGGATGAAAACACGGTTTTGAGCAGATCACATTTTGAGTATTGCTTGAAAATCTTCAATATAATATATTAAATTACAACAAACATCTTTATATAAACAAAAAGATTAGCTGTTAGCAATGTGATCCATCTATAGATATATTCATATGTTTATCATTATAAACTGGTATTTTTTTCCTCATATCTTCCTTTTTTAGTTGGTGTGCACAATATCATAATTTCCTTATCAAGTTCTACTATAGTTGTAGTTTCTTCTTGCCCCTTTTGATAATGTCTATTTAAAGTTGACTGAAAAGCAAAACTGAAACAGAGTTCCACAAGAAAGAAGTTTGAGTGAAAAAACTGTTAGTATAAAATATATGGTTACATCTAGCCATTTCAACTGTAAAATGGTAAGACCTAACTGCCAATCTAGTAATGCACATAAATTCATAAAGTCTAGGTAGCAAAGTGGAATGCTCCTTAGAACAATTCCCATGAAAATATTTGTAGAAAAAGCAACAGGAAATTATGTTATGACAATGAGAAAGTTAATGAAGCCTAGATACCATGTCAGGATCAATAACATTGCAGATTTTTCTTTGTATTTTATCAAGAATCTGTAAATTCATAGCAGAAGCACCAGAGCAGATTTGATAGTAATATTCAAAGCAAAAATAAATAGCAGACTTAAATGTAAGATAGATTTTGCCAAGAAAAATAGATTAGCCTTCTGGTGAGGAGGTGGCTAGACACCGAGCAGGGTTAAAAAAGGTGAATGAATCTAGCTGTTAAGGTCAACAGCCATCTAGCATAATAGATTAGGTTGTATTGAATGAGCATGCTTCCAGATTCTATCAAGCTTTTCCTGATCTACATCAATGATCTTCCTGATGTAATTAGTTCACAATTAAGCATCTACACTGATGACACCACCATTTACTCATGTCTCAATAAGAAATCTGCTGAGGTTGATAAAGTTAACCTTACTTCTGCTCTTGAAAAGTACCTCCAATCTGTGGTGGACAAGGACAAGAAATGGCTCGTAAATTTTAATGCTGCCAAAACGCAGTTGCTTGCTTTTGACCAGCAAACTACCTGTATGGTAAAAGAAAGGAAACTAAAGCTGTTGTTTCAATTAATTAGCACAAAGGTGTATGTGTGTATATATATATATATATATATATATATATATATATATGCTCTCATACCCTGATCAAGCACTTTGGAAGAATGGTAGACTTTGAAAAACAGTAGCTACTCTGGCATCTATGCATCGTTCATTCAGCAATGAATTAGAACACTCAGCTATTGGGCATGTATAATAATAATATGCTAAAAAGTCTGCCACCTTCTACTGAGTGCCCGTAGCTCAGAGTTAGAATCGCCGACTGATGCCAATTTGGTTGGGTTTCAACCCTGGGTAAAAGGCAATCGGCTGTCTAACCGTACTGATGAGCTGTGCAACACCAAAACAGATCTGTCTGCAGATGACTATATATATTCATATGGTAATATGAATCTATATATATATATATATATATATATATATATATATATTTATATATTCATATTACCACACATTAGTGCAAATGATTTAACCTGAAGAAAAAAGCAGAAATTAATTATACCCTGTCACTCCAGTGGTTTTAAAATTGACCATATGGGGAAAAAAAGAAACTAAAGCTGTTGTTTCAATAAATTTGCACCAGGATGTAGGTGTACAACAGAAAATTCATGTTGTGTTAACATAATGACAAAAAAATGTTAGAAAATACATCTTTCTGAAAATGATTATACAGAAAATTTTATAGAGTTAAAGAGAATTTCTATTACAACTGACTTTTTTGTCTGTAGGACAGATTCTTGGCTTGTAATATATATTAATTAAAATTAATAATGACTTTAAACCAATTTCTACCAAGGGAAATGTTGGTTAATTTTGCAAGAAGACTGATAAAAATAAAGGGTTTCTTACCTGCAACACTTTCAAATTTTTTTTCCTCTGAAAACTGAAGTAAATATTTTTCAATCTTGCAAAAGAGAATTCTGATCAATTTTCTGTTCTACTCCTTTTTTGGTTGGAGTTTTGCCAAAAAATATTGATGTCTGCAACAAGAGTAGCCAGTGAAGAAAAACCACCAAGATGGTGGAAGTTGCAATCTCATTAACTGATATCAGCTCCACTTCACCAAGGCTCCAGTCTTAATTTTCAGTCATTTATTCAGAATTTAGTAATGCCATAAATTCACACTGCTCTTTACTTTTGTATCAAAATATTTGGAATCTTACTAAAAAACAAAGAGGGTTACTCCTTTAGATCTCATATAACCCCAATAAAAAATTATTTTTCTCTTATTTTAAATAAGATATGATGAGAGATTTTATTGGTGTTTATTTGATTTGTATAGTTCAAACATTAAGCAGAAATCTAATAATTAAAATAATTGACCAGCCTCCTCTATGTAATTTGATTATGTGCTAATGTTCGAGTCTCTGTCAATGATCTTCCAGTCCACTCAGTGATGTTGTTGTTCCATTTTTTTCTCTTCTGTCTACCTCTTTGTTTCTTGCTCAAGGTGGTACTTTGTAGAGTGGCTGTGAAAAGATTATTGGCTCTTGTGATATGGCCATAACTTTTCAATTTTCTTTTCTTGATGGTGGTTACAAGGTGTTCTGCCTAAATAATAGAATTATTTATATCAAAATTCTATTCTTTTAGTAATGCCTGCATTAATCCCTGAATAAAACCTTCATTTGCAATGTATTTTTATAGCAAAATTGCAAATATTGTGTCTGCTGCTTACTTTTATTAAAATCCATTCATATTCATGTCTAATTTTTCGTGTATTATAATTGAAAGATGTAAGAAATGAACTGTAACTTTGACAGATGATTTTATTATTAATTTCTTGATGTTCCCAAATACTTTCAATCTCATTCTGAGATTATCTTCAGGGTTGTGAGTTGTGGTAACAAAAATAACCGCAAAACTGTGTTGCTAAAAATTACTGTAAATTTTCTTCTTCCTTCAAATGTAATGGTTGACAAATTGCTTAGCGTTCATTAGAACATGAAAATTTCCTAAAATGGAATTATTTTATGTTGTAATGTCATGGTCATACATGTGTTAAAGCATGAAAATTTTTTTAACATTTTAGAACATTACTACAGTATTTATAGCTGGTGCTGTTAATTGACAGCTTAAGATTTTTAATGAATATTGCCTCGAGGATCTGTAGTTTGCTTTTGTAGTTTTCTTGGTGTAGGATAGTTGTGTTATCAATAATTTTTTTTATATTGTGAATGTAGACAGGAATGTTGTTGTAGATGTCTAGAAATGGACAAATGGTCAAATATGTGTAATGTAAGATGTTCTTTTAATGTAGTTGTTGTAAATCCAACATATATACTTGTTTTTTTTTTTTTTTATCAGAGATATATTCTCCCAAGGAACGTTTAAATGGTCTTTGCTTATAACCTTTACTCAATGTCGTAGGCAGTAGATGATCCCTTTCTTTACATTGTATGGGTTCATGGAAGCTGAAGTAGAGGTATTGTCTAGTGAATGTTAGCTTGCAATATATGGATGTCCTGAACTCTAAATTCAAGATATTAGTAGATCCAGGAATGCTAGTTTGTTGTCATTCTCTTTTTCTATAGTGAGCTGTATCAATGATTATCTTGAGTTCACATGGTCTAGTAGTGTCTGGACCTCTTCCTGGTATGACACCTTCATACTCTGGAAGAGTATGGTGTCATCAATGTATCTCAACCATAGAGTTGGCTTGCAACATCAAGCAAAGGTCATAAGTGATGACCCAGAGACTGTTTGACACCATTCCTTGTAGCTGTGGAAAGAAATATAAAGAAGAAATGAGCTGCCCTTTTATGGTAAGGCTGCAAGATCATCACAAAGCCATAAGATGAGGGGAGATAGAGAAATCAGGTGTAGCTGACCACACCTCTGGGGAAGAAGCTGTGGAACTTCTTACTTACCAATGAAATATGAAGGAAATGTATACATGCTATGGTGGGTCATAGTTGTAAAGGTCTTGCAGAACTAAGGAATGTTGCTCGTCTTGACATTTGCCATGGAAATAGCAATAGGGTTTGAATGATTCATCTGTGGAAAAGAGGCTGTAGGGCTAAAAATAATTAATCACCCACAAGACTGAATGAACAATTTTTAATTTTATTAATCTTAGCAAAAAAAAAAAAAAGGATTGGGTAGCTTCAGATGAGATATTGCAACATTACTCTATTTTTGGTATGATTTTTTGGGGTTTTTGGGTTGGACAATAAGTGTTACTCAACTTACTTATTTGGCCCAGTTTGAAACAAGTGTTTTTCACACTTGAAGTGACAGACATGCAGTTCTACCAACAAATACTAAGAATATCATGGACAGAACATAGGAGCAATGAGAAAGTTTTAAAGAGAATATAAACTACAAGAAAATTTATATTTACAATTAGAAGGTCAATAAATAATGAATGTTACCTTATAAGGAAACAGCTAATACCATTAGAGATGAGAAGAATTGATACTACTCTTTGATCTGAGCCTGATAGACAGAGAATGAAGAAAAGCATAATTTGAATAACACTGGCTTTGCAGTCAATAAATGCCAAATGTTTTCTTATAAGGAAACATAATATTGCCATTAAAAAAAAGGAGAACAAATACTATGCTTTATATTTACTCAAACCCCATCACATCAAATAGGGAGTCCAAGTGCATGCATCTGGGCTAAGGTCAAAAATTGCCTGGTTCACACAACTGATGTTATACTGGCATCAATATTCCACTGATCCCTGTTCTTCTGAGCCATGAGGAAGGGAGAGAGGGAGATGCTGCCACAGGGTTGGAATCCCCAGGACCAGGCATCCCAGGCATCCCAGGCATCAATTATTTTTCTTTGTACATTTTATCTAAAAACAGAAGCACAATTAAAAGATAGAATGTAGTTTGTCTGCCTTAAGCCAGATACCATATTTAGTGTTTACTTGCCACCTTCACATTGGCAGGATGTGACACAGGTCAATTTAATTTGGGGAGCCTAGATGTGTACATTAGAACCAGGCCCCAAAATTCCCCAGCCCCCACAACCTAAGGTTGTACTTGCATTGGTATTACTACTGATCCCCTCTCTTTAGTGCAATGGGGGAAGTACTGCTGCAAGCAGCTCTTCCCAGAACTGGACATCTCTCAATATTTTCAGTTGCACTCTGTCCACAGATAGAGACACAACTGAGAATTAAAATTCAGTTTAAAGCTGCTTGAAGGCAGATACTACACTTTGATCCCGTTTTCATGATGAGGGTATGAAGAAAAATGTAACTAGAATAACACTGTTAATGAATGTCAAAGAAAATGACTAATATTGCCATCACCATTGTTGCCCATGTCAAGAAGAGTCACACCACAGAAAAGACAAATTATTACATTAATTTTAGTCTCTTGCAAAAGTAGTTAAAGAATTACTCACATTATGCAGTGGTTTAATATTTTTAATCTACAATCTCATATAACAAATTATATCATCAGTTGTAAAAGGCTAGGCACAAATCTTGATAGAGAACTTTGCCATGTTTGGTACAGATCTGGGCATCTTTTCTTGTAAATTTCCCTATCTGTCCCATCTGAATCCTGTGGGAATTATTTGACATTGTCTGCCAAGATGCTCGCTAGGTGGTGCTGTTCAGGGCTATACAAGGATAGGAAAATAAACCATCTTCCTTATTTATACTCCTGAATCTAGTAGTGAAAACAATAGGCCTTCTTTCTGCAATGGAAAATATCTTCTGTTAGGCTGTCTTCTCAATTTCAGTCAGCCACATGGTGCATCACAGACATTTTCTAGTTGCTCTTCCTTATCTGTGCATGCAAAAATATAATTTCTCTTTTCTTGAATTATGTTATTCCTTGTTGATAACTTGACTGTATGAATTTAAGCATTCTACAAGCTTAGTAACTAGGTATCATCATTTTACTGTTGAATTAGCTAGATGTCACCATAAATTATATTTTAATAGCTTCTTCTCTCACATTTCTTGCTTTTGGAATTATTTTCCAGTTCCTTGTTTCCCTGTCAACTACAAGTGTTAAAAATTAAATACGTCAATTGCAATCTTCTTCAAACCCGTTCTTTTATTGTCCTTTCTCCTCACTAAAGTCTTTTTATTCTCTTCCACTTCCAGCAATCCCATGCATCTTAGTGACATTTAAATGACTAAATTATATGTAAAATTCCTCCATATTTTAAATTCACTAAGCTTTACCTGTCAACATAGTAAACACATTTGGTAAAACGATGAGCATCAGTAACATTTGTTGTATATCGACAAACAACAAACACAATATATATAAAAATATGAATTATATTTTTATTAATGACGATGAACCGTGTAGCCTAGGGAACAGAGAGTGAGAGAGCGCGCTTCTAATGGGTTGACGGGAGTGTCTCTCTTCACCGGCCGATCTCTGTCGCTCCTCTGGTCTGGTCTGTCTGGTCTGGTGAATCCGTGCGCCGAGGTCTTTTTATAATCTCCAAACCGGGACTTCCAGTTTTGCCTCGCCCACGCACGCCCACGTAATTCTCAGAGACACCTGTTCTGTTTGCCTCTGTAGCCATTTCCGCTACTGCCGGAAATAAGGTCAAACAAACATCCGTTCCTTTCAATGACCGGAAACACCCCCGCTTGCATCAGCTTCCCTCGGGTAGGGCCAGATTGTTATATTACACATTGACCATTACAAATAAGTAAACAGTCTGATAATTACAAACTGATTAATGAATAGATGTAAGTGATTAAAGATGTTGAAGAGATTGTGTTCACTATTTGTATTTGTGTTAATAAAATATTAACATTAGGCTAAGAAGTTGAGTGTTGTGGATTCATGTGATGAGTTTGTTCCATTCTTTCATTGTGTTGATGGTGAGTAGGTGAAGAGGAAGAAGAAGAATAAAAAAAAGCAGCCTGCTAGAAGGTGAGGGAATGTGAATGTGTCACTTGGACAGTTGTGTCCAATCAGTGATTTAAGAAAATCTCTTGTTATATCATGGATGTGTCAATTGCTCTCTGCTTTCTTGTCCCTCTGACTGACTGAAAAACAGGAAATATGTAACCAAGTCAATCACTGGTCAGATCCAAATGCAAACTCATTTTTAGGTGAGAAGAAATATGACACAGGTCATTAAAAGTTCAATTTATTGTTTTCTGTAAATTGTTATCTTTTCATTGGTTATTAAATATTTCACACTAGCTTGACAAATTTGTCTTGGTCTTTTCCTCAGCATGGAGGTAATCCTTTTTCTTATTGGTCAAAAATTAGATTTTTGCACTGGCTCACGAATTTGCAGAAAAGAGAGTTATTTTTATTTCATACTCAACACAAGTTAAGAATATCAATCCAAGGGGCATCACAAAGAAAATCACAAAATTAATCCCAGTCAGTACGCTGCTAATAGAAAGAATTCTTGTGTATAGGAAGTTAATGTCTAACAGAGATGTAGTATATTGAAATCTCAATACAATTTCAAATTGTCAAATGATAAGAAAAAGATGAAAGAATATTTTGTTCTGTTTTCTTGTGTAAAGAGAAAGGTTTTCTATATTTTGTTTTTTATTGTAAGAAAAATGTTTGTTTTTAGATAAGAGTGATAAGCAATAAAAATCAATTGCAATATAGATGGAAATGGTTCACAGCTGACCTCAAGCCAGTTTATATTGCTGTAATTAATGAAACAGTATAAGTAGCTTTGTTTTGAAGAATGAGGATTAAATGTTGTGCTATGTGTATATATGCATGAATGAGAGAAACAGAGAGACAGAGAGGGTGAAATACAAGCAAAGAGGGAAGTGAGAAAGATAAACAGAAGAGAGAAAGAAAGAGGAACAGTGACAGAGACAGCTACAGACACAAACAGACATAGAAAGAGATAGTGATAGAGACAGTCAGAGACAGAAAGAGAGTAAAATGGATGATGGAAGTAATGACAAAGAAACAGACAAAAAAAAAGAGAAAAAGAGAAAGATTGACTGGCAAATAGGAAGGGAGAAATAGTGCGAGAAAGAGAGAAACAAAGAAAGAGAGACAGCAAGAAAGATAAAGAATGTGACAAATAGAGAGAGAGAGATAAAGAGAGAGAGGGACAAAGACTGAAAAGGAGACTGAGAAGAAAAGAAAGAATGAAAGAAACAAGAAGGAGGGGTTTATATAGATAGATAAAAATGACAAAAGAGAGACAGACAGAAAAATAAATACATAGAAAGAGAGAGAGAGAGAGACAATCAGAAAGAGGAAGAGAGAAAATTAAGATGCAATCATTTTTCTAAAAAAACAAACTCTTTCTTCCTTTTCTGCTTTCTTTTTCTTTCTTTCTTTTATTTTACAATTTTTCTTATAAATCTTTATTTAAAATTTTGCTGTTTCTTGAGTATTTTTAAATTCATTCAAATCTTTTTATTCATTCACTTCTTATCTATTTTCATTCATTCTTTCTTCATTATCTTTTGTTATTCTTTAAATTTTACCTATATTCTTTTCTTTCTTGCTTATTTCTTTCATTTCTTTCTTTTCTTCTTTCATCTGTTAGTTCATTCCTTCTTTCATTCTTTTCTTCTTTCATTTACTAGTTCATTCATTTTTCTTTCTTTCATTCTTTTCTTCTTTTATTTGTTAGTTCATTCCTTCCTTCTTTCATTCTTTTCTTCTTTCATTTACTAGTTCATTCTTTCTTTCTTTCATTCTTTTCTTCTTTCATCTGTTAGTTTATTCCTTTCTTCTTTCATTCTTTTCTTTTTTCATTTGTTAGTTCATTCCTTCCTTCCTTCTTTTCTTTCTTAGTTCATACTTTCTTTCTTTCACTCTTTTCTTCTTCCATTTGGTAGTTCATTTCTTCTTTCTTTCATTCTTTTCTTCTTTCATTTTCTAAGTCATTTGTTCCTTCTTTCATTCTTTCTTCTTTTATTTACTAGTTCTTTCCTTCCTTCTTTCATTGTTTTTTTTTCTTTCATTTGTTCATTCCTTCCTTTTTATGTTCTCTACTTTCTTCTTTCATCCTTTTGTTTATTTCTTTTCTCTTCTTTCCTGTATTTGTTCTTTCTTTCTTTCTTTCCTTTCTTTGTTTCTTCCCTCTTTCCTTTCCTTTTTACTTGTTTTATCACATCACTGCACACCAAAAATCGAACACACACAAAAAACAAAAAACAAAAAAAAACAAAGGTATCTCTCATTGAACATAAAACAATGAGAATGGTCATCACCCACCCTACCCATGCTTTACTGCAATCTAAAAATGTACATCACTTTCAAATCTTTCCTTTTTGCTGTCATTTTCTTTTTATCTGCTGCCTTCTCCAATCCCTATCTCAACTTTTGCAGCTTTTTTTCTTCCAGAACAACAATAACAACAAAAAAAAAGTCAGAGGTTAAAAAAGAAATGGTTGCCCTGATGGTTTTACTTTACTGGATAGATTATTGAATTTGAATTTAAAGGTTTAAAGTTCAGTCACTGGAGCCAAGTTTGTTATTAATGAAAGTGGATAACGATTTAAAGAAATTTTGATTTTTCAAGGATGAAACAGAAGATTTTTTTATCCAATCACATCTGAAATTTAACCCACTTTTCCTTTAAAGAATTTTCTATTCATTATTAGAAAATCATATTTCTATCCAGTTTAAGAAAAGTTTAACAGATATATTCTAAATGCATTTTGAAAGAAACTGAATATTTGAACATTGTTTGAACTGCTAGATTAGCTTAATTCCATCATATATTAGAACAACCCAGAACTTATACTGAGAGAAACTACCTTTATGCAAATATACAATGAATTCAGTAAATACACAAAAATAGAAAGGGGTATAAGACAATGACATGTATTCTCACAAGACTTTTTCAACCTCCACAGTGATGTAACCCTGACAGAATTAGAAGTCCTACCAGGATTCGTTATTGATGGTCAATTGATCTTAACAGCATAATGACCATCACAGAGTATATATACAGTGAAGCTCGAGCTGTTGCACTAGATATCTCCAAAGCATTTGACAGAGTCTGGCATGCTGGTATTCTATGCAAACTACATGGCTATGGTACAACTGGATGCTTGTTTGACCTAACCCAGTCTTTCCTTTCAAATCTCATAATGAAGGTAGTATTGAATAGACATGCTTCCAAATACTATCATACAAACACAGGTGTTCCTCAAGGCTCTATTCTAGGTCCTATGCTTTTTCTGGTCTTCATCAACGATCTTCCTGATGATATCAGATCCCAAGTAGGCATTTATGCTGATGACACAACCATTTACTCCTGCCTCGATAAAAAATCTGTCGAGGCTGACAAAGCAAACTTTGCTACTGATCTTAAAAAGGAACTTCAGTCTGTGGTAGACTGGGGTAAGAAATAGCTCATAAATTTTAATGCTTCCAAAATGAAGCTGCTATCCTTTAACCACTAGAGACAACTGCTCATACCTCTTATCAGAATGGATCAAGCTAGTCTCCCTGAAATCAATATACTGCACCTCCTCGGCCTAAATCTATCAGCCAACCTACAATGACTACATTGAATCTATAACTAAATCTGCTGCCCGGAAGGTTAGTTCCCTTTTAGGGTTAGGAAGTTTTTCTTGTCTAAATCCATCTTGCACATATATAAATCTACCGTCCACCCATGCATTGAATACTGCTGTCACATCTGCTCCTGCTATTCATCTCAGTCTTTTTGACAAAATCCAATGAAGAATCTGTCATGTAATTGATCCAGACCTGGTAGCTCAACTCCAGTCACTTTCTCATCAACATAATGTGGCTTCTTTCTGTCTCTTCTACAAATATTTTCATGGTTTCTGCTCTGGTGCCACCTTTGCATGAATTTAGTCGAGCTACTTGACTAGCAGCTAGGTCCATTATACAGTGAAACCAATCAAATGTAACTGAAACTTCTACTCTATCAGCCTCTTTGCTTGCAGTTCCCACCTGAGTAATTGCCTTCTGTATACTTGCTTCCCTGACAACTACAATCTCCAAAACTTTAAATGCAAAGTCAATTGCCATCTCTTATCTTCTTGCCTCATGCTTTCGCTGATGACCCTTGTATCATGTTCTTCTTCCTTTCCACTCTACTCTCATGCATCCCTCTTCACACCTGTATTCTTATACTTTTCTTACTCATTCTTCAACTCCCCTGTAACTTGTTCCTCTTTCTCATCACTCACCTCTTATGTAACCCCCTGCACACCAGTGGCAGTTGTGCCTTGCTTGGAGTGAAAAAAAAAAGATATGTAGATGACAATGTTGATAGCAGTTATAAAAATGAAACAGAAGTAATTCCTACTGAAGGTAGGGAAGGAAAGTGAAAAGAAAGGATTAATCAATTGAAACAAGATGGAATCTATGGTTGTCAGCAAAAGGAAAAGACAAAGATGTGAAGTGCAAATTGGTTACACCAAAATCAAGCAAGTGCAAAACTCTAAATATTTTGGAATTGTTTTAACACAGGACAGGAAGCGCAATGCTGAAATCTGAAGGTACAATAGGATAGTGAAAGATGTTTTGTAAAATTTAAGCAAAGTATTAAGAAACAACAAAATGTTATAAACAAAGAAAAGAAAATGTAATGTCAGTCCTCCTACATGACAGAGAATACTGGATAATTTCCTTACAGATGAATAGACTTGAAGCAACAGAATTGTGGTTCTAAAGAAGGCTTCTGCAAGTACCATGGACTCAACATGTGAGTAATAACAAAGTTTTTAGGAAAATGGAAATAGATAGGACACTTATACTTAGGATCAGAATGAGAAAATTGAAATTTCTAATTCACGTCATGAGGAAAGAGGATTTGGAGAATTTGACACACATAAGATATGCTGAAGTCAAAAGGAACAGAGGAATGCAGCAAATAACCTACTTAATAAGCATGTGTAAATCAATGGCAGACCAGAGATTAGGAGAGATAGTAAAAAGATAAACCTTACTAAGAGCTACAAAGGACAGAGAATTGTCTCGAGCCATGATTGCCCAAGTCCTGAAAAGGCATGGCACATAGAAGAAATGTAGCGGTTATGGACATTGAAAGTGGAATCAACAGTATGACTCATGTTTGAATTCTGTCTATTTTGTTCACTTAACACTGATATCCTTGTAAAAGACATGATTCATCTTCCACCAGCTGTCAGTTAAATAGTACAGCAGACTGGGCTCGTTAGCCTTGGTAGGGTAATTAGTCTAGGACAACTCAAAACCAACCTGATTGAGACCATTAGCCTCAATCAGGCTATCTTGCCCTAGACATACCCACTACAGTTACATGTATGGTGTCACTAAAACACTAATAAGTTACAAGATTCATAATTTTAATTGACCTCCATATACCATTCCCAATATACTTTTATAGTAATTCTTTTCCAGCACATTAAAAGTCATCTGTTAATTTTTAATCCATTTTCCATATAATTTAAACTGAAAAATAACTAAATGAATTCTTACTGTAAATAATCCTTGAAGCAATTCTAAAGTAAATAATTTTTTAATGTCTAAGAACTGTTTGAACTGCTAGGTAACCTTGACATATTTGTGAAGATTAGAATAATTCAGAATTTATACTGCATAGGAATAAAAAATGAATTCAGTAAATATACAAAAATAGAAAGGAGTGTAAGACAAGGATGTGTTTTCTCACCAAACTTATTCAGCCTATATTGTGAGGAAATTTTGAGAGAATTAGAATTTCAACAAGGATTCATTATTGGAAGTCACAGTTTTAACAGCATAAGATATGAAATGACACATGAAATTGATAGCAGTTATAAAAAGGAAGCTACAAAAAGTCTTTCAAAATGTGGTGAAATAAAGTGAAAAGAAAGAACTAAACATTAATTGCAAGATTGAATGCATAGTTGTTAGGAAAAGAAACAGCCCAACATACAAATTATAAAATGGAGATATGTCAATCAAACAGTTTTTTTAGTTTATTAATTATTATTTTCAAAGCAGTACTGCCACTGGTGCACAGGGGATTACAGTGAGAGAAAAAAAGAACAAGGTACAGGGGATGTTGAAGAAGGAATAAGAGAAAGATGTGAATCAAGGAGAAAGAAATTGGCAATTGATGTTGCACTTGAACTTTTTGGAGATTGTAGCTATCAGCGAAGCAAGTATACGGGAGGGAGTTCAACAAGTGAGAAGTATGAGAAAAGAAACTGACAGAGTAGAAGTTGTGCTTACATTTGACTATTTTGATGGTAAAAGGGTGGGACCTAGTTGCCAATCTAGTAGCACATAGAACAATTTAAATATCTGGGTAGTGTTTTAACAGCAGACACAAAGTGCAATGCTAAAGGTGCCCCGAGATAGTGAAAGATGCCTTCCAAAAAAAGATTACTTAATTATCATGAATATCCATCCTTCTATATGACAGAAAATGCTGGGCAACCTCTTTATAGATAAAAAGAGATTAAGGCAACAGTAATGTGGTTCTACAGAAGAATGCTGAGAACATCATGGTTCAAAATATGAGCAATGACAAAATCTTGAAGGAAATAGAAACAAAAAGGACACTTATACTCAACATTAGGAAAAGATAGTTGATATTTTTAGAGTACATAATGGGTAAAGTGGGCTTGGAAATTTTGATACCCACAGGACATATTGAAAGCAAGAGGGACAGAGGAAAACAATGCATAACCTCCACAGTGAGCTTGAGTAAGTGGATTGTGGAAGAAAGTTTAGGAGAAATAACAAAAAGAGAATTAATCAAGAGCTGCAAAGAATAGGAATCTTTTTATTAATTATTTCATCCCAAACAAGGCAATAAAGCTACTAAGACCCAAGGACATGAAAGAATAAGAAAAAGAAACAAAGAGCAAGAACACTAGAAGAAGAGGATTCAAGAAGACTCTAGATAATGACTGCCAATGTCCTGAAGGGACATGACACATGGAAGATCTGCAGTAAACAAGTTGCAAAGCATTTTAGATAAATAATTTGCAAATTGTTTACAAAAGAAGTAATGAAGTTTTTATTAATCTGACTTAATTTTTATCCTTTTAAATGTGATTTTAGTGGATGCCCATATTTGAGTAGACCCTCTGTTTATTTTTTAAACACTATATTTTTGTCTCAGTCAGTTCAGTGCCATGCATGATACACACTTGGACAATCATGTATTTTTTGATCCATGACTGACTAGACTGAAGATTTTCCTGCAGTAGGTTACCATTACTTTCTGTGGTAGACTGGTTACCAAACAAGACGACAGAACCCAATCTGTCCTGCTATTCAACCGATAGCTGGAAGGAGAAGAGATGTATTAATACCTTCCCCAAGGGTATTTGTATATAAGTGAATGAAACAAATTTGACTGGAATTTGAACTCTGCTCTCCAATTTCTTATTCTGAGCACAACATTACACCACAACACATCCACTATATTTTTGTTTACTCACCTGAATATTCAAGATGTTATTAAAGAAAAAAATATTTCTTCCATCAAGATTCAAACCTGCATCTCCCTTTGCAGAAGAAACCATCGTTAGATATAACATGCCATTAGCCAACTCAGCCATGAAGAGTGATGTCAATTAAGCAAGGTTCTATACTGCCTTTTAAGCACACCTCTCGCATTTAGGTTCTGAAATGTTCATAAGGACTTAGTTTCATAACCAAAACATAAAACAACTTCTACAAAAGTACTGTATTTTTTATTGATTAATTAGGCATATTTATATAACTTTAAATGTTATTTTTAGTGGATATCAATATTTGTGTATATTTGTGGATATCAATATTTGTATATATCAATAACTCTATTTTATTTTAAACAGTGTATTATTTAAGTATTCAAGAGTGTCAACTCAAATATGGGTAGCCACTAAAAGTAATGTTTAAAGTGATATAAATTTGTTTGCTGTAGACAGCCATGACAAATAATTTGCTATAGAATTGCTTCAAAGATTCTGTACTAGAAAAGTTAATTTTACCTGATCAGTAAATTCTTTTCAAAATCTGAGCCATGCATTTTAATAGTGATTTTAGGCAATGTACTTCAATAAAACGGATGTACGTTGTGGTGCATTGGATATCGGCTCGGAACGAGAAATCGGGGAGTCGAGTTCGAATTCCAGCTGAATTCATTGCATTCACTTATGCACAAATACTCTTGGGAAAGGTATTAATCCGTCTCTTCCTTCCAGTTATGGGTTAAATAACAGGATATATTGGGTTCTATAGCCTTGGCTGGCAACCAGTCTACCACAGAAAGCAATGGCAACCTACTGTGGGATAATATTCTGCCCAGTCAATCATGTCTCTCTCGAGACATGATCACCCAAGTGTGTATCACGTATGGCACTTAACTGACTGACTTCAATAAAATAAGTGGTTTGCCAGCACCAAATCTAAGAAAAGATTTTTTATTTTTTGATGACTGGCAATCTTTTATATCCAGTAATAGCACTGTCAAAATGTGCAACTTAAAAAATTGACATTTTGTTTGGGAGTTTTGGAAATATCCGGAATGTTTCTGAGAGAGAGAATAAGAGTTTAATTTAGCACTGAAGTTTTTTTATTTGATAACAAAGTTGGGCAAAAATTTAATTACTCCTTGATCTGCTTATTAATCACTGTGGTAAAATTGTTCCTTTTTTTTATTTATTTTCATGGTTAATACAATATAAACCTGTTATCAAATTAAATATCTGACCTGGTTATATGCTTTTCTTTCATTAGCCCATGTATAATGTGCTCTTTTGAAGACAATATCATATGCATTTGTGGTTAAGCTATACTGTTGATTACATTGCCATATTTCCTCAGGAAACCAACAGAAATGCCTAAAGTAAAAACTATTTAATATGTTTTTTTTTATTTTTTATAGAAAATCATTAGCAAAACATTTCTGCATCAATTCTTTACTATCTACTTAGAAAACCCTTGGCAATGCATTTCTTTCACAAAAAGTATTTGTTACACATTTTAATAAAAAAGTGTGTTTGATGTTGCGGAAGGTTGAAGGGGTGAATGGTTGGTCTTTGTAAAAATATTCAAGTCATCCATTAAGAACAAGGAAAAAAATGAAGAAAATAATGAGCAGATACAAAAATGTTTAAATATTCCAGAAATTAAGGTGTTTTATAAAAACTGTAATTAAATATTCCAGAAATTAAGGTGTTTTATAAAAACTGTAATTAAATATTCCAGAAATTAAGGTGTTTTACAAAACGCTGTATTTTTTTTTCATGCAGTTTCTTCTCATGATGAGAGTTTTCATATGATATGGAATTGACCAGATCCAGGAAGATTTCTTAATGACTCCCTCTTCCTACTTTGACTCTAACTGTTCTTTGAACTGACCCCTTAATACGTTGTAATTTTATTCATACATGGCATGCAAACACATTATTAAACACAAGAATGAACATGAATATTTAACAGAAAAATGTTGGCTCTATTTTAAACTGGATATTATGCATTACATTATTTATATTATTTGGACTGTCCTCATCTTTACTGCCATATTCACAACATTTGGGCCATTGTATTCTCTGGCTTACAATTTCAAACCAAACCCTTTAATTCGATCCCTGGGGTATATCATTCTCATTCCATATGCCATGGCATTTCAAATTGTCATGTAGTTATCTCCATTTAACTTAACTCTCTGTTATTTGTTTACCACTGTTGTAACCAGGTATTGAATTCACCACTCTTTAGGTCACTAAATATAAACAATGCTTTTATCCACTGGGCCATGTGTTCTTGAGGTCATCAGTGTATAAATTTTTGGGACTTATAAACCTAATAACAATTTTTTACCAGATCTCATATTGCAATTTTTGAAGCTAATGATTTTCTCTAGCACTCTGTATTTCTAGTTCCCATACTGAATTCATTTCTTTGCTTGGCCAGCTTAAACAATTTTTGTGACCTAGCATATGTGCTGATTCCTTAAGTTTTCATAATTTCAAGTGGTGTTCTCTATTTGAATATTATGCTTTCCTGACCACTACAATCTTAACCTATGCATGTTGAGTGTTAACCTTATATTTCCCATATGTCCTCATAAACTGGACTTCTTTCAGTAATTCTCTACTTTGAATGGCTTTTGGGCCTTGGATATGGTGAACATTAGTAGAAAATAAAAATTCAAAAGGAAAATGCTTAAAATTTAAATACAATGCGAAATTGCCATCTTTTTTGTTCTTTCTCCTCACTAAAGTCCCTCCCTTTTTCTTCCACTCAACCCCATGCATCCTAGTGACATTACTGTCTTGCTTGTGGTCAAATGATTAAAAAATACTTTGTTGCTTTCATTTGTTACTCTTGCACCAATATATATATATATATATATATATATATATGGTCAAAGGACATCAACTATCCTGCTATTTATCCAGAGATGAAAGGGAAAATGATTTCCATGCTTATTCACAACTATGTTACTATTCACTATAAAAAACTTTGTGAAAAAAATCGCAACTCTTTTCCTCTTACTAATACCTAAAAGCAAAGACTATTAATAACTGAAAGATGGAACTTTTCTCCGTATGCCTTGATTTAGAGCTTATTTATGGTGACACAATGTCCGGCTCAGGATAATATAAGTCTCATGTTTAGGAAAAAAGGATTAAGAAGAAAAAATCATCCTTTGGATTAATTTTAACTAATTAGAAGAAAGGAATTTTAACCAATTAGAAGAAAGGAATTTTAACCAATTAGAAGAACAGAATTTCAAATGAGTGGAAAATTTGAACGATAACTATGTGGATTCAACTAACAACACTGCTAGGTGGTAAAAATGGATAGTCATGCAAACATGGCGGCAACCATATCAATTAACATTTTCTGCTGAGAGTGAAAATATCATTAGACTTCAAAATGATGGAATAAGAAAATTCCTCATCGAGAATATTCTTCCCTATGACGACATATAATCACAAACTCTTGACAGGTCAAAATATTAACAAAACAAAGTGTGAGTCTTTACTATTCCCTTTATCAAGGACATTCTCACCTATTGCTATGAATGACCTTGACTCCTGGCAAGTCAGAACATTAACATCACAAAGTGTTAGCTTTCTCTATTCCCATTGTCAAGGATATTTTTACCTACTGCTATGAATGACCTTGACTCCTGACAAGTCAGAACATTAGCATCACATGGTGTGAGCTTTTGATATTCCCTTTGCTAAAGATATTTTTTACTTTATCAACTATTGTACGTCTCACTTTAACATACACTTTTTCTCTATCCATTTTAATTTTTATTAGGTATTCAAAATGTATTTTGAGTAAGTTATTATTTGTACACTACTTACCTCTTCACTTAAATATTTAATAAATAATCAGATTGTTGATACATATCATTTGATGCTTCTGCTATATACTTACAAGTTTACTGATAAAATCCAAAGAATAATCTGCAGTATTTCTGGTCCTGACCTAACATCAGTCACTTTTCTATCACTATAATGTAAATTTTCTGTACCTTTTCTAAAGATACTTTCATGATAATTGCTTTGATGAGGTTTGCACTATGATACCTAGACTTTATGAAGTTAAGTGCAGTACTAGATTGACAATAAGGTCTCATTATTTTACAGTTGAATCTTCTAGATTTAACTCTGTTCTTTGCTAACAGTTTTTTTTTCTCACACGTCTCATCTGCAGAGCTCTCTCTGGATTTTTACTTTAAAGCCAGCTTTGATCTTCAAAAATTTAAATGTTCTCACTCCTTAATATTTACATTTTCTTATTCTTTCACATTCAGTTAACCCTTGTGTCTTAGTAGCATTGTTACTTTGCTTGAGGTAAAAGGATTAAAAAAAAAAAAAAATATATATATATATATATATATAAATAAAATCCTTTACTTGTATGCTTGATAACCAACTAATTTTATTTTTGTGGAAATAATTTTCCATATAACCCTTTTAAATAAGTCTGTAAATATAGAAGCAGACATTCTTTGTGGTATATTTAAGAGTTTGTTGCTTCTAAGTTGCCCTCTCTATCTTAGGAGATGAGCAGGTTGGAGAGGCATTGTCTTAGAGATGTATGGAGAGAGTAATTTAGAAAAATTTCTTTTTCTTTGTGAATGGATGAGATTGACAGTATCTGTCTTTTTAGAATGATACTCACTATAATTCATGTGTTCAAAAATGGCCATGAACAAGTTAAGGAAGGAAGGAAAATGAGTGTTAGTACAGATATAATCAATCGATGAGCCATTTTGATACAGCTATATTGGAATTATAGACAGGCAGCTTTCAATTTGAAGAATGAAAGAATTTATCAGAGTGGCTTTTATTTTTTGTATTTCTTTCTATTTTCTTTAAATTTTGTTTAAGAAATTGCATGATCAATTTTATTATGAAATGCTTAATAAAAAGGGGGAGCTGAAAAGTTATTGGCTAAAACAACTTCTTAAAATTAGGATTCTGATGTTTGATCATTAAAAATAGATTTTGGTGAAATGGATCAGGTTGGGAACTTTTTAGCACCCCCTCTTAGAACCTGCTCCATACTGAAAACCAAGAAAAGTTTACCCGTTGTAGTAGAAGAAGAAAAAGTTTACCTAAAGAAAGTTTTATATTTCATTTCCTTTATGATTTCCAGGAAATTTTTCTTGCAATCAGCAAATGTCTTCAATATGGCTGCAAATTATGAAAAAGGAATCATTTTCCTTTTTTTTTTTTGTTTTTGGCAAATTAGTAATGCTTAAATGTTTGAGTTTTTGAGTTGATCCCCAAAAATGATTGGAGAACTGAAAAACTACAGCTAGCAAAGTTATTGATGTTCGATTACCTGGAGCAAATCAAGGAGGGACCCCAGAAGAAGTAGATTTCTGAAGAATCAATATTGCTTTCTGTTTCTGATTTTCACCTTTTAAACGTAATATTGGAATTGATTCAAACACTTTTTACTTGCAAAGTTTTCCTTTGCTCATTACAGGAAACTCAGATTTGATTTGGTGCACAACAGGCCATCAGTGTTTAGCATGCTTAAATATGTTAAATCATAGCTTGTTACTATTAATAATTTGCTTGCTTAAATATTAAACAAATAAATAAGAAAACAAATTTGTTCTTGTTCTTTATTGTGACTCATATTCTGAAGATGTGTAATTTCAGCTTTTTGACAGTGTTTTTTCTTTCATGTAACAATTTGCATTTTTAAAGATGGGCATTTCTGCACAATTATTATTTCGATGTATAAGTACCATTATTCAAAATGCATGGGATTTTTAAAAAATATAAGGACATTTTTTCCATTTTTATTCAAAGTTTAAGTACTTTATTCAAATTCAAAAGTATCTATTTAGAAGATAAGTATTTTGAGAAAATGGTCTAATTGATTCCAAAGTGTGTGTATATATAGGATTAATACAAAAAGAAATGTTTTTATTAAGCATTATTGATGTTATATTCAGTACCTTGACTCCAGAGTTTCATAAATGAGTATTTTGTAATCATTTGGTCCACTTGTCAGGAGATTTATATATATATATATATATATATATATATATATATTCTAAACATATGTTGTTAAATGTAACAGACAATGAATGTCTATTATGTTTAATCATGAGCCATTCTAAACATTGTATATTGGATATTTTTTTATTATTTTGGCTCACATGAACCATCTTCAGAGAGGTTACAGGGATGTTAACATAAAGACATCCACCATCAAAGATGATTTTATCATGTGTTGACATAAAACATTGTTATGCAATGCTAACAGTCACTGAATATATATATATATATATATATATATATATTTGGGCAGCAATCTTTGATTTCAACATGTTTCATTAAAAACATGTAAAATTTATAATATATTATAGAAAATAGAAGACAGCAAACCTTGTTATTTCTAATGATAATAGCCCTATCAAATCTAAACTATCAATGACTAATATGGTGTATGAATTTCAATGTCCTGTAAAAGATTGTGTTTCTTGTCATAAATCACTTATATTGGGCATACTACCACTTCCCTGAGTAGAAGCTTTACATGACACCTATCTAGTAATAAAAATGCAATAAAAAACATTTATTAACCCATAACTTACAAGAACCCTTAAGAGAAGTTTTGGTTGAAAATACAAAAATATTATTTAAATTACAATATCAAAGGTACCTCGCTATAAGAGAAGGACTATATACCAAATAATTTTCTCCTACCATCGACTTTATACTATTTAACAGTGGAAATGGAGTTTTGAAATTAAAAAAAAAATAGACAGATGCTCACATGATGCCTGTTGTGTGCATCACATGAAAGCTTTAAAGAACTCTCCTTTTCAAGAAACAAAAAAAATCGACTAAAACGAAAATTTACATTACAGTTAAACATGAGAACATAACAACATCAGGAAAATCACAGCCCTGTGAAGAGGCTGGAAGTGCTTGGAAAGCTGAAAATTAGAGAATATCTTTTAATTCCTTATCTTCAGCAAATAAGGAAATATGTAAGAATACTGGAAAAATTAAATCAAAAAATTAATAAAATCTTCCTTGTTGGTCATTTTAATGAAACATGTTGAAATATATATGTAAATATATATATATATATATATATATATATATATATATACACAAATGAATAAGAAATGAAGAAGATATTTGCAACGTTCAAAGCATTAATTTAAAACAGCACTCAATATAAAAATAGAGCAATAAATATTTATTATAAATTATACTTTAGAACATGTACAAACTGTAGTTTGTACATGTTCTAAAGTATAATATATATATATATATATATATATATATATATATATATATATATATCCCAAATGAAATTTTGTAAGTTTTATTTGAAAATATACACACACACACACACACACACACTTATAAATATACATGCTTTTCTTTACTGGTAACATGACTTGGAGTTTCATGCACAATGCAATCTTTAGGTGCCGAATAACAGTCTCCACTCAGCACCTGAAGATTGCATTGTCATACTACTGGTGAGGAAAAATGGATATTTATTAATATATTTAATAGCTCTGTTATATTACATCAAGCACTACATTATTAACACTAACACTCAATGTGTGAGATATATATATATATATATATATATATATATATATATAATTTATTTGTTTAAACATTATTTTTAATGGATACTCATATTTGAGTAGTTACTCTGTTACTTTTTATAATTAAGCAGTATATTTATATATTATATAATGTTTAAATAAATAAATTCAAAATATGTCCAAGTTTATCCATTTCATGATGGATTTTGTAAAATTTCATAATTATATATAATAGATAATACTATTTACTTCAAGCTCTTCACCTGGATCATTTTTAATATTGATAAAATTATTATTAATAGGATCTGTCTTTTGGGATTTTACCTATATAAACTTCCTTTTTGGGATTTAAAATAATATATATATATATATATATATATATATATATATATATATATATATATATATATATATATTGAAAAGTATGGAATTCTGTGGTTATTAAATTTAACCATGATATTTAAATTTAACTCTTTTTTAAATTGTTATCATTTTGTTCCAAAAAATGCAGCACTCATCAAAAGATTAAGTAATTTGAAATGAATTGTTTGAACATTATTTTTATTATTGATACTCGTATTTAAGTAGATATTCTGTTTTTAATGAAACAATATTATATATTTATTTCTACCGGCCTAATTATTTACGATAAATTTTTATTATGAAAATGTGTGCAATTCGGCAGGATTCGAACCTGCAACCCCTATCTATATAGGGGAAGCTACCATTTGATCTGGTAATGTCATAGACCTCTCGACCATGAATAGCCTCCAGTCTAAATGAGGTTTTTATCAAGCCTATATAACACAATTTTTGATCCATCATAAACAAACATATCTGCTCTGAAATGTATCGTAATGTCAACAAATGTAATCATGTTATGGAAATCAGATCAAATGGTAGCTTCCCCTATATAGATAGGGGTTGCAGGTTCGAATCCTGCTGAATGGCACACATTTTCGTAATAAAAATTTATCGTAAATAATCAGGCCGGTAGAAATAAATATATAATACTGTTTCATTAAAAACAGAATATCTACTTAAATATGAGTATTGATAAAAAAAAATAATGTTCAAACAATTAATTTCAAATTGTCGGTTGGTTATAACCAAGTTTTGTTATAAAGTAATTTGCACAGAAGGAAAATTCTTGAGAGTGCCACTATTAAATATTTTCAAAATATCAGTCTACTCCCAGGTTTTTTCTAAAACTTGCATTTCCTGAAAGGAATACTACTTTCCCAGGCTAATATATGCAACAACAAATATGTTCAGAAATCAAAAGAAAATGGTTAACTGAATATGAAAGAATAAGAAAATGTAAATATTAACGAGTGAGAACATTTAAATTTTTGAAGATCAAAGCTGGCTGTAAAGTAAAAATCCAGAAGATGAGACATGCGAGAAAAAAACTGTTAGCAAAGAACAGATTTTAATCAAGAAGATTCAACTGTACAATAATGAGACCTTATTGTCAATCTAGAAAACTTTTACCTTTGAATATGTACAAAAATTATCCAACATTTGGATATTTTTTATTATGCTGATGCTAAGCTTTTGGCTCACATGAGCCATCTTTAGACTGATTGTAGGGATGTTAGCATAAAGATATCCACCATCAAAGATGATATTCTCTTGTGTTGACAGAAAACATTGCTATGCGATGATAACAGTCAATAAAAAATAACTCTGTTAACTAATTTGATATCACAATGGGTGCATTAGACTCTGCAGAATCTTCCGATCTCATTGGCTTATTTGCACTATATAATCTTACTGCACACAAGATATAAACACACAAGACATAGGGTTATACACAAGACATAGGGTTATATAGAGACAAAATTCCACACATTTTAAAACAGACAAAATAAGAAAACTTATCCACAGGGAATTTAAAAGTTTAAGCCTAAAAGTAATAGAACACAAATTTAAAAGTAGTAAACTTCCTCAATGTAACACTCAATTTAGTTAATAATAATTACCAACCATACATAAAACCCAATGAATACCCATTATACATCCACCCAAAAGTCAAATCACCTGCCAAGTATAATCAAACACATACCCTCCTCCATAGAATATAGAATTAGTAAAAACTTCCAGTGAAGAAATATTTAACAAACACAAAAGTCTTTACAATAACTCCCTAAAAAAAAGTGGCTACAAAAACCAAAACATCAAGTATATAACAAACTATAACCATAACAGGAAAAATAGAAATAGAAAAATCATTTGGTATACATCTCCTTTCAACCAAATGGTAAACACCAAGTTAGGGCAGAAGTTCCTCAATTTAATTAAAAAACACTTCCCCACCAAAAACCTTCTTAGTAAAATTTTTAACAAAAATACACTTAAACTAAGTTATAGTTGCACAAACAACCTATAACAAACCATAACAAATATATTCTAAATCAACATGCAGATCAAAATAAAATTAACTACCAAAATAATAAAGATGACAACAATAAAAACCTATATAATTGTAGAAACCCCAACAATTGCCCACTACAGAATAAATGTAAAATAAACGCAATAATCTACCAATGCAACATGACATCAATTGAAAATCCCACTATAAATAAAGTGTATATTGGATCTACTAAGAACACTTTTAAGCAGCGCTGGTACATGCACTTAACTTCATTCAAAAACAACTTATACCGAAACCAAACATCCCTTTCTGCATATTTTTGGAAACTAAAGGACTCAAAACAGAAACCCAAAGTAAAATGGAAAATCCTAGAAAAAACTAGAACTCGCTTAATGACATCTGCCCTTTATGTTCAAGTGAAAAGCTACACATTCTAAAATACCCTAACAGTAGTGAACTATTAAACTGTAGAGATGAATTAGCAGTATTATGTAAACATTGCAAATATTTCTTGTTAAAATTTAAATAACCAAAAATACCTCATCCACACAAAACAATCCCCCGCAAAATGCAATAAATACACATAATCAATCCACTAAATAAAAAGAACAAATAACGTAGAAATAAAAGAAAATAAATCCCACACAACATTAACAGCAATTCCATCCACCTATAATAGTAGTAAAATAAAAACTATTGACACTGCCTTAAAAAACCATATATCCCAATATAAAATTACTTAAACTAAAGGAAAAAGTAACCTGTCCAAAACTAAGCTATCCCACACCCTTCTTCTAACCCAAAGTGGCATCTCTAGAACCACAAACTACGACTAGATCATTCTAAACTTCCACCCCACATTTATTTACATCGTTCTCATTAACAGCGGCGCCACTCCCATCACACTTAGATAGCAGTAAAATAAACAAAAAATGTCTACCCTTCCTTAAAAAAAACAAATCCCAATATCAGAACTACCCAGACAAAATAAATAAGGAACCTGTCTTAAACTAAGCTACCTCTCCTAACCCAAAGATATATCTCTAAGGCTACAATATGGCTGACTAAATCAGAATAAGCTCCCACCCCACATTCACTTAAACTTCATATCACCATAAATAAACCGTTTTTACCATTTAATTTTCATTTCAACTAATCACCCGATGAGAAGTGCACATAGCAACTTCGAAACGCAAAAATTTTTGTGTAGTGATACTATGAATTTATAAACTATTGTAACAACTATTACAATATAATGCTCTATATAAAAGTAAATGCATGAACAGCAGGTAAAAAAACCTACAAGTTCTATAACTTTGTTACAATATATATATATATATATATATATATATATATAATGGCTCTTGACTTGTTAAACAAGTATGACTCTTGTTGATATGTTTGATCAAAGCCTTTGATTCTTGTATGAACAATAATGGCTCTTGAAGCCTCCAAATGCCTTGCAATGCTTCTTACAGATGTGATAAAATAAGTTGTTTTGTACAGGACCTGGCCTGTCTTGTAAAATCTGTTTTGCCCAACTCATCGAATGAGCTTGGAATATCTTAGCGATTTCATATACTGTACACCTAGACTTATAACAATCACTTGTAGAATTTTTAAAGTCATATTGATGGTTTGATGTAAAGTGAAGCTGGAACAGATTGAAACATGACCGCTGTCTTGTCCAGGCAGATAGCAAGACCGAAACATTTATTCATCAGAGCCTGCATTTTCCTGTTTGGTTTGTCATATTCATACAGAAGATCTTGGATAAAAGCTTAGAATATTTTAGATTTAGCAGAGAAATGTCAGATATCACACACACACACACACACACACACACACACACACACACAGAGTTTTAGTGCAAAGAATTTGCTACTTTAAGTGAACAGGGTCATGTCAACTTCAGAGTTTTATGAAGGTGGCATGAGCCTGCTCAGTTAAAATGACAAATTCTTTGCACTAAAACTATCAATGCTTTATCACCCTCTACCCCAATATCAAGCACTTTACGATAAAAAACCTGCTTCCCAAAATGTCTTTTACCAGTAAAACTAATGAAAAAAAAATCTTGGTACCAAACATTATCATCACTATATATAATAATGGACTCTCCTGTCGGATTCAACGTATAAGGGTATGACAGCCTAATTGTTTCAGTTATGAATGCAAGGTAAATTGTCAGAAGACCCACACAAGTGGCTTGATTAAAGTGGTGAAGGCATGTGCAGAACCATCCATACTTTTCAGAACTATTGATACACTCAGTGCATATAAATGCCACCAATGAAACACAATAGACCTCAGGCTTTCAATTATCTCACAACAGGTTGCCAGCCAAAGCTATAGAACCCAATCTCTCCAGTTATTTAACCCATAACTGGAGGGAAGAGATGAATTAATACCTTTTCCAAGGATAAGCCGACATCCACTGCACCACAACGCACATCCATCAAGAAATGCTTACAGCACCTGGTATTCCCAAGCAGTCACCTATCTAAGTACTGACCAGGCTCAATGTTGCTTAACTTTGGTGATCGGACAAGAACTGGTGTATTCAACATGATATGAACGTAAGCAATATATATATATATATATATATATATATATATATATATATATAATTGTGTATTTGGGCAGCAATCCCTCTTTTATACAAGGTCCATTAAAAATGACTGACAAGGTACTGTGCTTAAGTTTTTTAATTTAATTTTTCTTGTGCTTTTATAGTTGTTTTCTTTTTTGGACACAAATTATGTAGAAATTGTTTGAATGTTTTCTATGTCCAAGCACTTTCAGCCATAATTTTAGCCATTATCACTAATTTCTACATAATTTATGTCCGCAAAAGAGGAAAATTATAACAGAAAAAAAAATGAAATAAGAAAACTTAACCACAGTACCTTGTCAGTTGTTTTTAACAAGTCTTATATATTAGGGTGTTCTGTTAAGATGGATCAAAGTTTGCAGTAAATAAAACAGTGTTATTGGTAAAATTTTATTGATTTCACAACTAGATCATGTTATTTGAGTCATGGCAATTAAAGTCAATAAAAACAAAATTTTGAAATTTGTGCATGTATATATGCATGTGCATATTAGTCTGTATATGTGTCTGTTTGCAAGTGTATATGCATATACTCATGTATTTGTCCATATGTGGATGTTTGTAGGTTCATTTATGTGTGTATTCTTTCTCTTCCTTGTTTAATATCTGAAGAACTTTCCAACTCTAATAAACTGTTAAACTTAGAAATTTTTAAAAAAAATTTGCAATAATAATAAAGTAAATCTAATAGTCAATTAATAATGCTGATCTCAATTTAATCAAATATTAATACTAATGCCCTCCTCCAAATTATTTTTAAGTCTGTTCACATATTCTCCAAATTAGAAGTTGCTTTATTCTGATTGGTCCACACTGTTTATACTACAATGCCTCCCTGATTAAAAGGGTTTTGCTTGTTTTTAACCTTTTAAAACCCTTCAACTTGAAATAAACCTCATCACTTGACAAGACACAAGAAGTGTCGAAACAAAATAGCTACTTTTGTAGTGATATTATAACATATTCATGTTATAATTTCTGAATAGATATTATATATATATATGTGTAAGCATTCAAAAAAGTCACCATTATGTGAGCATTCTTTAAAAAAAAAACATGGTAAAATCAGTTATTGCAAATTGCCTGAAGACACCACATGGTAGAAACTTAGGTCGCGTAATAACTCATTTGCAAAAATATTCAAAAGTTCTTCAATATAATGGTATTGAACACTTTTTGATACAAATGTGTACTGGTTTAATTTTATTATGACCAAAAACTAAGTAATTAAACAATCAATCAATATATATATATATATATATATATATATATGGGTAGCATAATGATTATTTTTGCAGAAAGTGAAATCACCATAGTAAATTCAAATTTTGGTCAATTCAGTTTTTGTTAATGACCTTGGAAAAGACATGAACCCATCTACTTCTAAGTATGGGTTAAATATCAGTGCAGAGCTTTTTTGCCTTGAGTGGTAGCCAGTCTAAGAGAATGAAAACTCACTTAAAAAACTTTAAGACAGGTTATGTTTAAGTACTGGAGTTGTATTTTTAGGCCTAAACATTATTTCAGAGATGTTAAACTTTGTGAAAATAGAATATCAGAAGGATTGTTCGGAATTATCATAGCACACTGTGTGCAATTGCTCCAATATCATTTCTTCCTAAAACTTTGGCTTCATTCTGCACAAACATCTACCGCTATAATCATGCATGTGTAGTTTACCTCTCAAATCTAATCATATCTATCTATTTAAATATGTGTTATTTTAACATTTTTGACGGCATTGTTTTTTATCTCTTCCATATTATTTTTTTCTTTTTAAATAACAATTCCAGTTTTTTAAAACTAGACATTTTCTGGAAGAACTGATAAAATCAAAATGGTGCACAGTGTGCCATAAAATTTCTGAACTACCCTCTTTATATTTAATCTGTCTCTATTCATTTAAGTCTGTTCATATCTATCTAGTAGGGTAAATATATTCACATTTAGGAAATAATTTTGTTTAATTATTGTTTTTCTTCCCACCCTTAGGGGAAGCACAATCCTTGCACCATGGAAGCAGAGGAAATGTTTCATGGGAAATGAGAAAAATGAGCAGTTAAAGGTGAAGAACTGCAGAAAAATAAAAAAAGAAGCAAATTCCTTTCCAAAAATGTTATTCTTCTGTTAATTCCAGACCAAAAACTATTCCTGTGCTTAAAGGGGCTTTGCAAAGGATGCTTGAAAATGTTGATTCAGATATGGTTTTTCTTGAGTTAGAATGTCAATTTGGAGAAGATATTTGGTTGATAGACATTGTGGTGCAATGGATATCATCTCAGAATGAGAAATTGGAGAGCTGAGTTTGAACTTCTGTTGACTTTGTTACAGCCACTTTCACGCAAATACCCTTGGGAAAGGTATTAATCTGTCTCTTCACTTGAGCTATAGGTTAAATAACAGAACAGATTGGGTTGGTAACCAGTTTATTGCAGAAAATAATGGCAGCCTACTGCGGGAAAATCTTCTGCCCAGTCAGTCATGTCTCTTTAAAGACATGATTGCCCAAGCATCTATCATGTATGGCACTTAACTGACTGATTTGATTGATAATGCAGCAATCTTCAACTTTTGTGCTCACAAAACAACCCCCCAAAAAACAACGTATCAAAATTACAGTTTTTTGATTGACATTGCTATTATTTTAACTATTTTTGTGCCTCAGCAATGTTTATTGTTTTAAAAAGCATTGATTAGAATTGTAATAAAACCTAAATATATGGAAATGAATTTATATAATTTTTTTGTTCTTGAGAATTTACAATGAAAATATTTGATTGTTTATTTTCAAGAATGATTTCATATTAACAACATTCTATAAACTAATCCAATTAAAACTAATGCAATGTAATATTTATCATTTACCAATTTATAAAGAAATAAATATCAAAACAATTTTCTATTCATAAATTTATTAGTATTTACTAAATTATTAAAATATGCAAACCAACTACAAGGAAATCTTTATTATTTATTATTCCTATTATTATGAATTAACTGGGCAACTCAATATGGTGTAATGAATAGGAAGCTTGTCTCACTAAAATCGTTACAACTGAGTAGTGAGCTTGATTCTCACGGGGTGTCCTTTACTTTTGACCTTGTGCCACATCTAAGCTATGTTTATAAAATCACTATGAATTGATTTGCAATTAGCTGATGTTTTGCCAACCATTCTAATAAACAATACAATAGTGTTTATTATTTTTGTTGTCAGCTCTCAATAACAAAGAAAATACGTCAATTTACTTTCATCATATGTTTAGGTTTTATTAACATTCTGATCATAGCCTTTTAAAACATTAAACATTTCTGAAAAGTGAAGGTAGTTAAAATAATAGCAGTGTCAAGGGAAAAATATCCTCTTGACCCTCAATTTTTTGCAGGCATGAAGATTAATGGTTGCAGATATTTCTTGTGTTGATAAGTATTACAAAAGACAACAAAATAATTAATAGCAGATGAGACCCTCACTTGTATTTTTTAAAATAGCTTTAAAATAACTCTTGCATCTTATGTAAAGTTGAAGTACTTGGTAATCTAATATTTACTCAGTAATTGTACCTAACTCCATAATACTGTAATATTGAATGTAAATATTAAATATTGTGTGTTTTGTATACTTTCAAATATTGCAGATCATTCAAGAAGGAAATAAGCATGTTGCTAAGCTGTAAAATGAAAAAAATCTTATGATATGAACAGTGTTTATTATAGTTATAAAATTGAACTACAACTATTGTGAACTATGACCTTGAATAAGGTCAGTATGGTGTCAATTATAGTTCACATTTCCATGTATTGGTTAGAGTTGAACCTGAAGTAACTCACCTCAAGACAGGATGAGTGAAGACATTTTTTTTTTAATAATCATGTCACCCCAGGATTGCTAGAAGTGTTCAGGTGGTTGCAGTAAGAGTAAAACCAGGGTACAGGGGATGCTGAAGAAAGGATTAGAGATGAATGAGATTTAGGGAAGTAGATGAGATTTAACGAGATAGAAGATGACAATTGATGTTGCCTTTGAACTTTTGGAGATTGTAGCTGTCAGGGAAGCAAGTAAATGAAAGGGAGTTCCACAGACAGAAAATGCGAGAAAAGAAACTGTTAGGGTAGAAGTAACAGTTACAATTGACTGATTGAGTTTTACTAAGAAACAGATTCATGGGTTAATGAATCATTTTACTGGTGAAGGTTACTTATATTTACTTAAAATGTTGCAGAGAGGACTAGGAAACGGGTTAAGTTTTACCAGAGTTAGGCCTCAACAAAATCACTGACAATAACTTCTGGCTGTTGCTGAAAATTGTTGGAACATTAATCTGAGAAATGGAAAATGGAATCAGCAAACAAAATTTGAGTTTTGGCTGAAGCTGATTATGTTTTCTTAGCACTAATGGACTTGCAAAAGACATAATATACTCCTGCCTGCAAATCTGCCCATTGTCAGATGTCTTGATAAAAATGCTTTGTCATTGGTATGACATGGGGTTTGAGGCAAAAAAGTGGGAGTGCAAGCACCAGATCAAATCTTCTTTTAAGTTCAAATATCCTCCACCTGTGTTTGGCATTTTGGGTTGCTCTTTTTGCTGATGACCATGCATTCAGTTTTCTTAAAGTTTATTTGTAGTCCATTTTTGTCACTCTCCACAGCTACTTTCTGTAAGAGGTCTTGTAGTTTTCTTTCCGTGTCTGCAATCAGCACTGTATCATCTGCATACCTTATGTTGTTCAAGTTGTGGCCTCTAATAACAAATCTGGCATAGCATCTAGAGTCCTCAAAATATTCTCACTGTACAAGTTGAACAGATCCAGTGAAAAGACACATCCTTGTCTTATATCTCTTTCTATCCTTGTAAATCTGCTGAAATTGTTGCAGGTAGTTTGCTGCTAGTAGAGATTCTTGATTACTCTGAGGTCTTTCCCAAAAATGTCAAGGCTGCTGAGCATCTCCATCAATTCTTTGTGTCGTATTTTGTCGAATGTCTTTGCATAATCAATAAAACATAGGTATAAGTCCTTCATTTGTATTGCCCTTTTGGAGAGCATCCTTATCATAACTATGCCATTCCTTGTTCCAGTGTCCTTGACAAACCCGCACTGTTCCTGTCCTATCTCTGGCCTGATTCTGCTTCTTGCTCTGTTTATGAGGATTCTGATAATCAGTTTTTGTATTGTGACTCATTAAGCTGATAGTTCTGTACTCATTTGCACCTGGCTTCTTCAGCAGTGCTATAAGTATCAACTTGCATAGGTCATCTGGTATTATTCCGCTATTATAAATTTCATTTATTATTTCGGTAATTTTTTCTATGCCGAATTCTTCCGGGGCTATCAGCAGCTCTATTACGATGCTGTCTGAACCAGCTGCTTTGTTTCTGTTCAGTTTGGCCATTGCAGCTTCCACTTTGGACTTTAATATTTCTGGTCCATTCTCCTCCTTGTGTATCCTCAGTTGCTCTCTCCCGTCGCAAAAAAGATCCTTTATATACTCTTTCCATTGCTGGAGTATTTCCCCTTTCTCTAATATTATCAATCCATCCTTGGATTTCATGCATCCTGTTGAGGAGCAGGTTTTTTGTCCTGTCAGCTCTCTTATCTCTTTATGCATCTCTGCTTTATTGGTCCTGCTCAGTCTCTCAACTTCTGTGCATTTGTTGTTGAGCCATTCCTCTTTAGCCCATCTGCATTTGTTCCTTATCTCCCTGTGTAGTTTCCTGTATGCTATTCTAGGTTTTGGCATTATTTTTTGTCTCCTATGCATCATGTTGAGAATCTCTTCGGTCATCCACTTGTTTTTTCTTCTGCGTTTGATTTCCTTTGGGGCAATGTTGTTTGCTGATGTCACCATCGCTTCCTTTAGTGAGTCCCATTTTGAGAGTCCTTTTCCAATTTGTTCTTCATATTTCTTTCTCACGCTGTTAGTGTATTCTTTCTGCAAGTTGAGGTCATTCACGAGAGTGTTGTATTTCAGCCTTGATGCTGTGCTGGGATTCTTCAATCTTTGGAGTTTTATCCTTAGTTTGCAGATGACTGGGACATGGTCACTTCCACAGTCGGCACCTGGATATGTCTTGCATTGGACCACTGCATTCCTGAATCTCTTGTTTATAGTTATGTAGTCTATTTGGTTCTTCATGTCGCCTCCTGGGCTTTTCCATGTCCATAGATATCGTAGGTGTTCTTGAAACCAGGTCTTAGTAATTACCTGGTCATTTGCTGTGCAGCATTGGACCCAATTTTCTCCTTGTTCATTGCGATCTCCTAGTCCAAAGTTGCCGGTCATGTCTCCTTCCCTCTTTTTACCTACCTTGGCATTCAAGTCATTCATTATGATTCTAATTTCTTGGCTTTTGCACTGAGCCTTGGCACTGTCCAGTATGGAATAGAATGATTTTATTTTGTCCTCAGTGCTTTGAGTTGTTGGTGCATAAACTACTATGATAGCTATGTTGAAGGGTCTTCCTCACAGTTTAACCAAAAAGACTCACTTGAAAGCTAGCCGTATCCAAGAATGCATTTCTTCATTTCTTTGTCTAGTATCAAGCCGACACCTTTTTCATTGTTTTTGCCTCCTGCATAAATTATCCTGTGGGTGTCACTGCTGAGATCTCCATTGTTAGGCCATCTGGTTTTGCATATGCCTAGAATATTGATCTTTAGTCTGTCCATCTCCTGCTTGACATTCTCTAGTTGTTCACACCCACCACACTTCAAAGATTTATGAAACTAATCAGTCCCTGATTTTGATAAGATCTGATTTTCAGCACTTTTTGATCTGTGATTTCTTTTTTATTTAGCTTTTTAAAGACACACACACAAACCAGTTTGAAACAAAATCAAATCAAATAAAACAACCAGATAGAAAGAAACAGACAAGTTGTTAGGAAAGGCAAGAGACTTAATAGACATATTTTCATATCTAAAGGAACATGTTAATTAGAAATAATGTCCCCAACTTACTTGAGATGTAGATACATAGGCAGTCAGTAATTTATGGCTGAGTGAAAGAATTGGTCAGTAATTTTCTTTAATCGATTGAAGACAATCAGTAGATCTGAGAATGAATTTTGTTTTGAAATTAACCTTTCTTGTGCTCCAACAGCTTGAGAGTGGAAAAGAATAGATTATATTACCATGAATGAAAAGCTATTCTGTTTAGTTTAATGAAGTAACATACTTATACTCAAACTCATTTCTAAGTTGTGTATACAATAGTGGTGTAGTATGAAAATAAAGATTCTGTTTGTGTTTTCCCCTTCCTCCTCAGAAAAATCTCGGCCCCTGACTGCACCCCACCACTCTCAGAGTTTCACAATCACTACTGAAGACGTACCTGTTGATTTAAAGTTAAATTATCCAGTGAGACACACACATTTCGTAAAATGAGAAAAAAGTGTATCAGGCAAAAAGTTGGTTTTCTACCAAATGCCGGTTCGATCTCTTCCGATTGACACATCTTACACAATCTAGGCACATGTCGTAAATAAATATGGATATCTCCTCAATTATGTACACACGAAAATAACATTTAAAAGAAAGTACTATAGGCTAAAAAATCTATTTTATATATATATTAATCAGTTTTGGTCAGAGTTAAATTAGACCAGTTGTATTAAAAAATGCTCAATACTTAATTTATTTCTGTATTTGTTTTTTTCTCACATTTATTTTTTGTAAAAAAAAACAAAACAAAAAAAACAAAAACAAAAAAAACCGATCAGAGACAAATCACACTGTTCTGCTAGTATTATAGCATCATTAGTATTAACCCTTTGATTTTGTTTTGAAATTAACATCTCTTGTGATCCAACAGCTTGAGAGTGGAAAAGAGGGCAAGAATAGATTAGAACTCCACTTCTATGAATGGAAAGTTATTCCATTTAATTTAGTGAAATAACATACTTATACTCAAACTCATTCCTAAGTTGTGTATAAACGATAGTGGTGTAGTACGAAAATGAAGACTCTGCTTGGGTTTGCTCCCATCCTCCTCAGAAAAATCTTGGCCCCTAAGTGGCACCCCTTTTCAGAGTTCCACAATCGCCACTGTCTATAAGATTAAGACTCTACAATGGATGTCATGAAGACATCCAATTAATTAAAAAATATCAAAGATATCATCGTTTTCTAAGATCAATGACTAAAAATGGCTTTAAATGAAATAATCCTATAAATCATGAAGAAGTTGATCCTTCAAGACCCCCAAAAATTGGTACTACAAAGAAGAAGCTATTTCAAATAACAAAAACAACATCACTTGAAGACTTCCAGCAGCAGCAGCAGGTGATATGAATAACAAATGTAAGGAGAAAGGAAAATGAGGATATAATCAATATGCTAACTTTCCATGCTACTAGAAGCAAAGTTTGGAGAGAACTTTTCATCAATATTAGAAAGAGCTGTAACATTTTGTGAACTTGAGTAATTTCCTGAAAAATTATTTTATATAAATTTCAATTGATAGTAATGCTGTTCGCAAAATGAATGCCAAATATTTGCTCTTGTGTAGTGTTGGAATTCTGTTTTGTTTGCAATATTTTTAAAGTAAATCTTTTTTTTTTTCTTCTGCCTAATTTTAAATTTTAAGCTTTTCATGTTTAATTGGTTTTCTTTAATTTTTGATTTTAGTAGATATCTCTTGAGTGGATTTTTACTAAGTTAAAACTTAGTAATCCACCATGTTTGTTTTTTTTTTTCCAATTGGAGTAGATAGATCTATCTATCGTCCGGTTCACACTCCACCCACGTCTATTGAACAGGTTAAGAGGCTCATCCCTTGTTCCCTGTTTAGGATGTGGTTTCCGGCTTTTTCTTTTCTAATCTTCT
>JBBBDQ010001494.1:905000-909541 GCA_037127315.1 Ascarosepion bandense
TATTCATTGTCGCTCTTCTTAATCATTTACCTCTTGGTATCTGTCCCAAACCCCGCTCCGCCATTCACTTGCTCAGTTTTCTTCTTTTGCATCTTCTCCATCAACTTGTTGTTGCTCACGTGCTCGTTCCATGCCATCCTCAACATCTTTCTGTAGAATAACATTTCTGTTGCTTCAAGCCTCTCCTTCATTCTTGAAGAGATTTTCCAACATTCGCTGCCATCCAGAAAGACAGATATTACAGCAGTCCAGCACTTCTTCTCCTTGCTTCTAATGAGATTTTCCTGTCTCTCAGAACACTTCCCGGGTATTTAAATTTCTTTGCCTGTTTTATTTTGGTTTCCCTGGCTTGTAGTTAGCATTTTGGCGTCTTTCTTATGCTGATGATCATGCATTCAGTTTTCTTGAAGTTTATGCACAGTTTTTTTTTAATCTCGCTTTTTCTTTCTACCTTCTATAAAAGCAAATGAATGACAAAGTGGAAAAACATAGTCTACTAGAACGACTTCATTGAACTAACAAATAATGTTTTAGTTGGTGATATATTTAGGAAGGAAAGGGAAGATATAAAAACGCAAGCGTCATTTATAATTATGCACCGGTAAGAAACGCTGACGATGCTGTGATGTTTGTTATAAGCACTCGTATGGTTGCAAGAAGGATTATGACAGAAACAAATGAAAATTTATCTCGTTTATTGGATATATACAGACGAGTGGTTTACAAATTTGGTTGTTCTTAAATCTTAGCCGGTTGACGTTAGATGTTGGTATGAATTTGTTTTAAGCTGGCCGTCTGTAATTGTATGCAATGTTCACGAAGATTGTGGTTTTCCAATGCGGTTGTCCTTAAAGAGAAGGGGACGGAAGGATGAGAGAAGAGGAAAAGGAACAAATATGTGTCGTTCGAAGAATGAAGTGGGTAGTCGGTAGCTCTGTGATGTTCTCTCTTTCCTTCCGTAGTAGTAATCGTGACGTTGTTGGGGTGTTCCTTCTTTCTTCCTTGCCGACAACGTGTGAGGATGAAGTGTAAGGACTTGACGTGACGGTGGGTGAGAAGGTAAGGCGGGGTGTTGCTGATCAGCCAGCCACGTAACAGCCAGTAAGCCCTTCTGACGAGTTTAATTTCTCGGCGATTTATATAGCGAAATTAGATTTCGTGTAGGCTTGTTGGATTTCTTGGGCTTTGTTTCCGGATATGTTTTCCATGGTTCTCATTCGCTGATTAATATTTTCACATATATGTGCGAGGAAAGAAGAAATTTGTCATGTTAGCGACCCGGCTGTGCGGAAAGCAGGCAAGAGCATAACACGTTCATTTACGGACCAATCAAACAACAATATTTAGCAAGTGGAACTCGGAGCTTGTTTTTATGGGTTTCTGCGACAGAATGTAGAAAACCAATTCGAAGCCAGAATTGTATATGTTCTCGGCAGATTTGAGTGTTTTCAGTAAGTTTTTTTTTTTTAATCGTATCACCCCGAGCAAGGCGGTAACGCCACTGATGTGCAGGGGGCTATGTAATAGTGAAAAGATTGGAACAGAGAAAGCCGGAAACCACATTCCTAAACAGGGAACAAGGGATGAGCCTCTTAACCTGTTCAAAAGACGTGACTGTAAATGAGATGAGATATAACATTCAGTTGACATTCTTATAGACTTATCTGTACACGTAGTCAAACCGATTTTATTCAGTTTCCTTGTGCTTTTGTTTTTATTACTTTATTATTAAGTATTCCACATTCTAGAAGAAAGGTGAAATGTTGGAAGAATCTGGATGCAAATCTACGGTGAATTTTCTAGCGATAAAGCACTTTCTATATATTTTAATTTTATTGCTTTCACTTAATTAGTAAATAGCATTTTTTAAAAATGAAATTAGGGTCCAACTCCTTTATTCAAATTCCTTGGGGAATATAGAGAACATACGGACAGATTTTACACACTTTATGTCCAAAATTTAAACACACACACACACACACACACACACACACACACACACACACACACACACACACACACACACACACACACACAGTGAAATAAAAAGCTTAATCGCAGAACATGTACATAATTTCTCTATATATAATCGCGACGAAGGCACCTTCGTTTCGGCATTGGGGGCCCAATGCCTCTTCAGGCGATGTGGAAAGTCTATTCACTCGGATATATATATATATATGTACAGTTTTTTTTCTCTACTTTCGTACTTTCGTATAGAGCACTTTACTGTTAAGGTTTTCGTCCTGTTTTTTTTCTTTCAAACAAGCTCTTGATAAATTGTTCTTGTGCTTGGCTTGTTTCTTTTTTTTTCCCCCCCCCCTTCCCCTTTATTTAACCTACAAGGTAGTCCCCGTTGGGTTATTGACGATTTAAGTTACTGATAGGTTAGCATTGGTTTTTCGGACATTAGTCTATAATAATTAGTGCTGCTTTATTGTAATTACGTATATATATATATATATATATATATATATATATATATATATATATATGTTACCCCCACTTCTTTTTGGCACTGCTTAATTACTTTTAATCAGAAGTCCTTCGAGAATTTAAATTACAAATTTCTTTTTTGTAATACAGGACCACCCAGTTATCGAAACTTTGCTCTGAATCGTAAAATAAAAAAAATGTAGTGAAACGAAGATATTATTTAATTAGAAAACTAAATTGTATTTATGAGTAAAATATGGAAACTATTGTCTTCAGCAAAAACAAGTTCAATGAATAATAAATTTTTACAAGAATGGTTTTCATTTTCTAAAATTTTAATTAGAATAATTTGTAACATTTTTAATTTGTTAAATTTTTGTATTAAATTGCAGCGGTTAGGTGATATTTTTATTAAGTTAAAACTATATTTACTAATCATAACTGGAAAAGCTTACTACAATTCTGTATTCAATATTTAAAGAAGATTTTTGATTTTTTGTGAAAAAAAAGCGTGTCGATTTTTGTAAATACAGACGTTCATACACGACATTATCAGAAAATAATTGTGATAACTATTAAATTTAAAGCCAAAGTACCTAAAATTCAGTAAGACATTAGATTACAGAGAATATCTCCCTAATTTTTTAAGAGAACTGGGTAGTTCAAAATTATATAAAAAGTACACTCATGTTATATTCCTCAAGTAATTTTTACAGATATGTCCCCCACAAAAAATTAAATAAACTTCCGGTTGTCAGGCAAAATGACAACACCTTAAATAAACACATACCTCAGTATTAAAACTGTATTTCTGCGATATTTTAAACTAAAAGTAAATAATATTTGTTTTAGAAGAGATTAATTTCAGAAAAGTATATTTTATTTTTGAAAGATTTTAAAAAAGAAAATTCAATGAATAAGGATTTTTTCCAAAAATGTTTTTTACTTAAAAAATATAATTAGAATAGTTTATACATTTTAAAATCGTTTAAATTTTTGTATTGATTTATCTGTTAGATGATATTGTTATTAATTAAAAACTATATTAACTTATCATAAATAGAAAAAAACGTACTAAAATTCAGCGACTCCTAGTATCTTAAAAAGAATTTTGAATTTTATTTTGTGTTATTATAAACGTGTCGACTTTTGTAAATACAAACGTCTATTCACGACCTTATCAGAAAATAAGAGCAATAACTATAGTAAATTGAAATCCCAAATACATAAAATTCAATAAAACATCAGAGAATATTTTTCTAAATTTTAAAGATTACTGTGTAGTTAAAAAAATTATAAAAAGGTGTTATGTTATATCAATCAAGTAATTTTTACAGATACGTTCCCCATGCAAAAATTAGTAAAATTTCCAGTTGTCAATAAAACTATCACTACCTCGTAAAAACACCTACCTGCGTGTTAAAAACGCATTTCAGCGATATTTTAAACTAAAAATAATATTTATTTAAAATCATATTAATTAAGCTTTAACACAGTTAACCTGCCTGAAATAAAGTTTCAGAAAAGTATATTTTATTTTTGAAAGATAGTTTTAATAAAGAGAATTAAATTGCATTCAGAGAAATGTATATCAGCATTTTTAATAATTAAAAAAGAAACTAAATTTAAATTCATTTTGAAATATCATTTTTAATCTATTAGCTGCGAAATTAAAAATATAATAATAGCTTCAAAAATATTTTTCATTTTTTAAAAAAAATATTTAAACCTTAGATATCGCGACTCTTGGACATATTGATTTTTACTTTAACTGTATCATTACAGAAATTAGATTTTTAAGCTAATTTCAACTTAGTTTTTGTATTTACTTAAACTTTATTTACATTTTATGGTTTACGTATCCTGCATTGTTTTGTAGTGAACAAAACAAGATGTAGATTTAAAATTCAAATCCTAAGCACTGACTCATTGATTTTGTTAGAAATATAAAAAAAAGACTCGAATTTACAAACTTTGCTTAGCACACATGCAAAAGCGAATCTCAAATAAAACTCATGAAATTGCACACCTTGATGCGAAATGTTTTTCGGTCAATAGAAAACTAGGAAACATCTAAAGACAAAAGTCAAATAATCTTCAATTCT
>JBBBDQ010001495.1:0-47500 GCA_037127315.1 Ascarosepion bandense
AGATAGATAGATAGATAGATAGATAGATAGATAGATAGACTCCTGATCAAAATTTTAAGACCACTTAAAAATCTTTAAAAAGAAATATTTTTTTATGGATAAATTTTAAACTCCTACCACTTAAGGTTACCAATACTACAATCTAAAAGGTTATGGAAACAAAAAGCTATATTCCAAACATTTTATTTAGAAATTTACATTTTTATAAAATGAGGCGATTTACACATGATCAAAATTATAAGACCAGAGACAAAAATTCTACGAAATTGTACAAAAAGTGTATGAAAAGTGTATGAAAACATTCAACAACCCAATTTAATAATGAGTTCTACCTCCACTGCTTTTGATGACTTCAAAACTTCTGTCGGGCATGCTAGAAATAAGCGTTTCCATTAAGGCGCGGGGGATGTTGCTCCAGCTTCTGAAGATGGCTTCACGAAGTTCATTTTTTGTTGAATATTGTTTGCCATTTCGATAAACATCTCTTATCATCCATCCTCAAACATTTTCAATTGGGTTCAAGTCTGGTGAGCATGCAGGATGTCCCAAGAGATGGACCCCATTTTCTTGTAGAAAGGTCAAGGTCCGTCTTGCAGCGTGGATTGCAGCATTATTCTGTTAGAATAACCATCCATCCACACACAAACCTCCATCATCAAAGATGCTTTTTGTAGCATGCTAACATAACCAGCCGCTGTTTGACAACCCTGCATCACCTGGAGCTCCATCGTCCTCTGTAAGAAAAGGCACCCCATACCATTAGGGACCCTCCACCACTATGACGTGTGGAGAAAATTTCAGGAGGCATGTTTTTGTTATGCCAATATCGTTGGAAGCCATCAGGATCATTTAGATTGAATTTTTTCTCATCAGAAAACAGAACTTTCTTCCACTTCCCAACGTCTCATGTTTGGTATTCACAACCAAACTTTAAGCGGTCCACCTTGTGACGTGGAAGCAGCCGAGGAATTTGTTTACGCTTTTTATTTACCATGCCTTTTTGTCGTAAGTGTCGTCTGATGGTTACGGAACTGCAATCAGCATCTGTGACTGCCTTAATTTGACTAGAAGAAAGACCCCTCTTTCATAACAACCCATCTTATTCTCTTACTCAATGCAGGAGAAATTTTTGGGGGCCTACCAGAGGATTTTGCTTTTCCATAATTCTCACTGTTCTTTAGAAAGTTGCAGATCAGTTTTACTGCGATTTACCTTAGCTGTGATCGCCAGCTGATACAAACCTTGCTTATGGAATTCTAGAAATCGAGAATGCTCAACTTTGGTAAATTTGCTTGCTTTAGGCATGGTAACACCTTTACGCAGTGATTGCTAATCTCTAACTGAACTAAAAACATTGGAATTACCATAGATCTAACAATTTATACCCCTGGTCTTATAATTTTGATCATGCGTAAATCGCCTCATTTTATAAAAATGTAAATTTCTAAATAAAATGTTTGGAATGCAGCTTTTTGTTTCCATAACCTTTTAGATTGTAGTATTGGTAACCTTAAGTGGTAGGAGTTTCAAATCTATCTGTAAAAAAAAAAATTCTTTTTAAAGATTTTTAAGTGGTCTTAAATTTTTGATCAAGAGTGTAGATAGATAGATAGATAGATAGATAGATAGATAGATAGATAGATAGATAGATAGATAGAAAAGAAAATACTGAGATAGAGAGCTTGTTTTCCTAAATAACAGGTCACTTTGTTCTCTCTGTAGAAATTGAAATATAAAATTGCAATTTCAAAATAAAACTGGGTAAGAACGGTAGACATCATCTTGGTTCGTTGAAAAATAAAAAAAATAATGAAAGAGCGGGATTTTTCTTGCTCCATTTTATAGGATTCGTTGATTAATTAGATTATATGGATATTTAAATAAGGATTAGACAAAGGTAGGTGATAAGAAAATGACTGACAAAATGAAGGCAGAAAAAGAGTGTAACGAAAGGCGGATAGACAAATTTAACGTAAACTCCGAATCTGTTTTGAAGATGACGGAATAGATGAAACTTTCGTTATTTGGTCTTATCTAATTTGGTTACGAAATCACAAAAAGACATTAATTTCAATTTTTTTTTTTTACTTTATTTATTTTGTCTTCAAATCAGTTTTTTCGGTTTAAACTTTATCCTTTTCTTGATATTCTTCCTTTCCTTATCATCTCTTGTAATTTCTTCTTTCCTTCAATGATTGCAAACAGGGATGTGAAAAAATCAATAGCAATAAAACTTTTTGTTTCAATACAGATGTTAGTTGATTGTTTTGTTTTTATGGCTTATCAACCTCGGCGGGTCATTTATTGCCAGCTAAATTTTATTTAGTTATTGCTGGTAATACCTTTTTTCTTTCAACAATTTATTGTTGTTTTTATGTAAGTTTTGTGTCTAGTAATACATTTTTCTTTTCGAGTATCAAGATTCATTGGGATTTGTTTGCAGGGTCCCCAAGTCCTACCCTTGTTATTTAACCCATAACTGGAGGGAAGGGACGGATTAATACCTTTCCTAAGGGTACCAGTGCTGAAATGAATGCAGGGTATTCAACTGGAATTCGAACTCGGCTCACCGATTTCTCTTTCCGAGCCGATATCCAGTTCACCACAACGCACAACTGTCACTATACGCTTACAGCACCTGGTATTCCCAAGCGGTCACCCATCTAAGTACTGACCAGGCTTAACGTTGCTTAACTACGGTGATCGAGCGAGAACCGGTGTATTCAATGTGATAGGCCGTGAGCCCCAATACAGATGTAACAACAGCAATAATCATGTAGCCTTATTTTGTCAGTCATCTTTGCATTAATTACTGACTGCTAACAATCCCTTTCTTACCGATTTCTCATGTATTCTTATAGTACACATGGCCCAGTAGATAAAAGCATTGGTTAGATCATGTGACTTTACCCAAAGAGTTGTGAGTTCAATACCTGGCTAGAGCAGTGGTGAAAAAATAACATAGAGAGTTGAGTTAAAGGGAAATAACTACATGCCATCAGAAAGTGGCATGACACATCGAAAGAGAATGATATACCCCAGTGATCGAAATTCCTAGCACCTGAAGAAGGCTGGAGCTTACAACGACCGAAACGTCGGGATTATGTCAATCTGAAGAATGTAAAATAACATAAATACTATATAATCTCAGAAGTGTAGACAAATAATGTTTCTCTTCAATAAAACATTGACCATATTAGAGCCATCTCCATTTTGTATTTGTATTCATTTCCGAAACCTGACAATCCTAATCTTTCTGATTTTAATGCGTTCTATACAATCAAATTTTTGTCCATATTTTTTAGGTGTCGAGTCCACTCAGGACGTGGGCGATCATGCCTCTCCATAATTTCCTGCTCTCTGTAGTTCTGAATAAATTTTGTTACTTAGTTATATTGGAGTAGATAGACTAAATAATTGGAGTAGATAGACTAAATAATTGGAGTAGATAGACTAAATAATTGGAGTAGATAGACTAAATAATTGGAGTAGATAGACTAAACAATTGGAGGATAGACTAAATAATTGGAGTAGATAGACTAAATAATTGGAGTAGATAGACTAAACAATTGGAGGATAGACTAAATAATTGGAGTAGATAGACTAAATAATTGGAGTAGATAGACTAAATAATTGGAGTAGATAGACTAAACAATTGGAGTAGATAGACTAAACAATTGGAGTAGATAGACTAAACTATCGCCCGGTTCACACTCCACCCATGTCTATTGAACAGGTGTAGAGGCTCATCCCTTGTTCCCTGTTTAGGATTTGGTTTCCGGCTTTCTCTTTTTCCAATCTTTTCACTCCTATGTAGCCCCCTGCACAACAGTGGCGTTACCGCCTTGCTTGGGGTGATATGATTAAAAAAAAAAAAACATTTCTTCAAAATCTTGACCCGCCATCTATTTACACAAACTCACTAAATATGCTATGCGTTTTTTTCATCTGTCCTCGCCTTTAATCTGCCCTGTGAGTATCAGATTTTCTAAGCCTACTTCTCCATTATTTGCCCTAGAAATTTCCACTGTCTCTTTCTTATGTTAATTATAAGTTTCCATTTTGTTTCCATTTTCTTCAAAACTTCGCCGTTGCTCACAATTTCTATCCATTGTATCCTCAGCATCCTTCTGTATAAACACAATTTTGTTGCTTGAAGGAATTTGTCTAGCATTCATTGCGATTTAGGAGAAATAATAGCAGTTCAGTATTCTTTTCATTGTTTCTTAGGAATTTTTTTCTGTTTCTGTTGTAACTCTAAAAGGTTACTGCGTGAGTAACTACCAAAACGGAGATTGGGAATAATAGTATATCAACAAGTACAAGACTCGCACGCTGAGTGAAATAGATACACTGCTAGTCAGTATAATCAATCTACTTTTGGTATTCAACACTTTCTCACAAATGCGGATGCGACACAAAGTCATTTAAAGTGGGGATTTTCAGCGTTTAAGCTCGACCGAAAATATCCCGTAGACCCAGCTTAAGGCTGGGTTGGGCTCATGTTTTTTACCCCAAACGAGAGTCTACCCTTCGGCGGAACCCCATCTAAGTCCCTCTCCGCCCGGAGGCAGAGTTTATTTACCCTACTTCCCCACTGGTGCGAGTTGTACAACAAGTTCAGTTTTTAACGTGGTGAATCTGAGTACGTACGCTCAGGCCACTGGTCAAAGATTACTGAGCCCCCACTTACTACAAAATTAGACTTAGCTGGTCATAGAGTTGACAAAGAAAGAGTTTAGAATTTACCACCTCTCCACCAAAGCGGATGAGGCACAAGGCCAATCAAAGTGGAACATCCGAGCCCTTAACCTCAGCCAAAAATATCCAAATATCCCTTACACCCAGCGTAAGGCTGAATTGGGCTCTTGTTTTTTCACCCCAAAGGAGACACTGCTCTTCAGCGGAGCATCGTTTGGGTTCCTCTCAGCTCGGAAGCAGAGAGTAGAACAAGAGTTCTTGCTCAAGATTGATCTCTCAATCCATAAGCATGACTCATTGCCGAAGCAGTGGTATTTGCCACTTTCCCACCAACGCAGGTGCGACACAAGGTCAGTTAATGTGGGAATTCTGAGCCCTTAAGCTCAGTCAAAAATATCTAGTAGACAAGAGGAGTGACCCGCAATGACTTGTTGCGATTAATTGTGGCCCCTATCACCTTCTCGTACCCTCACGCGTCTTCTTTGTCACTTTAATATCGTCCCGGGACGACACGAAAATGGATACGTCATCGGCGTACACAGAAACCCTGATTCGAGCCTCACCAGGGACAGCGATTCTGCGTAGGTTCGAACTGCAAGCCTTCTTCCTTAGCCAGCGAAGGAGGGGCTCCAACATCAAAGCGTAAAGTAGGGGCGACAGCGAGCAACCCTGACGAAAACCAGTCTACACTGGTATTTAGCACTTTCCTACAAAGGCGGATGCGACACATGGTCAATTAAAGTGGGGATTCTGAGCCCTTAAGCTCAGTCAACAATATCCCAAACGAGACCCTATCCTTTGGCAATAGAGAGTTGAACAAGAGAAAACTATGATCAAGAATGATCGCGGTTCTCTTCCCTTTACTCCAATAGTGTCAAAGTATTTATGATTATACAACAGTTTCTTAATACTTTGCTTAACTTTTGGAAAGCACCTTTGGTTATCCTAATGCGACTACGGATTTCGTTGTCGCACTTTCCGTCCTCTGTTAAAACATTTCCCAGATATTGAAACGCTTGACTTGTTTGATTTTTCTATCTCCACTTTGTAATTTACATGTTGGGCTGATCCTTTTGCTGACAACAATGCATTCTGTCTTCTTGCTGCAAATGTTAGTCTTCTTTCTTCTATTTTTTTTTCACTACCTTTATAGAAGATTTTGTAGCTCTCCTTCCGTTCTGCTTTCAACACTGTGTCATCGGCATATCTTATATTAAGATTGTGTTCGCCAATAATATTTCCATATGTCTACAAATTTGTGTATTTTGGCAGCAATCTTTCTTTTATACAAGTTTCATTAAAATTGACTAACAAGGTACCGTAATTAAGATTTTTTCTTGCATTCATATAGGTATTTTCTTTTCTGGGCATAAAGTGTGTAAAAACTGATCAAATTATCTATATATATACGAGCACTTTCGGCTATTTTTTCGCTATTGTCAGGGATTATTTTTTTTATAATTTTTAACTGAATATTTAGATTTCTATATATGTGTATCTATAGTGATGAAATTGTTTTTTTGTTTTTTTTGTTTTTTTGTTTTTTTCAAATATGGGCAATGAGTTCTGGTTTTTATAATTGGTATTATTGAAGAGAGTGACAAGAAAGGAGAAACAAATAAACTGCAAGAAAACCGAATGCATGGTCATCAGCAAAAAGGGCAGCCCAAAATGCCAATTACAGGTGGGGGATACTAAAATCAAGCAGGTACAGAAGTTTAAATACCTGGGAAGTGTTTAACAGAAGACGGAAAGTGCGACACCGAGATCCAAAGAAGAATTGACATGACAAAGTATTAAGAGACAAAGATTTTTCGCTAGAAACAACGAAAAGAGTATTGGATTACTATGCGATGTCAGTTCTACAATATGGCAGTGAATACTGAACAATATCATCGAAGACGAAAGAAAAACTTGAAGCTACTGAAATGTGGTTCTACAGAAGGATGCTGCGGATATCATGGGTCGAGCATGTAAGCAATGATTAGGTTTTGGAAAGGATGGATACGAAAAGGAAATTAATACTGAGCATCAGGAAGCGACAACTAAAGTTCCTGGGACACGCAATGAGGAAGGAGGGCTTAGAAAATCTGATACTAACAGGCCAGATAGAAAGAAAAAGAGACAAAGGAAAGCAGCGGATAACATATTTGAAGAACCTGATCAGGTGGATGGCGGAACGAAGTTTTCGTTTGTTTTTGCATTATAAATGTTTCCATTACGTTTAGCCGTTTTAAGATATATATATATATATATATATATATGTGTGTGTGTGTGTGTGTGTGTGTGTGTGTGTGTGTGTGTGTGTGTGTGTGTGTTCCTATGTATCTTCACTACCGCCATAATTATTAGACCACCCCAGTGTTTTAAAAAAATGATGTATTTCATACTATTTTTTTAGTATTTATTGCAAAGTGAATAATTGTAAATGAAAATAGAATGGTTCTTTTGTTAATACTGCACAATAACATGTGCATCATATGAATTTATAAATATTTAATAATTACCTATATTACAGTTTCATCAATGAAATAATGAAAAAATTTAGGGTGATTCGGGCGAGTTCATCTTAGCTTCCTTGCCTTGTAAAATTTTGCAAAGTAATAATAACAAAAGAACCATTCTATTTTCATTTGGCAATAGATACTAAAAATAGTATGAAATACATCATTTCTTCAGATTCACCCACCATGCCTCATTTGTGACAACCAAAATATAATATATTTTCTCTTCTGCTCAATATGTCCAAATAGTGGATATATTGGTGAATCTGGAAACAGTTTTAGATTCCGTTTTAATAATCATAAACTAAGCATACGTCAAAACAACCCTTATTCACCCATAGCTGAACACTTCAATCAAAACACACATTAGAAAACTGCATATGTTTACTGATATATTCCGATTTTAGTTCTACATACTCACGCAAAAAGAAAGAAAATACTGGATTTTAAAATTAAATACATATAGGCTAGGGTTAAATAGAGACTTAGGTATTTTGAAACTTTATAAATATTTCAATAGTTAAACATTTTTTACATACACTTAAAAATTTTCCTTTAAAACAACATTCAAAAGTATTATTACAGTTAGATTTACGTTTAAAAATATTAAAACTCTACTGCTTTCTACATCACGCGACGAACGCTTCTCGCGACGGACACTTCTAGTTTAAATTTTAAAATCATTTGTTTCTGATGAAAGGCCGAGGCCGTTCTGAAATATCAAATATATATATATATAATAGAAATAAATAAATATTGTAAAAAAATACATTTTTAACTTACAACTTTTTAGTAGTTTTTCCTATACATATTAAGACAGTATACGTGGATTATCATTATACTATATATATATAATCTTGTTCCTATCTATCTATCTATCTATCTATCTATCTATCTATCTATCTATCTATCTATGTATCCATCTATCTATCTATCTATCTATCTATCTATCTAATATTAACAATTGAAGTTTTACCTTTTGAAATAGCTAGAATCACAGAGAACCAAATCTGTTGTCTACGACGGCTGACATGATCGGGTGATGCGATGTCTTACAGAAAACTGCACAAGGCCTGAAGACTCTATCCCGTTCTACCACAGTGAGAGTGGCGGCCTCTTTTTCGTGGGTGTGTGGGTAGGTTTGTTATGATCTGTCTCTGCAGGGGAAGCATTCGGCATATTGTAGTCCACGCAGAACGAGCACATAAAGTAATGTGTATCCCTAATTAACAAGGAACTTTCACAAAGTAATGACTCTTATTTATTTCCAGAGAAACATCAACAGATACTATAACTGACAATAAACCGTTGGAGACGGTCATGGAAGCAATTTTGTCCACATCGTTATCGCTATTGGCTGTGCATTATCTGACAGCCAAGGAGGTGTTCCATAGAACCTACTTCCTCTCGCTCTCTCTATCTCCTTCTCTGTCTGTCTGTCTGTCTACTCTAGCAGTACGAACTGCCAGGTGGTGTTCTATTCAGGTAGAACGTAGACCCCCCCTCTCTCTCTCTCTCTCTCTCTCTCTTTATGTATCTCTGTCGGTCTGTCTATCTGTCTGTCTACTGTAGCATTACGAAAGACCAGGTGGTGTTCCATGTAACTAGGACATACACACACTCTCCCTCCCTCCCTCTCTCCTCGCTCCCTCTGTCTAGTACTGCATTATCTATCCACTGCCAGAAGATGTACTATCCAGAAAGAACATAGACACATATCTCTCTCCCCTCTCCCTTTATCTCTCTCTCTCTCTCTCTCTCTCTCTCTCTGTCTTTCTACTGCTGTATTGCACACCGCCATGTGGTGTTCGATTCAGGAAGAACATAAACATTTCTCTCCCCCTCTCTCTCTCTACTTTTGCATTAGCCACTGCCTAACTTTGCTTTCATCCACTGTTTGATCTCCATAAACGTTCAGAAAGTATCAACGAATATCAATGGGTACAGTTTATTTCATAGGGAGGGTTTAGGTAGCACAATTCTGCTTCGTACGCACAGATTGCTATTTAGAGCTTACAGAGACATGACTGCGTAGGACTCGTAATGTAAATAGATTCAAACACCACCAAATGGAATTCAGAATTAACTTTTCTTAGTACTGAGCATATCTCTTGATTATAAGATCTGACTAACCAGAAAACTGAATGTTTGGCTGTCAATAAGTGTAACAAACCAACAAGTATGAAAATTCAAACACCTTGGAAGTATTTTCACAGAGGACCGAAAATGTGGCACCGAAATACGAAGCTACACATTAGAAACTAAGGAAATACTAGACAGTAGATTTATTCAATAAAATCTCCATTGACGTCAATCATGTTCCCCAGAAGACTTCAGAATCTTTTACAACTTTTCTGGACGGTCTTGTAAAATTGGCAAATGCTGCCATAATCCTTGTCTTCAGTTCGAAGAATTTTGTTGGTGTGTCTATATAATCTCACTCACTGCATTAGTCATTAATCGTAAGAGATATGGGCATAATTTCGACTTAAATAATACAGGAATTATGAAGCCAGAAGATAACGATTGACATTGCATTTACATTTTTGAAGATCAAAGTGAACTGGAAAGCAAAAAGCTGTAAGAGATTTCCATAAGCGAAAAGAAACTCTTAGCATAAAACTTACGGCTCATGTAGCCTTTTCAACTGTAAAATTTACGACTCTAGTCAGTCAGTTAAGTGCTATACGTGATACACGCTTGGGCGATCATGTCTCGAAAGAGACATGATTGACTGGGCAGAAGATTATCCCGCAGTAGGTTGCCATTGCTTTCTGCTGTAGACTGTTTGCCGGCCAAGGCTATAGAATCCAATCTGTCCTGTTATTTGATCCATAGCTGGAGAGAAGAGACAGATTAATACCTTTCCCAAGGTTATTTGCGCGTATATGATAACAACGAATTCAACTGGAATTCGAACTCGGATCTCCGATTTCCTGTTCCGAGTAGATATCCACTGGACCACAACGCACATCCTAACGATTCTAGTACTGCGCTTAAACTCATAAAATCTAGGTACCAGTGATGCAGTGGATATCGGTTCAGAACGAGATATTAGAAAGCCAAGTTAGAATTCCAGTTGAATTTTCTGTCCAGTCAGTCATGTTTCTTTCGAGACATGATCGCCCAAATGTGTATCAATGTATGGCACTTAACTGACTGACCAAATAGAGAAATACATGTATGCTCACATCATTTGAACTGCTTGCGGAATCTTCCATTGTAAATTTACGTCCAGGGTCATACAATATATCTCTTTTACTGGTAAAAGGTATCCTGGTGTTACAATATTGGATATTTAATAACAACAGCGCAAATAAGCGATGTAAAAATGAATGAGGAAGTGTCGGTTAGGCATCAAAATACGCATAGACATTAAAAATATTCTCAAAAATATTTAACAATAAAAATGGGAACACTGCTATTAATGAGTTAATATGTTATAATTAGAATGTGCGTTGTGGCGCAATGGATATCGGCTCGGAATAAGAAATAGAAGAGACGAGTTCGAATTCCAGTTGAGTTCGTTGCATTTATTTTCGCGCATATACTTGTGAGAAAGGTATTAATCCATTTCTTCTACCTCCAGCTATGGGTTGAATAGAGGACCGATTTGGCAACCAATCTACCTCGCCCGGGGGATAAAGGGGCTTGCTACTTGTAAAAAGACAATTTATAGAAGGATCGACGAAGAGGTTGTCGACGGCTTATGCTCCACTGAGAGCGAAGGGTTCGTTATGTAGTAATTAACTGTGGGTCAGTTTATTATAAAATAGCAACAGGAAAATTGTCCGTCAATTTATGCCTACTAGAATCTCAAGTTAAAAATTGGAGATAGGTTCTTCTAAGAATGTACACGTGGTGTATTGGATTGCGGCTCAGAATGAGATCCGAGTTCAAATTCCATTCGTTACGCTCAAATATCCTTATAATAGTTTTGAATCTATCTCCTTTCTCTCTAGTTATGCGTTAAATAGCAGGACAGATTGGTTTCTATAGCCATGATGAGTAATCCTTCGAGAGAGGGTGATTCGATAAAATCACCCAGCATCCCGAGCCATTCGTCTTCGTCGGGGTGGCGGCATCAGCTCATGACTTATCAGCTTCTTTTCTCGCACTTCCCGCCTGTGGAATTCCATTCCATATACGTGCTTTCCTGACGGCAACAATCTTCATAACAGAGTTAAAGTTTTAGGCAGGAGGAGAGTGAAGAGAAAGACGAATCAGCTACAGGGGTTGAAAGAGAAAGGGCAAAAGAAGGATGTGAACACAGGAGTGAAGACAGTTGCGAAGGGAGAGAGAGAAAGGAAAAGAACGAGATACACGGGGTGATGTAGAAAGAACTGGAGTTAAGTGCTTCAGAGATGGGAATTGACATTGCATTTAAATTCCTGGAGGTTGTAGCCGTCAAGAAATCAAGTATATGGAAGGGAGTTCCATAGGCGAGAAAAGAAGCTGCTTGTGTAGAATTGTCGCCTGCATTTCGTTGATCTAACTGTAGAAGGATGAGACCTTGTTGCCAGTTTGGTTGCCTGAGTAAATTCTTGTGGAGGGGGCACCAGTGACCTAAGTTCGTTAGAACAGAAGCCATGAAAATATTTATAGAACAGACAGAAGGAAGCCACGTCCTGCCGATGAGAAAATGGTTATATAATGAAGATAAGCGTGCTACTAGATTGGCATATAGGTCCCACCCATTTACTATTGAAAAAGTTAAAAGTAAACGCCACTTCTACTTCTATAGTTTCTTTTCTCACACTCCCTGCCTGTTGAACTCCCTTCCGTTTACTTGCTTCCCTGGTAGCTACAGCTTTCAAAAATTTAAATGCGCGCTAATGCTATCTTCTATCTTCCTGAATCCCTTTCATCTTTTATCCATTCTTCAATAGTCCCTGTAACCAGTATTTTCTCACTACTGGCGGTCCCGCATTGCTTCAAGTGATATGATTAATATATATATATAGCAGATCCTATAATTGAAGACCTTTGAGATAGCCAGAGAAGCATTCTCTCGGGATTCTGTTCGACAAATAGTGGAATATGCTCCTTATCTAAGGGACACGAAAAAGAAGGGTATAATTTCCTGCCGTGAACATGAAATGGTGAGTGTTAGATCTGAAGGTCTGAACTGGTAAAACCCAGGAATTTTTTTGTTTCTATACTAGCAGTATAGCGCGAGTTGCTCGGATGTAATGAAAGCTTTAAAACTAATCCATGGTCCTGGAGCTCAGACTCTTTGAACGTTGGCACGAAAGACTAAAAAGCAATAGTTGTTTCCAGTTAAAGCGAAACCGTAGACTGAAATAAAAATGAATGGATGTAAGTCAAATTTTGATTTCCTGGTATCGATATCAAATGAGTTTTTTTCGACATAAACTGAATTTTGAAGGCTAAATAAGTCCTCTGAGTAAATGGTATCATGGCTGAGACTAAGAATTACAATTATACCTACTTAGAGCCAAACCCGAAGCAAAAACTAAAATAAAAGGGCTGAAAAAATACAGACATACAGGCAGATAAACAGACACACACACAAACATCTTGCCTTATATATATATATATATATATATATATATATATATATATATATATATATATATTATCGATTTTCTGCACTATTGTAAGAACTGCAACCTTGAAAATTCTGAATATCATTTCTTATGTCTTTCTCTATGAGTGTATCAAATTTGATTAAAATCGGACCCCTCCTTCTATCACCCGGTTTTTTCGATTATCGATTTTCGATATTTATCGGGAGTACCTCGACACAAAACCTAGCTAAGAACACTCGCAAACGCTTATAGTACAACTGTGTAAAATTTCAAGAAAATCGGTTCAGCCGTTTCGGAGTCTATAGGTAACTGACACAGACAACACACACACACACACACACACAGAGAGACAAAGTTCAATTTATAAATAAGTTTAGCTCTTTTCTATATTTTCTTTTCTGTTTTAATAAGTCAAACTACTTACAATGCAAAAAGAAATTAAAAATCTTTCAAAGTCTGGAAACTATGAAAAATGAAACGAGATGTAAAAATAAAAAAAATTAGAAATTAAGAAAAGAGTTTTATATTCACACGTTTTACAATCAAACACTTTCTAAGGAGGCGGGGTTAGGTTACCCTTTTTCGCAGCAGGGATGCAAACACAATCAAAATGTTTGGATTGCCCTTGCTAATTAGCGATCAAATGACTGGTCACTTGATCAGACTGAAGGTGGTCCCCTAGCGACTGAAATCAAATTGTGTCTTATTTTTTAAACAAGATCCGAGACTATCTGTGCTTGTTATTTGGCCTTGTTGATACAGCTGCCGATAAAGGTTCGAGTGAGGCGTTCGTTTCTTTGAGACAACTGATCAGACACCAAAACCACAAGTCTAATGTATCTTCACTTTACTTTGTATTTTTTTTTTATCGTTTTTAATTTGTTTGTTTCTAAGTATATTTAATTTTTTTCTTACTCTCGTTCTTTGCCGTTGTTTCATTCTTCCTCTTTATTGATGTATCCTTTAATTCTTGCTTTTTTCCTTTTTCTTTTTCATTTTGCTGCTTTCTTTCTACCTTTCTTTTCTTTTCTTTTTCGCTCACGTTTTTTTATTAAGTTTCATTTTTATTTTGTTTCTTGCCGCTTATTTTTTTCTTTTGTTCTTTGTTGGTGTTTAGTTCTTTCTCTGTGTCATTTAATTTTCTTTTTTTTTTTCTTTTTTCTTTTATCGTTTTGCGCTTCTTTCTTTCTTTCTTTCTTTTTTTCTTTCTTTTTCTTTCTTTCTTTCTTTCTTTCTTTCTTTCTTTCTTCTGTTGCGTGTTTCTTTCAATTCATTTTCCTTTTTCTTTTCCTTTTTCTTACGCAGTTTCATTCAATTTCGTTTTTATGTTTACACATTTTTCGCCGCTTATTTTTTGTTTCTCTCATTCTTTTCATTTGATCAGTTAGTTTTTTTTCTTCCCATATTCTTTGTTTTTTATTCTTGCTTTCTTCCCTAATGTTCTATTATTCTTTTATTACTTCTTTCTTTCTTTCTTTCTTTCTTTCTTTCTTTTCTTACTTCTTTTTTTTTAACATTTAAATTTTATAGCTTCTTTTTTCTTTTCTTCCTTTTTCTTGTTTTCTTTCATTAAATGTCTTTCTTTATTATCTTTCATTTTTGCAGCCTATTTTTTCCTTTGTTTCGTATTTTGTTCTTTAGTCGTTCTTCCTTGTTTCCTTCATTGCTTACGTCGTTTGATTTTTGCTTTCTCTTCTTTTTCTTTTATTCCATTATAGCGGCTTTCTTTCGTTTTTTTCTTTTCTTCTTTACGTTCTTTCTTTTTTCTTTTGTTCTTTCCTTCTTTCTATCGTTTTTTCTTTGGTTTTTTTCTTCGTTCTTTTGTTCTTTCTTTTGTTCTTTCCTTCTTTCTATCTTTTTTATTTTCTTCTTTCTTTCTTTCTATCGTTTTTTCTTTTGCTCTTTACGTTCTTTCGTTTTTTCTTTTGTACTTTCCTTCTTTCTATCGTTTCTTTTTCTTTTGTTCCTTCCTTCTTTCTATCGTTTTTTCTTTTGTTCTTTTCTTCCTTCCATCGTTTTTCTTTTGTTTTTAGTTTGTTCTTTCGTTTTTTTCTTCTTTTGTTCTTTCCTCCTTTCTATCGTTTTTCTTTTTTTCCTGCCTTCTATCGTTTTTCTTTTCTTCTTTCCTTCTTTCTATGGTTTTTTCTTTTGTCCTTTGCTTCAGTTTTTCGTTTTTTTCTTTTGTTCTTTCATTCTTTTTATCATTTTTTCTTTTGTTCTTTCCTTTTTCTTTAGATTTTTACTTTTGTTTTCCCTTCTTTCTATCGTTATTTGTTTTTTTTTTTGTTTATTCTTTACTTTTTTTGTTTTGTTCATTTTTTCTTGCTATCGTTTTCTTTTCTTTTGTTTTTCTTTCTTTCCCTTTCCCTCGTATTTGTTCATTCAATTGCGGGCCCTGATTTTCTTTCCTTCTTTCCTTTTTTCTTTCATCTATTTCTTTCTTTCTTTCTTTCTTTCCTCTTCCATTTGCATTCGTTTATTCAATTGCACGTTTTATTTTTTTTTTTTTTTTTTGATTTCTTTCTTTCTTGAATTTTATAAACCTTTCAACCTTTTTTCTTCTCTCTCTCTTTCTCTCTCTCTCTCTTTCTCTTTCTTTCTTTCTTTCCTCTTCCATTTGCATTCGTTTATTCAATTGCACGTTTTATTTTTATTTTTTGATTTTTTGATTTCTTTCTTTCTTGAATTTTATAAACCTTTCAACTTCTCTCTCTCTCTTTCTCTCTCTCTCTCTTTCTCTTTCTTTCTTTCTTTCTTTCCTCTTCCATTTGCATTCGTTTATTCAATTGCACGTTTTATTTTTTTTTTTTTGATTTTTTGATTTCTTTCTTTCTTGAATTTTATAAACCTTTCAACTCTCTCTCTCTCTCTCTCTCTCTTTCTCTTTCTTTCTTTCTTTCCTCTTCCATTTGCATTCGTTTATTCAATTGCACGTTTTATTTTTTTTTTTTTGATTTTTTGATTTCTTTCTTTCTTGAATTTTATAAACCTTTCAAACCTTTCTTCTCTCTCTCTTTCTCTCTCTCTCTTTCTCTTTCTTTCTTTCTTTCTTTCCTCTTCCATTTGCATTCGTTTATTCAATTGCACGTTTTATTTTTTTTTTGATTTTTTGATTTCTTTCTTTCTTGAATTTTATAAACCTTTCTTTTTTCCTTTCTTCTCTCTCTCTCTCTCTCTCTCTCTCTCTTTCACTTTCTTTCTTTCTTTCTTTCCTCTTCCATTTGCATTCGTTTATTCAATTGCACGTTTTATTTTTTTTTATTTTTTGATTTCTTTCTTTCTTGAATTTTATAAACCTTTCAACTTTTTTCTCTCTCTCTCTTTCTCTCTCTCTCTCTTTCTTTCTTTCTTTCTTTCTTTCAACTTTTCCTTTATGAATCGCTTTTTTTTTCTTAATCTTTCATTTATTAATTCAATCATTCCTAATTTCTCTCTTTCCCTAATTTTCTTTAGTAAATTTTTTATTCATTCATTTCTTTTTTATTTTCTTTCCTTCCTTGGATATTTTCCATTTTTTCTGTTCTATTGGTTTTTTCATTTCTTTTATTTTTTTTATTTTTCTTCTTTAATTCTTTTTCTCTTCCCCCCCCCAGTCTTTTATTCATATTTTTTGTTGTTGTTGCTTTCCTTCTTTCCTTCGCTTCTTCCAATCTTTTTTCCTTCTCCCGAGGATTGTTTCGATGATCATTCATTCATTCAATTATTCATTTATTCATTCATTCAAATATATTTTTTATCAATTTTTCTTTATATTTTTTTATCTCCATCTTTTTCCTTAATTTCCCTTACATCCGTCTGCACGTTTCTCTTTTTATACTTGTATTTTTTCGTTCCTCGTTCTTTGCAAACACGTCGTAGACTCACCGAAGCAGAAAGATACACTTATATCACATTTGCAGGTGAACTTGAACCAAAGAAATATTTTGTGGAAAAAAAAAGCGAAAAAGGCTCATTTGTTAGCGACATCGATAGGAAGTAAGACAATATTTTTTAGACATTCTCAACATTTCAACAATATCCTTTACTCTGATGGTCCCTTGTTATTTTCCTCGAATAACACAACTCCCTATTATCTAAACACAAGAAATGTGTCTCTATCATACACTGTTCGGTACATTCGTCTAATTTATAAACGTCGTTTTCTGTCTTCTGTAGGTGTGTGTGTGTGTGCAGGTATCTGATTTTTTTTAATCGCCAATAGACATTTACGAAAAATATTCAGATATGCATATTTACAAATGTGATCTGATACAATTGGGTTTTTTGTGTCATAAAATATTCATCTAATATTCATCTAATATTTTTAGTACGACTGTACCCGTGCTGTCAAAGGCTTATTAGCTATTTGCCCATTAGGTTATCCTCTCTAAGTGTGACACTATATATATATATATATATATATATATATATATATATCGTTTGTTTCTTTTTTTACTTCCCCTTACTTTCCCTCCAAGTTCGTTCTCGGTGGGTTGTACAAGACGATTTAAATTATAGCTTAATTAATACTAGTTTCGGTAGAGTTAGTTCTGTTACAATTGGTATTGTTATTACTATAGTTAATATTATTATTATTATTATTATTATATATATATATATATATATATATATATATCGTTTGTTTCTTTTTTTACTTCCCCTTCTTTTCCCTCCGAGTTCGTTCTCGGTGGGTTGTACAAGACGATTTAAATTATAGCTTAATTAATACTAGTTTCGTTCGGCAGAGTTAGTTCTGTTACTATTAGTATCGTAATTACTATAGTTAATATTATATATATATATATATATATATATATATATATATATATATATATATGGAATGACTTGTTTGAATATTATTTTTTTATCGATACTCGTTCCTCTTTTTTTCTTTGGGGTTCTTTTCGAATAAACGACAAATTTTCGTAAATAACCGTTACAAATGTCTATTCTAATATGGACATGTGAACGTCTATGCAAAATAAAATGAAAGAAAAGGAAAGAAATTTTTTGAGGGGAATATTTTGAAGACCAAATGTTGTACCATTTGGGTCTGACGAGCCGCGATAATAACATCATGACGCGGTTAAATATGTTTTATCCATTGTAATAATCTAAAATGTTTTATAAATTAGATAGATAGATAGATAGATAGATAGATAGATAGATAGATAATTTTTTTTTAAATAAAAATCCTAAAATAAATATATGCAGTATGGCCATTTTGGCGAGGAAAATCCTCACTTCTTCAGCGGCAAAATTTATTCGTTATATATATATATATATATATATATATATATATATATATATATATACGATTGATTCTAACTGGCATCGAAATTCGACCGGTTTAGATTCAGTTAGAGAATTTACCGCTAAGCTATCGGCGCACGACTTAGCGAAGAGTAGATTTTAATGTGTTATATATACGCGAAGTATACACACGCCAAGAGCCGAGAGAACTCAATTCATGTCTTAGGAGTAATGCGTAAATAGCAGAAGCGGCAAATGTTTTTAAAATTTTTATCCTCTAGGGAGCTCAGTCGGATAGCGAGAGCACACACACACACACACACACACACACACACATATATATATATATATACATATGTATATATATATATATACATATATATATATATATATATATATATATATATGTATATATATATATATATGTACGAACACACACGCATAATAATAATTTAATCTTTTTATATAATATTTGTCTGTTAAAATTTTACTCCAGATAAATTTTTAAAAAATAGTACGCTAAAATTATAAGATTTAACTCCCCTGATCTTCGAGTGAACTTAACTTCAAATCTTTTAAACGGTCAGTTCGTAATATGCAACTGATTAATGTGAAATTCCGAGTGGTATCACCGACGTTAGATAATATGTATATTTATTAATATATATAATTAATAGCTCTGTTAATACTACATTGAGCACTTTTTTTACACCGGAATAATATTTTTATAAATGTGTGTATTCCCATGTGTATATTCATTAGTTTATATAACTATATATTTTTTTTATTTGTTTATAGAGTATCCTCTTGACATCTAATGTTGGTAATGTTGGCAACTGTTATGTCGCCAAGTATAAATGCATAACTAAACAACAAAATCAGAATATAAGTTGTATTCCGCGGAAAGACGGTTAGTATGTACAGAAGTGATTAGTAATATTTACAATAGAAAAGATACAAGAGTCCAATCCGTCGTAAGACGTGTATATACGTGATTACTTCTGGTACGCCACCGGAAGTGTGACTAACTCTTCACTGACTCGCACTGACTCTTCAGTAACTCATTAGAGCCTCTCAAGTGACTCTCTACGACTCATTATTTAGTCGTCCCTCCCAGTAAGGGCAACATATGACACATGGTCAGTTTATATCTGGGATTTCCGGGCTATATGGCCCGGCCAAAAAATGTCTGTCTATTTTTGCCCAGTCGTGGTTCTACCCTTCGGCGGAACCACGACTGGGTTATTGCTCTCTGCTCGGAAGCAGAGAGCGCCCTCTACCCGAAGGCAGAGGACTGACAGTGTCGTAGAGTCGTCAGTCTAGTGACTCGGTACGACTGTATTTACTAGCCTTCCCACGTAGGCTGGATGTGACACATGGTCATTTTATTGTGGGTATTCCCGGCCATATAGCCGGGCCAAAAAATGTCTGTCTATTTTTGCCCAGTCGTGGTTCTACCCTTCGGCGGAACCACGACTGTGTTATTGCTCTCTGCTCGGAAGCAGAGAGCGCCCTCTACCCGAAGGCAGAGTGCTGACAGAGTCGTAGAGTCGTCAGTCTAGTAACTCTGTACGACTGTATTTACTAGCCTTCCCACGCAAGGCTGGATGTGACACATGGTCATTTTATAGTGGGTATTCCCGGCCATATAGCCGGGCCAAAAAATGTCTGTCTATTTTTGCCCAGTCGTGGTTCTACCCTTCGGCGGAATCACGACTGGGTTATTGATCTCTGCTCGGAAGCAGAGAGCGCCCTCTACCCGAAGGCAGAGGACTGACAGTGTCGTAGAGTCGTCAGTCTAGTGACTCGGTACGACTGTATTTACTAGCCTTCCCACGTAGGCTGGATGTGACACATGGTCATTTTATAGTGGGTATTCCCGGCCATATAGCCGGGCCAAAAAATATCTGTCTATTTTTGCCCAGTCGTGGTTCTACCCTTCGGCGGAATCACGACTGGGTTATTGATCTCTGCTCGGAAGCAGAGAGCGCCCTCTACCCGAAGGCAGAGGGCTGACAGTGTCGTAGAGTCGTCAGTCTAGTGACTCGGTACGACTCCCTTGTAGAGAATCCACCATTGCTATATATAGTAATGGGAACAGTCCATTTGTAGTCAAATAGGTGCGGCGCCCTAACAGTAACGTTCATGAATATAGAGTATCTTCTTGGCATCTGTTGACCATGTCCGTCATAGGTTATGGATATAGAGTATCCTCACAGTACGTAATCTGTTCTATGAAACCACGTCAAAGATTAATTGTCGCTCCCGAATCAGACATTCTCCTGAACCGGATTAGATCTGCAATACTCGGAAAAATATGGCCGCCTTTTATACTTGTCGTATTGAATATTTTGAGATTCATGATTGGTTAAGCTTTCTATTGGTGTCTCATCAGTATACACATGTATCCAAAAAAAAGTCTAACATAGAGAGGTCCGAAAATTCCGAAGTAAAGTCCAAGAAATCTTCTCCTCTCACTCTACGCTCTATCTCTCTTTCTCTCTCACACACACATAGACATCTCTCTCTACACTCTCACTTTTTCTCTAATTCCTCTCTCTCACTCTCACTCTCACTGGTTTCCTTCTCCTTTTCCCTGTATCTTCTCTATTCTCTCTCCGCTTTCTTTCTCACACACCTCTTTCTCTCTCTCTTTCTCTGCTTTCTCTCTTTTTCTCTGATCTTTCTCCTCTCCTCTCTATCTCTTTTCTACCCACCTTCGCGCTTTCTCTCTCACATCTCTTTCTTCTCTTTTCTATTTATTTTTTATTCTCTCTCCGATCTCTCTTCACTCTCTCTCTCTCTCTCTCTCTCTAGGAGAGAAAGTAAAAAAAAATCCGCATTTCTGTCTAAAGATGTGTTCGAATATTTTTTTCAACATATAATAATAAAATTTTCTATATATAATGATAAAAATATATTTTTCGGGTATGCCATACTTATGGATGAAAATACTGTCAGGGACATAGAATATGTACATAAAAAATCTTTAGGCCTTGCATTTAAGCATGAAACATTTTCACTGCTTGGCCTTAGCGTTTTATATACAGTACTGTGCGTTGTGGTGCAGTGGATATCGGCTCGGAACGAGAAAACGGGGTGCTGAGTTCGAATTCCAGTTGAATTCATTGCATTAACTTACGCGCAAATACCATGGGGAAAGGTATTAATCCGGCTCTTCCTTCCAGTTATGGGTTAAATGACAGGACATATTGGGTTCTATAACCTTGGCTGGCAACCAGTCTACCGCAGAAAGCAATGGCAACCTACTGCGGGAAAATCTTCTGCACAGTCAGTCATATCTCTTTCGAGACATGATCGCCCAAGCGTCTTTGACGTATGGCACTTAACCGACTGACTGTGCAAAAGTATTAGGACGAGAACTATTTTATCTTTTATGGGGCATATTTACAGAAAATAAACAATTTATTTAAAGTAATTTTATTTGATTTACTCAACAAATGCTTTAACAAGAAAAATACTTGTGACAAAATAAATTTAATATTTAGTATAATAGCCTTTTTGCTTTGATCACAGCCTTCATTCTGTCAGGCATTGCCATCACAAGCTTCTTCAATGTATATAATGGTATCTCCTGTCAAGCAGCTTGTATTTGTTCCCAAAATGTGTCTTGCGAAGTAACATTAGATTTATCAGTTTTCTTATACAAAATATCCAATAGATGTTCAATAGGATTGAGGTCAGGGCTTTTGTGGGGGCCAATTCATATTCAGAAGCCTTCCTTCCTCTTCTTTTTTAGTTAAATAATTCTTACAAAGATTTGGCTTTTCATTCTGTATTTGAATTTCAGTGAAGTTTTTAGGAAAATCACCCCTGTCCTAATACTTTTGCACACCACTGGTAGTATGCAAAAGTGTAAGGATAGGGGTGATTTAAAATATTATTTTGATGCCTCATAAAAGATAAATAGTTCTTGTACTAATACTTTTGCACTATACGTATATAGACAGGTACCACTGAATAAATTATCATCTGAAAGAAAAAAACGAAAATGACGCTGACATCTCTGTTTAACAGTTATATTTACCAACATTACACAAAACTATATTGAAATACTAGACAGTAGATTTATTCAATAAAATCTCCATTGACGTCAATCATGTTCCCCGGAAGACTTCAGAATCTTTTACAACTTTTCTGGACGGTCTTGTAAAATTGGCAAATGCTGCCATAATCCTTGTCTTCAGTTCATCTTTGGCGTTACGAAGAATTTTGTTGGTATCTCGCTAAACTGCGCCCCCCACATATGAATGAAAGGGGGTACAGTTTAGTGGCAAGAAGTTAGGTATGATGTGGTCGAAGAGATTGTTTGACGGCCAAGTCTGCGTTCTCCTGCTTGTGTGGCATGGTGCAGAGTCCTATTGTCAGACTTAGAGTCTTCCAGCAGCTACCCGCTTGACCCAGGACAGCACTACCTTCTCCAGACACTTAGTGTAGGCCTCCGAGTTGAGTCTGAGAAAAAGAATGAATCCATAATGTCATCACTAGTGAGCACTCCAAACACCTTCGCAATCACCATTACACTCATTCAAATCTCTCTGAATCATTTGCAGTTTTTAGATTGATATCCAAACACTCAGAAACTTACGACATGTATGAGAAGAAATGCTGCACGCCATTTCCATCTTTCTGACGGAGTGAATTGTGTAATGAGGCTCTTTTTCTCATAGACGGTGTTCAATTGGATACTGTAAAATCCACAAAATAAAAAACAAATAACACAAATTCACGAAATTTAAAATAAAAATAGGCGATAAATTATCCATCGAACTCTTTATATATATATATTGATCAACTTATGTAGCAGTGTTTTGTAGTGTTTGCCTAAAAAAAATCCGTATTTAAAAACCTCGCTTTTATCTGGGAACGAACACTGACCGATTGGCATCAGTTAGAAACTACAATTGTTTCAGCCACGATCAGCACTCACAGGTTATTAAAACATATACTATTTTTTGCTATTAAGTTGATAAGGAAAACTTTTCAGTTTGCCATGTGTCATGTCAAAGGTTTGAAAAAAAAAACGCATTTGTCTAATTTATGTGAGAAAATTTCGACTTGCGACTTTCCAGCTGGGATATTCTTGAATTGTCTCAGTATAATATTTATAATTTCATAGAACTTACGGACTAGTTTTTTCTTATCTGTTACAGTTTATTTATTCATCGACCTTCTTCTTTGGTTAGCCTCTTTTCATATCACGCTTTGAGTTATTTTCTTCTTTCCTTCATATATATCCATATATCTATCTCGGTTTGTTCATAAGTTATCTATCAGTACCACACTCATGTGGTTATATCTATCTATCTAAACTAATATATCCGTCTAAACTAATATATATATATATATATATATTAGTTAAGATGGATACTATAATAAATGAGTATATTAGTTCAGACGGATACTATGATATATATATATATATATATATATATATATATAGATCATAGTATCCGTCTTTGTTTCAAACATACGCACCGTAATGGGGGCGCTAGAGGGTGTCGTCAGTGATGTCATCGCGAGGGTCACTAGGGGGTTTCGGGTCTTTCAACATCATACACCCCTCACCGCGCCGACCCGACCAGAGATGATCAGTTTCTGACACTGAAAAAATTACGTTTAGGCTCGGGATGAAACCTTGCAAATACTTCTGATTGGTGACAGTCAGAACCACTTTCCATTAAGAGGCGAGCCGTATATGAGCTCGTCCGAAACATTAATTTAAACTTATTTATGCATTTTATCTTATTTACGAGTACTAATAAAATGACGAGAAATCAGAAATGCAGAATTTCGGGGAATTTTAGCTAACAATTTGGAATCCAGTCCCTCTCTCTCTCTCTCTCTTTTGATCCATAACCAATTAGCTGTTCTTTACGCTGTTTCGGTTATGGACTTGAGTGCTTTCCTTTTTTTTTTTTTTACTCCCACTATCCCAATATCTGCTATGGCTTTGCATAAGGACCTTGCTGCAAATCCTCTAGTCGCCACTTCTATCGGAGTGCAGCTAGCCCTCCAGCCTTTCACTCTGCAACTCTCCAGCAGTTCGTCGTATTTTGACTTCTTCCTTTCATGGGTTTCTTCTGCGTTTTCTTCCGACTATCTAACTAATATATATATATATATATATATATATATATATATATATATGTGTGTGTGTGTGTGTGTGTGTGTGTGTGTGTGTGTGTGTGTCTGTTCAGACGGATACTATGATGCTATGTGTACTAAAATAACAATTTTTAAAATAAAAGATCTCAGATCACAAATAAATTCATTAATTCTTTACACACACACACACACACACACACACACACACACACACACACATATATATATATATATATATATATATATATATATAGATATATTTAAATCGTATCACTCCGAGCAAGGCGGTAACGCGACTGATGAGCAAGGGGCTACGTAATAGTGAGAAGATTGGAAAAGAGAGAGCCGGAAACCACATCCTAAACAGAGAACAATGGATGAGCCTCTTAACCTGTTCAATAGACGTAAGTGGAGTGTGAACCGGGCGATAGATAGATCTATCTACTCCAATTGAAATAAAAAAGCAAAGTGAAATATATATATATATATATATATATGAAGAAACCGAGATAGATAGCGTTGTAGATCCCGAAAATGGGGCCCGCACATATAAAGGCACAACGACCAGTAATTGAGATAGAAACTAAGTGTATTAACGTAAGGATACAGACTTGAATGAAGATTAGTAGCCCAGGAATGCGGGTTAGTAAAAAGTATATGTAAAAGTCTCTGGAAGTGAAGCCGTAGTATATTGAGTATGTCCGAGTCAGAAATTGACGGGTACTGCGTAATAATCTTCTCGATAAGTGAAGCACAGACCTATTATGCACTACTATGTACTGACTACTAGTCTCTCTCCGGACTCTCGTATCCTCCGGTTTACTCTGTGTAAAACTCAATATTCTCCAATCTCGCTTCTATAGCAGTAGTATAAGTATACTCTGGACGACTTCATCTTTATGAAAAGGGAGAGCCCCACAATAGATAGATAGATAGATAGATAGATAGATAGATAGATTGATTGTGAAGACTACCCGATGAAACCCTTATGGTTGAAACCTGGATAGCAAATAAGTGGTGAACATTTTGTTTTTTGACACACACACACATTATATATATATATATATATGTTTCCAAAAAAATCACATGTCTGTGTGTGTGTGTATGTGTGAAGAGACTGGGATAGATAGATAGATAAGACTGCCTGATGAAACCGGTATGGTTGAAATCTGGATAGTAAGTAAGTGGTGAACATTTTTTCTTTAATATATATATATATATATATATATCAGTCAGTTAAGTGCCATACGTGATACACGCTTGGGCGATCATGTCTCGAACGAGACATGACTGACTGGGCAGAAGATTATCCCACAGTAGGTTGCCATTGCTTTCTGCGGTAGACTGGTTGCCGACCAAGGCTATAGAACCCAATCTGTCCTGTTATTTAACCCATAACTGGAAGGTAGAGACGGATTAATACCTTTCCCAAGGGTATTTGCACGTAAGTGAATGAAATGAATTCGGCTGGAATTCGAACTCGGCTCGATATCCAATGCACCACAACGCACATCCAGTGGATATCGGCTCGGAACGAGAAATCGGGGAGCCGAGTTCGAATTCCAGTTGAATCCATTGCATTCACTTACGCGCAAATACCCTTGGGAAAGGTATTAATCCGTCTCTTCCTTCCAGTTATGGGTTAAATAGCAGAACAGATTGGGTTCTATAGCTTTGGTCGGCAACCAGTCTACCGCAGAAAGCAATGGCAACCTACTGCGTGATAATCTTCTGCCCAGTCAGCCATGTCTCTTCCGAGACATGATCGCCCAAGCGTGTATCACGTATGGCACTTAACTAACTGACAACTTGGGATGTGAATTAATGGAAGTATGTGTTGTTTTCAGACGGGAAAAATTCAACTCGATGGCACAGACGATTTTCAGCGTAACTGGCTCACAAAAGACATGTTAAGAAAAGCCTCACTGGTAAATTTTTTGTTCCCCGAAGGCCTTCACCCCGTCAAATCTTTCGAAAACATCCTTAATTACGTGCAAATGTATATGCTGAAATCAAATCGATAATTGTTTACTGAAGAAACCTACCTTTTTTTCATGTTATCGACCAGACAAAATCGGACTATGTCTCACCCCTTACCACCGTTCTCATATCTGATTCACCACTGAATGACTTGAGACGTAGGATATTTATTTCGGCCCATTTACTTCCTTTTTGCAATTACTATGCGATTTGTTTCGTTTCGGAACTCAATTTCCGCGTAGTAATTGCAAAAAGGAAGTAAATAGGCCGAAAAATCGGCAAACTACGCGTGAAGTCAATCTGCAGTGAATAACATTTTTGAAGCGTGGTTACGGGGTGAAATGAACAGCGACAAGTTTGATATCACTAATTACCGAAGGCCTTTGTCAATGTGGAGAAAACTGAATTTTTCAGAAGGTCGAAGAAATTCTTTTACAAAAAACAACATTCAGCTTTTGAGCCAGTCACCGTTCTAAATACAATCGATGTTTGGAGATTGATGGCAAATTATGTTTATAAACATGTATTACAATTTGAAACTTTGGCTGCTCTTCATACTGAAGTTTATGCCTTCTCGGTTAGAATTCCAAGCACTTCCCTCTAGTTATGGGTTGAATAACAGGACAGATTGCGTTTTTTAGCCTTGACTGGCAACCAGTCTACCGTAGAAAGTAATGGCAACCTACTGCGGGATAACCATCTGCCCAGTCAGTCATGTCTCGCAAAGACATGATCGCCCAAGCTTGTATCACGTATGGCACTTAACTGACTGAAAGTTTCCGTCCACCGGCATGTATAGTCAAAAGTCTTAAGTAAAGTGTGCGCTATCTAAATCCTGAACATTTATCAATCCTCTGCTTAGTTTAATCGCATCCTAGGCTTCGATATCTACGACTTTGGGAAATCCTGATCTTGGTTAAGTTACCGACTTACGTTTGCATTAGAATTACGTTATATAAATGCGTAAAAACTTCCACAAGTATGGCTTGAATATTTATTATTATTATTGTGGGAACTACTTCTCAAAGTAACAGGTGTGCTTATTACTCGAATTGTTATTGACCATCATTAGTGTTTATTTATGTGTCTATTATTCCCAGGTAAAATATGTTAATTTACTTACACACACACACACACACACACACACACACACACACACACACACACACACACTTAAACATGCAAACACATGAACAAAAAGCCATGAAACATTAATTTCTTTGGCTGATATGCCTACTTGCCGCATTTTGAGGCACTAATTTTTTTGTTTTGTATCAGGAGAAATTCATTTCCATATAGGTGTTGGGCTGATGTCAGAGGCATAGCCCCCTTACACAGGGGGCTGTAACGTTACCGCCCCCTGTGTAAGGGGATTGTGCCTCTGACATCGGCCCAACACTTATAAGGCCCATTTTTAGGAGTGGGCGAGGTGCTAAGTGTAATTGTGTTTGGTGGTGTTTCTGATATTACAACTAGTGAATCGTCCGAGGGTGTAGGTGATGTAGGTGTTGGTGGGTGTGTAGTTTCTTCAAAGTCGCTGGTTGCTGGCGCTGCTGGAGATGGTCAAGTACCGCGCTGACCTTCCAGGGTTCTTAGTTTGTAATCGTCTGGCCACACTCAGTAACATTGTTCTATTTTACAATAGACCTGGTTGGCGTAGTCTGGATCTAGTCTGCATCCCGGAGAATCTGGTAGCGTGTAAATCTTTGATTGTTTTTTTTTTATAGTATTTGCAATTCAACTGGAATTCGAGATCGGGGAGCTGAGTTCGAATTCCAGTTGAATTCATTGAACAGACCAAGATAGAGATTCTCTTCCTCTGCAAAGCAATAATCGCTTATATCCGCAAAGGCCATGGAAATATTTTTTTTAACTAGAGTAAGAGGAGAAACAAATTAGAATTATTCTTCTAATTAATTTACACCGTCTCCGTTCTTTTGCAAGTATCTATCTATCTATCTATCTATCTATCTATCTATCTATCTATCTATCTATCTATCTATCTCAGCCTATCTATCTATCTATCTATCTATCTATCTATCTATCTATCTATCTCAGCCTATCTATCTATCTATCTATCTATCTATCTATCTATCTATCTATCTATCTCAGCCTATCTATCTATCTATCTATCTATCTATCTATCTATCTATCTATCTCAGCCTATCTATCTATCTATCTATCTATCTATCTATCTATCTCATCTATCTATCTAGCCTATCTATCTATCTATCTATCTATCTATCTATCTATCTATCTATCACAGCCTATCTATCTATCTATCTATCTATCTATCTATCTACCTATCTATCTATCACGGTCATTTCATGCTCTATCTATCTATCTATCTATCTATCTATCTATCTATCTATCTATCTATCACAGTCATTTCATGCTCTATCTATCTATCTATCTATCTATCTATCACAGTCATTTCATTATCTATCTATCTATCTATCTATCTATCTATCTATCTATCTATCTATCTATCTATCTTCCAGAGCTTTTAGTTCGTAATCGTCTGACAACACTCAGTAACATTGTTCCATTTGACAATGGTGTTTTGCAGACCTGGTTGGCGTAGTCTGGATCTAGTCTGCATCCCGGAGAATCTGGTAGTGTGTAAATCTTTTGACATCTTTTTGGTGAGCCCAAGCGCAAGTCTTTTACGGGCACTGATCGAATCCTTTTTCTTTTGCTTCGAATGTAGGTCACTATATTCGAAGTGACACTTTCTCGGTGGTGCCAGTTCTGGATATTTGGCGTCGCTGTCAACGCAGCTGTGTTCGTTTTGTATGTATGCGGTGATGTGTCTCTTCCATATAGTGAGCGACATTAGCAGGTTCAGTTCGAACCGTCCCCATTCCTTCAACGCTTGCATCGGTCGACGGGTTTCATAGTAGTACAGTGTTTTGCTTATCTATTTATTCTTTTCTAGTTGTAGTAGGATTCCGTTCTAGTGAAGGGTAATTGTATACCGTTGCAGTTTAACGGAATTTGGCCTTGTGGAAGATAGCCTACTATAATTCATAAAATGATTATAAAATCAAGAAAGGCAATTTTAGATAGATAGATAGATAGATAGATAGATAGATAGATAGATAGATAGATAGATAGATAGATAGATAATGAAAAGATTCATGCAAATATATAGATACGTAATGAATAAACTTAGATAGATAGATAGATAGATAGATAGATAGATAGATCATGAAATGATTGTGATAGATAGATAGATAGATAGATAGATAGATAGATAGATAGATAGATAGATAGATAGATCATGAAATGACTGTGATAGATAGATAGATAGATAGATAGATAGATAGATAGATAGATAGATAGATAGATAGATACTTGCAAAAGAACGGAGACGGGGTAAATTAATTAGTAGAATAATTTTAATTTGCTTCTCCTCTTACTCTAGTTAAAAAAAATATTTCCATGGCCTTTGCGGATATAAGCGATTATTGCTTTGCAGAGGAAGAAACTCTCTGTTCAATTAATTCAACTGGAATTCGAACTCAGCTGCCCGATCTCGAATTCCAGTTGAATTGCAAATACTTTACTATAAAAAGGCATTGTACGTGTTTTTCTGTAACAAATGATTGCAAATAGTTTTAAAAAAATATTTTTAATATAAAATAACATTTATATATACACATTTCAATTAATGTTTTACAATTAAAGCAATACTTGAAATAAAGGTCCAACGGAGGTTAGAATCTTCATGGAAAATATAATGCTGAAAAAGATAAAACGCTTAAAAGTGTGGAAGCGTCTTGTAGGTAAGGGGATGTTCATTTTGAAGCTGCCGCTTCTAAGGTCAGTAAGTTTATTTAGATAGATAGATAGATAGATAGATAGATAGATAGATAGATAGATAGATATGAACAGACTGACATAGACAGATAGATAGATAGATAGATAGATAGATAGATAGATAGATAGATAGATAATGAACAAACTTAGATAGATAGATAGATAGATAGATAGATAGATAGATAGATAGATAGATAGATAGATAATGAACAACCTTAGATAGATAGATAGATAGATAGATAGATAGATAGATAGATAGATAAATAGAACCATAGATAGATAGATAGATAGATAGATAGATAGATAGATATGAACAGACTGACATAGATAGATAGATAGATAGATAGATAGATAGATAGATAGATAGAAACCTAGATATAGATAGATAGATAGATAGATAGATAGATAGATAGATAGATAGATAGATAGATAGATAGATACTTGCAAAAGAACGGAGACAGGGTAAATTAATTAGTAGAATAATTCTAATTTGTTTCTCCTCTTACTCTAGTAAAAAAAAAATATTTCCATGGCCTTTGCGGATATAAGCGATTATTGCTTTGCCGAGGAAGAGAATCTCTATATTGGTCTGTTCAATGAATTCAACTGGAATTCGAACTCAGCTTCCCGATCTCGAATTCCAGCTGAATTGCAAATACTTTACTATAAAAAGGCATTGTACGTGTTTTTCTGTAACAAATGATTGCAACTGTTTTAAAAAATATTTTTAATATAAAATAATTTTATTGTAAAATTATGGCAAAAAGTTTTACTATAAAATGCATTGTTAATGTTTCTACTATAAAAATGCATTGTTAATGATTTTACTGCAAAAATTCATTGTTAATGATTTGACAATGAAAAGGCATTTCGGATGCTTTACTGCTATAATTTTTTTTTTGTTGTTGTTTTTTTTTCTTTTTTTTTTTGCAACACGCCGATGTGTGTTGAAATCGTCACACTATTTTCTATTGTTGGACATTTTTGCTGAGATTTAGAAGCTCTACGTTTCGTTTAATTTCGCAAACCAATCGATAAAATTTAAATAAGCTGATTTGTTTTGGAATATACTTTGATAAAACCCTAATTCTCGGTTTAATAATTCATTTAACTGAAAATTAATTTTGTCGGGCTTCATGATAAACAGCGAAGGAGAATTTCTTACTCTTGAGCATGCAACATACAACTGACCAGGGTTCAAACTTACTGATGTACCTAAGCGCGAGATTAATATTTACGACCGAATTAAGGACATTAGTAAGGAACGAGATTATTTTGTAAAATAAATATATTTCAATAACAGTAGTTCGTCCGGTTCACACTCCTCCCAAGTCTTTTAAACAGAAGTAGATGTTTATTTCTTGTTTTTCTGTTTTCGATTGGGTTTCAGGTTTCTTTCTAAAGTCTATTTTGTATGTTTTTTTTCTACGTTAAAATAACTGCACACAGTAAAACCTATCTTAAGTGACTCTTGAGCCGTGTATTGAGTAAACACTAGTATAAAAATGTTTTTTCATACGTAGGGTTCTGAGGAACAATAATACTAATATTCGCGATTGAATTAAGTGCTTTACAAGTAAATAGATCATGTAGAAAAATAAATATGTCTTCTTTTTCATGTGCCGTGTCCCTTCAGAGCGTAGGCGATCATGGACTTCCAATTGGATCTGTCTCTTGTCGCTCTCTCAATATTTTTTCTCTTGGTATCTCTCCTAAGCCCCGCTCCGCCATCCATTTGCTCAGACCTATCAAGCAGGTCTCGCGTTGCTTTCCCCTGTCTCTCCTTCCCTTTATTTGACCTGTGAGTATTAAATTCTCCAGGCCTTCCTTCCTCACTACGTGTCCCAGGAACCTTATTGGTCCCTTCTTGATATTAAGTATGAGCTTTCTTCTCGTTTGCATCATTTCCAACACCTCATCTTTGCTCGCGTGCTTCCTCCATGGTATCTTCAGCATCCTTCTGAAAAAAACACATTTCTGCTGCCTCAAGCCTCTCCTTCATCCTCGAGGAGATCGTCGAACATTCACTGCCATACAGAAGGACTTTATCGCTTTACCAATCCAGCCCTCTTTTCTTTGTTTCTAATGAGATTTTCCTGTCTTTCAGTACTCTGCTTAGCTTCTAAAATGCATCTTTGGCTATGGGTCAAATAACAGAACAGATTGGGTTCTGCAGCCTTGGTTCGTAACCAATCTACCGCAGAAAATAATGGCAGGCTACTGCGGGAAGATTTTCTGATCAGTCAGGCATGTCTCTTTCGAGACATGATCGCCCAAGCGTGTATTAGGTACGAAATTTAACTAACTGATCAGTAAAAAAATAAGTAAATCTAGTTGGGTAATACGCATGCAGTTATATTAAGATTATATTTACCGAATAATATGTATTTTTATGTTTTTTGTTTTTTTTTACGGCGTACGACCAGATCACGTTCAAACATCGGTTCCCATCCGATTACCGAAGTTAAGCAACGTCAAGTCTAGTTAGTTGAGTGAACGATTAGCAATAACAGATACTGTAAGCATGGATGTGTAGATGATGCAATGGATAATAGTATGGAATTGTTAAACGGAGAGCCGCGTTCTAATTCCCGTTCAGCATAGTGTGTGCTTTGTCAGGGCCGCCTACAGTCTTGAATTCAGAGTTTTTCTTCTCCTAGACCGGTTGCCAGCAAAGGCCATAGAATTCAGCCTCTTCTACTATTTACACATAAAAGAGTTCGGTAAATAATTTTCCAAAGTACGTAAGTGAATATAATGTACTCAGGTAGGATTCGAAATCGGCTCTCTGATTTCTCACTTACGCACGCATACCCCTGAGAAAAGTATGAATTCACCCTTTCTTCCCTAGACTATCGGTTAATTTTTAAGAACCGTATCACTACCACTATTCTTTTTCATGTGCCGTGTCCCTTCAGCACGTAGGCGATCATGGACTTCCTTTTGGCTCTGTCTCTTGTCGTTCTCAATATTTTTTGCTCTTGGTATCTCTCCTAAGCCCCGCTCCGCCATCCATTTGCTCAGGCCTATCAAGTACGTCTCGCGTTGCTTTCCCCTGTCTCTCCTCTTTTTTAGATTTTAATTAGAATAATTTATTAAGTCATAAATTTTTTAAATATCTATATTAATTATAACTTTTTAGATGATATTATTCAGTAAAACCTATATTTACTTATCATAAATTGAAAGTCTTAGTACGATTCATCAAACACCAATATAAGGTCGTTCATACACGACATTATCAAAAAATAATAGCTATAACTATAGTCTTTTTTTAAACCAAGATTCCTAAAATTCAATGAAATTTTAGATTACGAAGAATAGTTTCCTAAAACTTATAAAATTACTGATTACTTAAAAGTTATATAAAAAATGCACTCAAGTTATAATCCTCAGCTATTTTTTTTACCGATAAAGGGTTCCGTAGGAAAGCATTAGATAAACATCCATCAGTCATCAAGCTGTCATCTTAAATGAACAACTACCGCCGTGTTAAAAAAAATGGATTTCTACGATATTTTTCATTTCTAGAAATTAATTTTAAATCTTAGGTATTGCTAATCTGTGAAGGTACCTAGATAAAAAATATAAATACTTTTTGCAACCTTAGGTTTCAGATATTCTAATCTACCCACGTGTAAGATATCTGTGAAGGTACCTAGATAAAAAAAATAATGACAAAATTAAGAGAATTGACAAAGAACAAGATGATAAAGAAAAATAAGTATATGTTGCATAATTTTTTTAAAAATAATCATATCGCCCCAAGCGAGGGATTTTATTGCCACTGTTTTGCAGGGGGTTACATAGGAGGAAAGTTATGAGAAAAAGTGACAGGTTATTGGGGGTGTCAGGAAGCAAAGGATGAATGTGGTCATAAAGTGAGGGATCAGTTTATATATTGTTTGTAATGTAGATATGATCCCCCAGTTTATACCAAATTATAATAGTATAGAATTTTTTTTTACATAATCATATCGCCCCAAGCAAGGCATTTTATTGCCACTATTTTGCAGGGGGTTACATAGGAGGAAAGTTATGAGAAAGAGTGGCAGGTTATGGGGATGTCAGGAAGTGGGTAAGAGAAGGGTGAGAATACTGATGAGAGTGGAGTGGACGAAGAAAGGAGCATGAGAGAAAGGATGCAGGTTAGTGAGATAGGAGATGACTATTGACTTTACATTTAAATTCTTGGAGATTGTAGCTGTCAGGAAAGCAAGTAAATGCAAGTGAATTCCACAGGCAGGAAGTGCGAGAAAAGAAGCTGTTGGAGTAGAATTTGCGTTTAGATTTTATTAGTTTCACAGTAAAAGGGTTGGACATAGTTGCTAATCTTGTGGCTCGAGTAAATTTATTTATAGGGGGCACTAGTGAGCTAAGTTCATCGGAGCAGAAGCCGTGAAAATATTTGTAGAAGAGACACAGGGAAGCCATATTGCGCCGGTAAGAAAGTGACTGTATCCGATCTGCCAAGTTGGGATGGATCACATTACAGATTCCCGGTTGGATTTTGTTAAGGACACCTAGGTGGATAGCAGGAGCACCCGACCAGATATGGCAGCAGTATTCAATGCAAGGGCGGATGGTAGATTTATATATATGCAGGTTTGTTTCAGGCGGAAAATACTTACTGGCCCTACACAGAGAACCGACTTTCTTAGCAGCAGATTTAGCTATGGATTCTATATCGTCATTCCACTTGAGATCTGTTGTGAGAGTTAAGCCGAGGAGGCGCAGTGTTTTGCTTTCAGGGAGACTAGCCTGATCCATGTTAGTGTGGGTTAGGAGTGATTGTCTGTGATGGTTCGTAGATAGCCGCTTCTTTTGGAAGCATTAAAATTTACGACCCCAGTCCGCCACGAATCGGAGCTCCTTTTCAAGCTCGGCAGCGAGGTTTGCTTTGTCAGCCTCAGCAGATTTTTGATCGATGCGAGAGTAAACTGTAGTGTCATCAGCGTATATGCCTACTTGGGATCTTATCACATCTGGGAGACCGTTAATGTAGATAAGGAAAAGCACAGGACCTAGAATAGAGCTTTGAGGGACACCCGCGTTTATATGATAGTATTGGGAGGCATATCTGTTCAATACTACCTTCATTGTGCGATTTGAAAGGAATGACTGGATAAGGTCAAACAATTGTCCAGTTATACCATAACCTCGCAGCTTGAGTAGAAGGTCAGCATGCAAGACTCTGTCAAATGCTTTGGATATAACTAGGGCAACAGTTCGGGTTTCACCGTTCTTGTCGAGTGCCTGGTGTATATGTTCAGTGATGGTCGTGAGCATATCAGCAGTAAACCTGCTGAAGCAGAAACCATACTGTTTGTCAGAGAAGAGTCTGTGGGCTGTGAGATGTTGAACCACCTCGGCGTTGATGATGGCTCCGAACAATTTGCCAAAAATCGGTAAGAGGTTGATAGGGCGATAATTAGAGGGGTCAGAGAGTTCCCTAGTCTTTTATATATTGGAACTACGGAGGAGGAGTTCCAGCAGACAGGAAAGCAAGAAGCAGAGAGGCAGTAGTCATGGAGTTTGGAGAGAACAGAGTGAGATTTCAGGGAAAGATTTCTTCAGGACAATGATTGGGATTCCGTCGCTGCCGCTCGCTTTGTGGCCGTCAAACTTTGAAATTATGTTAAAGACCACCGAGTGGGTAACGTGAGTGGTCATTTAGTTGGGCCTCAGTTCGGGGTGGGAAGTCGGGCACAGATACTCCAGAAGAGCCTAGTGTCGAGTTAGTGGAGAATCTGCGAGCGAAGCACTCAACCTTGTCTGTTATAGAGGTAAGGACCTCTATTTAGTAGTGAGTCGTGTATATTAGGGTTATTAGAGAAACGCGTGGGGAACTACACCACTTGCATAAGTAACTAAGTGATTGAAAATTTCATGGTGTGGACAACGGCAAGATTTGTGACAGAGTTTTTCAGCCACTTGGCGTGGTGGGCGTTAAAGTCGCCAAACACAAATATATGGGCAGACGGATGAGAGGAAATGGCCTTGACAATATTATTGGAGATGGTGTCAAGAACAGAACAGTCGACAGATGAAGGGGAGCGGTAGAGGAAGAAGAGATAGCTAACTGAGCTTAGTAGGGAGAGACGGAAACACATATAAGAATTATCTATTGATTCAAGAGAGATCACCCTAGCTAGAGGGAGGTGTTCACTGACGTAAACACCAAGCCCATGCATGTGGACATTGGAGTCCTTCCTGAAGAGGGGAAGGTAACCAGGGACATAGAATTCAGAAGAGAGGATAGAAGGATCAGGGTTAGTTTCGCAGAAGGCTAGGATGTCAGGTGAATTGACTTGGAGAAAGGATTCGACACTAAAAATTGGTGCGTATACTTCGTATGTTAGCAAAGGAGATGTTGATGGGTTTGGTTACTTTTGGATTAGTTGGTTTAGATCTGCTTTTAGGATATCGTGTATTCATGATTGTTTTATTAGGAGAGAGACCTAGAGTAGAATCAGTCGGTTGCTGTATACAGCATGTGTAAGAGGAAAACTGGCGCAGACAGCAGCATAATGTGGCCTCAGGGTTGCCCACCGGAGGTTCATGTAGGGACACCCATCTATGCGCGACATGGCACTACATATAACCCCGATCTTATTCAAATGATCAGAGCAGCCTCTCATGACGATACGCAAGAGTTCGGGCTCCTAATTACCAGTCGAAAGCAGCAACCAGGAAACTACTAACCCAGTACCCTCAGAATGAAAAGACCTTGCCACCATCCACAAACATTGCAAAACACTTGTGACAGCACTAGGACTAGGACCAGATGAGAGAAAAGAAACCGGAAACCTTTTCTTAAATAAGGCGTGCGCTTCTACTCCTGTGCAAAAGAAGAAGAAGGAGTGTGAACTGGGCGATAGAAGGGTCTATCTACTCCAATTAAATGAATTTTTTTTTTCATTTTTAGGGTGCACACTTACTGATGTGCGTTCGTTTGACATTCATATTCGCGAATGAATTATGTGCATTGACAAGGAATGATATTATGTTCAAAAATAAATATATTGGTGATTTTCTAAACGTCGCTTAAATGGGGCGCAAGGACAATGAAATGGGGCATCCAACGATGATTGAACTCACCACAATTTGTAATAGGTTCTAACAAGACAAGCTTGTTAATCATCATACCACATAGATGTGCCCTGAAATAAGTAAAAATAAAAATAATATATTGTCTATAAAATAAAGATTTTTTTTCAATTTTTTAATGTACGTACGTATGAGATTAATATTCATCCTTGAATTAAGTGCATTGACAAGGAACGAAATTATAATAAAAATAAATAAATACATAAAAATAAATAAATACATATGGTGAAGCATAAAAAAGTATTTTATCCTTAGGCTACAGATTTTGACAATGATTCAACTAAATGATTCAACTAAAAATATAACTAAACTTTTACTGTGAAACCAAGAAAATGTAAACGCAAATTCTACTCCAGTAGCTTCTTTTCTCGCACTTCTCGCCCGTGGAATTCCCTTCCATTTACTTCCTTACCCGACATCTACAATTAAAATGTAAAATCAATAGTCATCTTCTATCTCACTAACTTGCATACTCTCTCTCTCGTGCTCTTTTCTCCGTCTACGCCACTCTCATCAGTATTCTCATCCATCTCTTACCCACTTCCTGACATTCCCTATAACCTGTCACTCTTTCTCATAACTTTCCTCCTATGTAACCCCCTGCAAAACAGTGACAGTAAAATGGCTTGCTCGGGGCGATATGATTATAAAAAAATAACAACATGTGACACTTTATAAATATATATTCGTAGCACCTGAAGATGGCCGGAACGTAGAACAGCCAAAATGTCGTAAACATGGCAATAAAGATGAGGACAACAGTCCGAACAATGTAAATCATGTGAATAAAAAAAAGTATTTACAATAAAAATTGAATCAAATGTCATCCATTTTTTCCACCTTGTTAAGTGATTGTTATTCATGACCAACGGCGCCGAACAAAAACCGCGTATTTTTCAGATCATCTTTCGAGGTTTTTCGCTTCATCTTCTCATGCGTTCGACTTCTTGACAATTTCTTTGCAAACGAAATCGTAGAACAATGACTATGAAATCTGAATTAAATCGGTTGAAATTTCTCAGCATTAAATTACGAGGGGTCAGTTTCAGATTCACATATCGAATTTATACCAAACGTTGTCAAATGCCCACCAGAGTGGACAATTTACATGATGAACTAAAAAAATTGCTCTTTGTTAGTTGGTATTTTAGATTTAATATCTTCTTATATGTACATCCACAATTCAGGATATTGGCGATCATTTCTCTCGACAGTTTCTTGTTTTTGTAGCTCTGAATATATTTTTTTTTATTTAGTTTTTTTTTATGCTGCAGTGGATATCGGCTCGGAACGAGAAACCGGGGAGCCGAGTTCGAATTCCAGTTGAATTCATGGCATTCACTTAAGCGCAAATACTCTTGAGAAAGGTATTAATCCGTCTCTTCTCTCTAGTTATGGATTAAATAACAGGACAGATTGGGTTCTATAGCCTTGGCTGGCAACCAGTCTACCACAGAAAGCAATGGCAACCTACTGCGGGATAATCTTCTGCCCAGTCAGTCATGTCTCATTCGAGACATGATCACCCAAGCGTGTGTCACGTATGGCACTTAACTGACTGACTGAATATAACAGAAACATGATTAAGGCTTCTACTGGGCATAAAGTGGGTGATCGGTTTTCTATTGTCATGAAGTAATAAACTGATCCCCCACTAATTACTACTTATTAATAGAATAATATAATTCACCAGTCTACCGCAGAAAGCAATGGCAACCTACTGACGGATAATCTTCTGTCCAGTCAGTCATGTCTCTTTCGAGACATGATTGCCCAAAGCTTGTATCACGTATGGTACTTAACTGACTGATATTCTAACGTTATTATTAATAGTTGCTTATTATATATGTTTTGTTACTGCTCGATTTGTAGTATGCATTTTGGGCACTACTTTCTACTGATTACCACGCATTCATTTCAAGCAGGTACAGAAATTTAAATACCTGAGAAGTGTCCTAACAGAATACGGAAAGTGCGACACTAGATCAGAAGGCGTATTGGCGTGGCCAAGGATGTATTTCAGAAGCTGAATAGAGTATTGAGGGACAGGAACATTTCACAGAAATTATTGAAGAAAGTCCTGGATTGTCATATAATCAGTGATTCGATATCCATAGAATGCAAGACAGTCTCATCAAAGACGAAGGAAAGACTGAGAGTAACAGAAATGTGGTTCTAATGGACGGAGCATATGAGCAGCGACGCCCTTTTGGAGAGGATGGACACAAGAAGGAAACTGATACTTAACATCAGGAAAAGACAGCTGAAGTTCCTGTTACATGTAACGAAGAAAGAGGGCTTAGAGAACCTGATACTCACAGAACAAAACGAGGAAAAGAGTGACAGTGATTGGTGAGGATGAAAATGAAAAAGAAAATTTTATTTAACATCAGGAAAAGACAGCTAAAGTTTCTGGGACATATAATGAGGAAGGAAGGCTTGGAGTATCTGATACTCACAGAACAAATAGAGGGAAAGAGAGACAAGGAAAAGGTTTTGGAGAGGATGAAAATGAAAAGGAAACTTACACTTAATATCAGGAAAAGACAGCTAAAGTTTCTGGGACATGTAATGAGGAAGGAGGGCTTGGAGAATCTGATACTCACAAAACAAATAGAGGGAAAGAGAGACAATGATAAGCCACAAGGGACAAGAAGATGTGGAGGGCCATGATCGCCTACGTCCTAAAGAAAGACAGCACATAAAAGAAGATATACAATTACGTTCATTTTTTATTAGATGATGTATTGTTAATTATCATATAATAATTCTGCTTGTTCCTTCCTTAGTTACTTAGTTCCTCTGTCCTTTACGCCACTGAAGTAAGATAACACACTTGCTCTCTACACGAGCTTTTCGTTCTCCTCTATATTTTTTACTCTCCTCAGCCTTTTTCTCACCTTTGCCTAACGGAAGGGTCGTAAAGAGTGAGAGAGTAAGAGGAGAGAGCCTATAGGATTACCGTATCGGTAGCAGCTTAAGCTGATGGTTGTAGCAGTAAATGTGTGTGACACGAGCTTTTCCTTCCCCTCTATCTTTTTACTCACCTCAGATTTTCTCTCACCTTTGCTGAACGGAAGGGTAGTAAAGAGTGAGAGAGTAGGCGGAGAGAGACTACAGCATAACGGTATGTCCATCATTATTATTATTTTTGACAGGTATTTACTTTTATCTTTAGTTTTTATTACTTGATGCATTATTGCTTATTTTTGCCAAGTATTTACTTTCGTCTTTAGAGGACAAATATAATTGTTGATTTTCCATGAAGTTAAATATCAAACTTGTTTTTTGTCTATTTATTACAATGTGCGTCGTGATACAGTGGATATCGGCTCGGAACGAGAAACTGGAGAGCCGAGTTCGAATTCCAGTTGAATCCATTGTATTCACTTACGCGCAAATACCCTTGGGAAAGGTATTAATCCGTCTCTTCCTTCCAGTTATGGGTTAAATAACAGGACAGATTGGGTTCTAGATTTGGTCAGCAACCAGTCTACCACAGAAAGCAATGGCAACCTACTGCGGGATAATCTTCTGCCCAGTCAGTCATGTCTCTTTCGAGGCATGATCGCCCAAGGGTGTATCACGTATGGCACTTAACTGACTGACTGAATATAACAGAAACATGATTAAAGCTTCTACTGGGCATAAAGTGGGTGATCGTTTTTCTATTGTCATGAAGTAATAAACTGATCCCCGACTAATTACTACTTATTAATAGAATAATATAATTCACCAGTCTACCGCAGAAAGCAATGGCAACCTACTGCGGGATAATCTTCTGCCCAGTCAGTCATGTCTTATTCGAGACATGATCGTATGGCACTTAACTGATTACAATCGTCCATCTACTGCAATCAGTCGAAATTTCGTCATTTCGTCTAATGATACTTCAGAACGCTTAAACTTATAAAAGTAAGCGTCTTATACTTGTAAAATCAGTAAATCCTAGTGAAGAATGAAAGAAAATAACGCCAATCCCACCCAAGCAAACACTGTTTCTTTCCACCATGTTGGGCGATCGTTATTCATGACCAACGGCGCCGAACAAAAACCGCGTATTTTTCAGATCAGCTTTCAAGGTTTTTCGCTTCATCTTCTCATGCGTTTGACTCCTTGACAATTTTTTTTGCAGACGAAATTGTAGGACAATGACAATGAAAATTGGATTTAATCGGTTGAAATTTCTCAAGATTAAATTACGAGGGGTCAAGTTTTAGATTATGATATCGAGTTAATACCCAAACTTGACCTTGGTGGAATAAAATGATGACTCTTTGCACGTCTAGTGACCTGAAGGTTTTACAAATCTGACTGAAAATATGGGCACTTAAGCAGGATTCGATGCTACGCCCGGGTACGTACTATCGGTACGGGGAGGGAGCCTGTTATGGTACCCTCCTACGAGGAATGGACTCTTCCTCTTACTATGTAATTACCTGCAAGTGGCAGTTAGAAACACAGTTAACGGCAGTCAAGTACGACAGCTAGTATACAGTTAAAGCCAGCTACTTGTCAAGCAATAAGCAGCGTAACTGTACCGTTCGGATTTACTTATTTCTAGTTACTTCTTACTAACACTACTTTGTATATATTGTTCTTGTTTATACTAATACACAGTTTTGAACCTACCTCCTGTATTCCCTGGCTTACTTCCGGCACAAACTGGTGACTACAACTTTGCGGCAAAGTTTCGCCACAACCCCACAACAAATTGGTGACGAAGATCCAAAACAGTCTCTATGGGACACTTTAAATGACAAAAAAAAAATGTTGGTCCGTACAGCAAGTCGAAAATAATATCTTCTTCCAACTGACTAATAAATGTTTTTTTACACTATATACATTGTTCGGACTATTGTTCTTATCTTTACTGCCATGTTTACGTCCATTCGGCTACTAGAAGTGGCATTGCACATGGAATGAGAATGATATGCCCCAATGATAGTAATAAAGGGCTCGGCTGAGGAGGGCCGGAGCGTACAACAGCTGAAAAGTCATAAATTTGGCAGTAAAGATGAGGATAATAGTCCGAACAATGTAAATATGTAAATAGTGTAAATACTAACTCATTTCAGAAATATAGAGAAATCATTATTTTTTGGATGTAATATTTTTTCGTATCTCGGGCAATAACTTTTGCAACAATATATATATATATATTACTTAACATTATTTTTAATGGATTCGAGAAATCATATTAGAAAAATAACCACACTCCAGCAAAATTCGAATCTTCAAACTAATTTCTATATTACTATTTATTTACACTTCTTTGAATATCTAGTTTCTTGTTGTACTAATACACAGTTTTGAACCTACCTCCTGTGTTCCGTGTCTTACTTCCGGCACAAACCGGTCACTACAACTTTGCGGCGAAGTTTCGCCACAACAAATTCTTCATAAAGTTCCACAACAGGGTCGAAGCTGATTAAGGCCCATGAGCAATACTTTCTGACCCTCGCTACCTAATCAATATTTTCTTTTTTCTGACTACATTTTCTGAAGAAATAATGGATTTTTATTAATATGTCAGATATTTTTATCCGTTTAAACATTATTTTTAGTGGACACTCTTGTTTATGTAGACGCCTCGTTTATTTAAACATATATGCTTAGACTTTTAAAAATCTGTAGGGTTCATGCAAATCCATTACTTCTTTAGAAAAATTGCTTTGTTTATGTTTGGATACAAACCTGTGCAATTTTACTTTAAGGCACCATTTCGGCTTTCCCCGATTGGCTGAGTTTTTCTTCACTCAGTCATGTGGTTTCCGGCTTTCTCTTTTCCAATCTTCTCACTATTACGTAGCCCCCTGCACATCAGTGGCGTTACCGCCTTGCTCGGTGTGATACGATTAAAAAAAAAAAGAGCGTGCCAGATCTAATGACCGTTCCTTCTACCCGTGGCAGAGTGGGTATAGCTTTGAATCCTTCCTGAGTGCACATCTTTTTCATTAATAAGATTTCTCAAACATTCAGGCCGGTAGACGAATTATACCTTGACTTGTATAAGTTACAAATTAAACTCAACACAACTGACTTTTAAAGGAGGAAATATTATCGCGGATTTTAACGTCATTTTAGGATCTTTTAAATTTTTTTCTTTTTTGTCCCAAACCGTAAATTTGTTCTTCTTTTTTTGTTACGTCGGGTAACAGAATTATGTGAAATAATACAAAACAACTTAATAGTATAAAAGTAGGTGTATTGACAGGAAAGAGAAGTATTTACAAGAGGTGAGGATTAGTAGAATACAGAACAAGGTAATTTGTATACAGTATCGTCGTAGAGACGTGGTAGATTGACTAATAGAACACTTTCGGTGCAATACCGGAAATATCCGACGGACTCGCTCACTCGACTTCCTTCCTCGAGGTATAATCACTACTATTTTATATAGTGATTCGAATAGTCCATTTCGGTGGAAAGGTGGAGAGCGCTCCAACACTTTTGTTTGTTTTTTTTACAATTGATTAAATGTGACATGAGTTTTGTGCCCCACCAGCCGCCTGCCTTAATCTTTGATCTGAAATCAATTCGACACTACGCGACAAGAGGTGATATAACTAGAAACATTGACGACATTCTTGGTACAAATAGCACTTACAATGTTAAGGCGGAATAGGACTAAACAAATCTAATGTCCATTAACCCCTTTTTTACCAGAGTTCATATTGCAATTTTTTTTATGTTAATACTTTTCTCTAGTGTTTTTGATGTTAATGTTTTTCTCTAATATATATATATATATATTTACTGGATATAGAAGTTGGTTAATTTCCTGACTTGTCTCTTAGAGTTCTGAGTTCAATACCAGGCTACAGCAGTGATAAACAAGTAACTTGCAGGGTTAGAGGGAGATAACTCATGACTTCCAATCATAGCATTACTACTAAGAAAGGAATGAGAATGATATACCCTAGTGATTATAATAAAGGGTTCGGTTCGAAATTCCTAGTACCTGAAGAAGGCCGGGGCGTACAACGGCCGATACATCGTATAAATGGCAACAAAGATGAGGACAATAGTCCGAATAATGTAAATACTGTAAATACTCCCTCATCCCAGAAATATAGACAAATAGAATGATCTATTATTAAAAGTCATACAAATGGCAACAAAGATGAGGACAATAGTTCGAATAATGTAAATACTAGGTTTGCAATAATTTTCATTAAAAATGAATGGGCTGTGATGATCTCCTGAATATATTTGTTTATTTTAAGTCTCAAAAAACCAAAAATCTGAAAATGATATTAAAAATTGCCTCAAAAAATGTTTGATATCTTTAAGATAAAATAATCTATTATGACTTTTCTCGAATTCGAATTAAAATATATTCTATTTATTCAAAATTTTTCTAGTTGTATTGTTCATCTATATTGCGTGTGATGCATTATTGGACACACTAGGTTTCAACAAATCATATACATTATATAAATACTACCTTATGTGGCGCAGTGGATATCGGCTCGGAATGAGAAATCGGGGAACCGAGTTCGAATTCCAGTTGAATTCCTCGCATTCACTTACGCGCAAATACCCTTGGGAAAGGTATTAATCCGTCTCTTCCTTCCAGTTATGGGTTAAATAACAGGACAGATTGGGTTCTATAGCCTTGGTCGACAACCAGTCTACCGCAGAAAGCAATGGCAACCTACTGCGGGATAATGTTCTGCCCAGTCAGTCATGTCTCTTTGGAGACATGATCGCCCAAAGCGTGTATCGCGCATGGTACTTAACTGACTGACCTTATGAAAGTTGATATGTTCTTGAGTAGGGGATTGTATCAGTTGGGGTTACGAGATCATTGCACTGGCTCTGACTCTTCGTTTATAGCTAGAAAGCATTAGGCGGGTGTAATTTTTACTAACCACATTAAAATTATCTTAATATTCATTTGGATGCAAAGGTTGTCATATCAATGTTTATTTTAGCTTTTTTTTTTTTTCATAATTAACATGTTTTTGTTGATTGATTCTAATATTGAAATTGGAAATAATAAGACCCATGAATAATAAACAGCTTAATATATATTTAAAGAGTGGCTAAAACAAAATACAACCCCACAAAATAATTTTGCACTTTATGAAGAAGTTACTGTAAAAAATCGAACATGTTAAAATGGTTTGCGTAGTTTAAAATGAAGAAAATCAGAATTAAAATAAAAGTAAACCTAATCAAGAATTCATAATAGCTGACTGATTCATTTAATAAAAAGGGAGATGAAAGCAAAATACTAACCAAACTTAATAATCTTTGAGAATGTTTAATTTTATAAAAATAACGATTAAAGTAAATAACAGCAAAAACATTAATAACGGTTGGCAATGTTTTATCTTAATATTGATATGACAGCTTTTACATCAGAAAGCGTGGTATAATTTTAATGAGGTTAGTTAATACTAAACACACCTAATGCCATCTAACAATAAACACAGATTGATATTTTGGTCCAAACTTCTGGTTTGAAGTTGAAAGTAAATAGTAGTGAAAAAAATATTACTATTTGTTCCATCTTAAAAATATTTGTTGACATAGTTGACAAAATGAAAAGTTGAAAATAATGACAAGTTAAAAGTTCATGATAATGATTCACAACGCTTTATCTAATTATTGTGTCAGAGATTTCTCAGTAGAAATTGTTCTAATGTTTAGTACCCTAATTAAAATTTGATAGTGATTAACTAAATAGACTACCTGAGAGTAATCAGCATTAGACAATGCAGGAGGTAGCCAATATATCCCCAAAACCCAATTAAACAGTAATAAATTTGTACCAACTTGAATATGTTAGCCACTTTGATGTGTGACTTCCTAATATTAATAAAAACAACCTGCATTCTTGCAATCATTTCGAAACTTAAGCCTAAAAATGTGGTCCGTTTTGAAAAAAAGTACAAAGTAAAATGCAAGAGATGATGTTGCAAGCTATATTAATCCCAATGACCCCACGCCACAGCCAAAAAATCGATTTTCAGAATATGATCTTTAGTGTCTATGATCAGATTGGAAGGGTTACACTACAGTGAGCTCCTTCCTGAAAATAATACGACTGATTAGAACTTGTGGTGTTCTTACTTGACCAACAGAAAGCGACAGTCGAACAAATGGCGTTCTTCTGGAAATAGTTAAAAGAAAAGTCTCATCTGGGCCAGGCTATGGTACCTGATTTTCGGTGATCAGATAATTATTTTCTGGTTTGAACAGAATAGATAGATAGATAGATAGATAGATAGATAGATAGATAGATAGATAGATAGATTAGAGTCTCGGTAGTCGTAAACAAAAATAAATAAAAACAGTTTTTTCTCCTAAAACCTAGCAATGAATTCATTTTAAAGATAGAAATAAAACAAAATTGAATTTAAATAAACATTTTATTTGAAAACAACTTCTTGACACCAGTTAGAAAGATATGAACAAATGTAGATAGGCATGAACATGTTAGGGTAGCTATGAAAGGAATATTAATATATATATATATATATATATATATATATATCAGCATCCAAAGGAGTATCCTGTACATACAGTGGTAGGATAACTCTCTAAGAGAGCTCTAAACATATATGCATATAAATACATATAGAGCAAATATAAGAAAAATTAAGGCAAACATATTATTTCATGGTGAATCGGAAGTTTAGGCCTATTTCAGGTGAACCATCATCAGCTTCCGTCTTTATTTTACAAAGGATTTTACATGAATGAGATTCACAAAGACCTAAAAAAAACGAATAAAAATCACGGTCACTCCATTAAAAGAGAAAATTAAAGAAAAAATATCATTATTTTTATTCGTTTTTTAGGTCTTTGTGAATCTCATTCATATAAAATTCTTTGTAAAATAAAGACAGAAGCTGATGATGATTCACCTGAAATAGGCCATACTTCCGATTCACCATGAGATAACATGTCTGCCTTAAATTTTCTAATATATATATATATATATATATATATATATATATATATATATTGTTATTACTATGGTTTATAAATGTATTTTATCACTACACAAAAGTTTTCATGTTTCAGAACAATATTGTTCTTCTTCAGGTGATATTTTAAAATTTATGTTGAAATTTATTTTTTTAGAAAATATAAGATGAATTCATGATTATTTAGAAAATTATGGAGTGGTGGTCGGAGGAAGTTAAATAATATTATTGTAGGTGCTCAATCAAAAGTGAGAATTAGGTTGAGCGATGGAGTTGAAAATTTGGGTCGCAAAAGAGAACAATGTAGCTTGATGTCAAAACATGACACTTTTTAATTTTCTTTGCGTAAGATACATCCTAGGAACATAAAATATTTAAATGGGTAAACAATAATTTTTAACAGCAAGTTGGATTTAAGGTTTTTTAAAAATTGATATTGGACTACATCGTCTTTTAAAGGGGCTGGATTGTTTGGGTTATAATTAGAATTAAGAAATTAAGGTATACTGGAGTTATGAAAAACAAA
>JBBBDQ010001495.1:50000-67500 GCA_037127315.1 Ascarosepion bandense
GAATGGATATTATGAATGTGAAGAAGTAGAGAGAGAGAGATTGAGAAAGACAGAAAAACAGAGAGATTTGTAGATGAACGAAAAAAAGAGAGCTGAACAAAGAGTGGGTGAAAGGGAGAAAAATGTGTAGATGAACGAAAAAAGACAGGTGGTCAGAGAGAGATGTGTTGATGAACGAAAAAAGAGAGGTGGCCAGAGACAGTGGAAGGGAGAGATATGTGTAGATGAATAAAAAAAGAGAGGTGGCCAGAGAGAGAGAGAGAGAGAGAGATATGAGTAGATGAACAAAAAAAGAGGTGGTCAGAGAGAGAGATGTGTAGATGAACGAAAAAAGATAGGTGGTCAAAGAGAGATGTGTTGATGAACGAAAAAATAGAGCTGATCAGAGACAGTGGAAGGGAGAGATATGTGTAGATGAACAAAAAAAGAGAGGTGGCCAGAGAGAGAGAGAGAGAGAGAGAGATATGAGTAGATGAACAAAAAAAGAGGTGGTCAGAGAGAGAGATGTGTAGATGAACGAAAAAGAGAGGTGGTCAAAGAGAGAGAGAGAGAGATGTGTACGATGAACGAAAAAGAGAGGTGATCAAAGGGAGAGTGAGAGAGAGAAAGATGTGTAGATGATCAGAAAAGGCAATTGATCAAAGAGAGAGAAGGAGAGAGAGAAAGAGAGAGAGAAAGAGAGAAAGAGAAAGAGAGAGGGATGTGTAGATGAACGCAAAAGAGAAAAAGAAAAAGAGCTGATCAATGACAGAGAAAAGAGAAATGGAATAATATTTCCCATGTTTGAATGATGTGGATGAAAAGAAAAATCAATAAAAAATATTTTTACAAGTACAAGGCCCAAGCGCAACTCAAGGTACAGAATTACTGAGTGATGTATAAACGCCGGAAACAGTAACAAATGCAGGAGAGATAAAGCTTAACCCTAGACATGAACAGGTCATGATCGTAGCGACTGGGAAAACTTTTTTTGAAATCATATTACCCCGAGCACTGATGTGCAGGGGCTGCCCTAAAAAGTAATGGTTCTTGGAAAGAATTTGTCTGCGGAAAATTCTTGTTATTGGTTATTTTTCTTGATTAAGTTTAGCCGTATACCAACCCCTTGTTTTTTTTTATTGATGCTGAATAAATACATGGCCTAAGAGTTACTCAGGGTAGAGGGTTACTATGTAGACTTATGTTAGCTTAGGAAAGAAAAAAAACGTTAAGAATATGCACTACCGGTCTTAATTCTTAGGCCACCCCAGTGTTTTAAAATATTATGTATTTCATAATATTTTTTAGTATTTATTGCCAAGTGAATAATTGTAAATAAAAATAGAATGGTTCTTTTGTTAATATTGCACAATAACATGTTCATCAAATGAATTTATAAATATTTAATAATTACCTATATTGCAGTTTCATCAATGAAAGAATGAAGAACATTTAGGGTGATTCGGACGAGTTTATCTTCGCTTCTTTGCCTTGTAAAATTTTGCAAAGTAATAATAACAAAGGAACCATTCTATTTGTATATTTGAAGTAGACTTAGGGAGGAACCTGAAATTTAGTCCTAAGCAGAAAAAAAGGATAAATATCTTACTAATCCTGTTTAAAAGATCAGTGGAGGGGAGTGTGAACCGAACAATAGGTAAACATATCTCCTCCAATTGAGAAAAATATTTAAAAAATAATATACATTTTAGAAGGGAAGTGTGACCAACTCTATGGCTTCAATGAAATATATTTTGAACGCAGTCGCATGCCTTCAACTACAGTTAAATGCAAAGTCAATTCCCATCTCTTATCCACTTGACTCCAGTCCTTTCTACATCACCCCGTGTATCTTGTTCTTTTCCTTTCTCTCTACCTTCGCAACTGTCTTCACACCTATGTTCACATTCTTCTTTTGCCCTTTCTCTTTCACCCCATGTATCTGGTTCGTCTTTCTCTTCATTCTCCTCCTGCTCAAAACTTTAACTCTCTTATATAGCCCCCTGCATATCAGTGGCGGTACCGCCTTGCCTGTGGTGAAATGATTAAAAAAAAAAGATAAAATGTATGTTTAACATATAAAAAGTCTAAATACCCCGGGTCTGAGATTACCTGGGTACAACAGGAAGAGGTGGATTGACGCTCCCCAAAAGCTCCAGTCTCTTGCTGCCGGATGTAGTTTATCGTCATCATCATCATCATTCTGCGGCCTCGGCCGAGCTAGAACTCACTACACCCTTCCAGTATTCCCTATTTGTCATAGCTCCTGTAAGGCCTTGGCGATAGATGTATCGCTGTGTATCTTGTCTGGAAAGGTTAACTTACGGGATCGATTGTGAGATGGTGGGTGCCTCCATAATACAAACGATGAAACAAGTTCATCTGTGACACGTGCACAATACCCAGCAAACTGGACACGTCTCTTTTGAACTAAGGTTGATACTCTTGGTAGGTCTCCATATATCATTTCTAGAGTTGGGTGGTTTCGCCATGAAAGATCAAGTACTCTTCTGAGAAGACGAGTATAACATCCATCTAAACGGCGCTGTTGTTTTGCTGAAAGAGTCCAAGTTTCAGATCCATAGAGTAAGATTGGTTCAATAAGTGAGCGAAAAACTTTGATTTTGATCTTACGATCAAGATTGGATTTCCATATCTTGTCCATTTTGTTACAAGCAGTCCATGCTATGCCTTTTCTGATATCATCATACCCAGGGCTATCTCACTATCGGAACACGAAGGGAATAGTAATGATTCATTCTTGTGTACGTGCCATGAAGTGTCCCAGTTATAAAGGTCAGAGGTGATAGGAATAAGTACTGACCAGCATGTGTGACATGAAAATAGCGAAAGAGCAATGGCAAGCTCGCGATATACGGTGTTATACGGTGGAAAATAATCAATCACTCACAAATCCGAGTAGATGCTTTTGAACTCTATCTAAGACAGGTAAGTGAGGACTGGGCCAACACACATATGGCAGCAATACTTCATTTTTGGTCTGACCTGGCTCTTGTAAAGATAGATTACAGCCGGGGGAGGTCAGATACTTACTGGAGTCAGATACTGCTGGCTGAAGAGAGATGCTTTTGAACTCTATTCAAGAAAGGCGGCTTACGGCCATATCCCGTTGGATACACCGGTTCTCGCTCGATCACCGAAGTTAAGCAACATTGAGCCTGGTCAGTACTTAGATGGGTGACCGCTTGGTAATACCAGGTGCTGTAAGCGTATAGTGACGGATGTGCGTTGTGGTGCAGTGGATATCGGCTCGGAAAGAGAAATCGGTGGGCCGAGTTCGAATTCCAATTGAATACCCTGCATTCACTTAAACACTGGTACTCTTGGGAAAGGTATTAATCCGTTTCTTCCCTCCAGTAATGGGTTAAATAACAGGGTAGGACTTGGGGACCCTGCTCTTAAAAGACAAATCCTAATTAATTTTGATACTCGAAAAGAACAAAGCATTATTAGACACAAAATTTATATAAAAACAATAATAAATTGTTGAAAGAAAAAGGCATTACCAGCCTTAAATAAATAAAAATTTAGTTGGCAATAAATGACCCGCCGAGGTTGATATGCCATAAAAACAAAACAACCAACCAAACAAGAAGAGCAGCTCGACTTATGCCAGCAGTAATCCATTTTTTGGTCTGATCTGGCTCTTGTAAAGATAGATTATAGCCGGGGAAGGTCAGATACTTACTGGAGTCAGATACTGCTGGCTGAAGATAGATGCTTTTGAACTCTATCCAAGAAAGACAAGTGAGGACCTGTCAGTTCCAGGTCACTTATGACAGTAATAATCTATTTTTGCTCTGACCAGGCTCTTGTAAAGTTAGAGTATTGCATAAGATGTCAGATATTTACTTGTAGCGGAGAAAGGAACTGCCCCATTGTCGCTAGCATTTTTAGCAATCGATCGGATATACGATTTCCACTTGAGATTTGGCAAAACCTTGAGTCCCAATAGACGTTTATGACGAGGAATCTTCTTTAGAGAAAACTTATCCATCATGATTTTTACAATAATTTTCACCCTGTACAAGGTCGATAAGTCACTAGAGGTAGCAGGCTACAATATAAAAGTCACAGATTATGAAAATATTAGGTTGTCCCAAAAGTTCGTAAACACTTGTGGTCCAGCACAATCGAGACAAGCGATGGATTCAGAAAGGGCAAGAGACACCGTCGGCTCCAAAACAAGATCGATTCGGCAATAAAGTCATGTTGTGCGTTTGGTGGAACTTTGAAGGAATCGTGCATTTTGAGTTGGTTCCGAATGGTCGTGCTTTTCCGCTCAATGCAACACATGCAACACTTTCTGAAGGGCCACTGATTCGACTCGTTTGATGAAGTCGAGGAAGCGTGTCAAGAACTTTTTGATTCGAAGCCGGCTGAATGGTACTTTGACCAGATCCGAAAGCTTGCAGATCGATGGCAGAAAGTCTTGGAAAATGATGGTCTTTATTTTGAGCAATGATTTTCGTTGTTTTTGCGAGTAAAATTTCAATATTTTGCAAGTGTTTTCTGGTAACCTTAGATTACTTGGCGAGTAAAATTTCAATTTTTTGCAAGTGTTTATGAACTTTTGGGACGACCCAATATGTGGGAAACATAACTGTTATCTCCAGACTTGACGAGTCTAAGATTGTAGTGATTGAGAAAGTATCCTCTCGGGTGTCGGTTCCACAAAGCATCTCTTCGTGAGAAGATGCTGTTCGAGAAGAACTTATATGGCACCCATGAAATGCAAAGTGAATGGTGGTTCGCTACAATATACGCGACATGGTTGGTCTTAGCCGTGAAGGCTAAGACTGTTGGAACTAAGGAATGTTAGTCTGAACATTTCCCATACGGTTTGAAAATGAAAAATGAATAGCGGAAGGCTCCTGCCTGTACAGGGGCCCGACAATATTTATCGGACACTTTGAAAAAAGTACTTCAAGGTGGTTACTAGTGCCAAAAACTTTTGAGATTGTAAGTACGTAGTTGAGGAGTGAAAATCCACTACTATTGTAATCATTTTTTTTTTAGTTTGGCTTTGATAATTTTAGTTTTTTGTGATTTTTGCGAAAACTTGCGCGACACTATTTTTCGGACATGACAAAAAATCCTATTTTATTAAGAGCTAAGTTCATGTATATGTTGCTGTATACAAATTTTCTGCTTGTACACTTAGCTGTCATCATTAGGATCAATTATCTGTTCTATTTTACTGGCAAAACAATTAAGTTTAATGAGGTAAAATGCATTCAAAAGAAGTCGTTTGTTTGGCACGGAAGAAGCGGGATGATGGCCTCAGCATCAGAAGGATCGCCATGGATTTGAAGCTGTCGAAATCAACGGTCGAATACATGCTGAAGACAAACTCCGAGCGGAAAAAGAAGAGAGGACGGAAAAGATCAATTGGCAAGAGGACTGAAAGGAGAATGAAGAGGACTGTAACACGGCTTTTGACATCTGGAGAAAAACTTACAGCAAGAAAAGTGAAGGAGAAATGTGAATTGGATGTAAACGTCCGAACAGTACAAAGAACGTTGCATAGGATTGGTTTGAAGTATGCAAAGGCTAAGAAAAAAATTACACTAACAAAGAAACACAAAGGAGCAAGACTGGAGTGTGCTAAAAGGTGGTTAACAAAGCATGTTGACTTTAAGAAGTTTATATTTACTGATGAGAAGCGTTTCAAGTTTGATGGGCCCGATGGATGGTGTACTTGGTCGAGAAGGGGTGAGCCTGCTGTACTGAACAAACGACAAATGGGAGGAGGAGGAGTTATGGTTTGGGGTATGATCTTTGCTAATGGAAATATATGGTTGGAGTGGCTGAAAGGACGACAGAACAGCGAAAGCTACAAACAGTTGCTGGACGAGAAAGCTCTACCAAGGATAAGAAGAGAGATGGGGAATGATTTCGTTCTACAGCAAGACAATTGCAGCATCCATGTGTCAAAACTCATGAAAGAATGGATGGCTAAAGTGAATATGACTACTTTGGAATGGCCTGCAAAAAGCTCAGATCTAAATTTAATAGAAAATGTTTGGGAAATGCTTGCGCAACTTGTCTATGATGGACCTGAAATAACGAAAGAGGCTCAACTATGGGAACTGATACTAGATGCCAAAAAACTACTAATAGAAACATGTAGAGATGTTATTGTGCATATGTTTGATCGTTATGAAGAGAGATTGATAAAAGTTATTGAGAAGAAAGGTGATATTACAGACTATTAACAGTTTTTCAACGATGTCCGAAAAATAATGTCGCGTGTGTTTTGCAAAAAATGATGAAAAATAAATATTTTTCCTTACCTAATCGACTTTCTTCCATTTTTATTACAGGTATTGTCTTTATATGTTTATGTTATTCTATTGAAGGAATTTCGCCACTCTATGGTACTCGGAAAGTCGAATACTAAAGTGTCCGAAAAATATTGTCGGGCCCCTGTATATGTCAACAGCATTCTATTTTCGGCATGATCTGACTCTTCTAAAGATATTGATGACAGGAGGATTACTTACCGGACCGGTACAGGGAATCCTTTTCCCATATATCTTTAGTAATGCATCGTATGTACGAGTTACACTTGATGTCTAGGTTGAACTTGTCCAAATAGGCACTCAAAGCACGAGGTTTCCTTGAAAGAACACCCGTTCGTCGCGATAGGCGGACATTCAAGGCCTGCTAAGGGATGAATAGAACGCCACTAGTTCAGGTGAAATTTCAGGGTCTGCTCGCTGGTGACAGTAAAAAAATGTTTGTAGATCACGGGATTTGAAAAAAATAAAAGCTAAAGTCAAGAGATCGTATTTCAATGATTAACAAATCATAACTAGTAAGTTCTTTACCAGGCATGCAGCTAGTGCGACCTTGAGCCAAATTTGAATATTTGGACAGCTAAAGAACGTTTGTTATCCCACAAGGTTTCATCTTGTCGATGTATGCAGTTACGGGCTCATTAACAATTGCCCCCCAAAAATATTTGTTTAAAGTGTTATTTACACAACTTAATTGATTACGTGGTGAAGCAACTGAATACCAATTTCATTACAGCCGCAAAGGGCTCTAAGATTAACATGCCAAGTATTCTTTCACTCTCAAAACAATTTAGATCTAAACTTATTTATAAATGGAACTTTGTCTGTGTGTGTGTGTCCGTTATCTATAGACTCCAAAACGGCTGAACCGATTTTCTTGAAAATTTACACAGTTGTACTATAAGCGTCTGCGACTGTTCTTAGCTAGGTTTTGTGTCGAGGTACCCCCGATAAATATCAAAAATCGATAATCGAAAAAATCGAGTTATAGAAGAAGTGGTCCGATTTTAATCAAATTTGATACACTCATAGACAAAGACATAAGAAACGATATTCACAAGTTTCAAGGTTGTAGTTCTTACAATAGTGCAGAAAATCGATAATATATATAAGATGTTTGTTTGTGTGTCTGTTTATCTGCCTATTTGTCTGTATTTTTTCAGCCATTTTATTTTAGTTTTTGCTTCGGGTTTGGCTCTAAGTAGGTATAATTGTAGTTCTTAGTCTCAGCCATGATACTATTAACTCAGAGGACTTATTTAGCCTTAAAAATTCAGTTTACGACGAAAACATCTTATTTGATATCGATACCAGGAAATCAAAATTTGACTTACATCCATTCATTTTTCTTTCAGTCTACTTTTCGCTTTAACTGGAAACAACTATTGCTTTTTAGTTTCTCGTGCCAACCTCGAAAGAGTCTGATCTCCAGGATCATGGATTAGTTTTAAAGCTTTCATTACACCCGAGAAACGCCGGGCTATACTGCTAGTATATTCCTAAACTTAGCTTTTTATCATATTGAATTGTTTTCAGATAAATTTTCCTGTCTCTCAATGCTCTACACAGCTTCTGGAATGTGTCATTGGCCATACAAATACGCCTTTAGATCACAGTATCGCACTTTCCGTCGTCTGTTAGAACATTTCCCAAGTATTTAAATTTCTGTACCTGTTTGATTTTAATATCCCCAATTTGTAACTGGTATTTTGGGATCCTCTTTTTACTGATTACCATGCATTTAGTTTTCTTATCAAAATCGAAATATTTTGTACGCAACCATATTATTTATTTTTTGAGATCGTAGTGGTTTTAACGATACAAGTCTTAGTAATTAACCTATAAGCAGGGAAGAAAATATGGATTCAGAAACTTTTCCCAAGGTTATTTGCACGTAAGTGAATATAATGAACTGAAACTCAGGTGATAATCCAATTTTTATTCATCACATCACAAGCACATTAACCCTCTAGGGCCATTCGTATCATAAAGTGGGGGATCAGTTCTATATTGTTATGAAGTAATAAACAGATCCCCCACTAATTACTACTTAACCCTCTAGGGCTATTCGTATCATATTTGATACAGTATTTCCCTATGAGGAAACATTTGGTATTTCCCTATGAGGAAATATTTGGTATTCATTGACTGAGCAGTCAGTACTGCTTTCATTTGAAATTTATAAAATATTTCTCTTAAAAAATTTTTCAGGAAAATATTTCTTTCAAGGCTTGTTTTCATACTGTATCAAATATGATACGAATGGCCCTAGAGGGTTAAAGAAAATGATATATTTCATAATAAATTTTAGCATTTATTGCCAAGTGAATAATTGTAAATGAAAATAAAATAGTTCTTTTGTTAACCCTCTAGGGCCATTCGTATCATATTTGATACAGTATTTCCCTATAAGGAAACATTTGGTATTTCCCTATAAGTAAATATTTGGTATTCATTGACTGAGCAATCAGTACTGCTTTCATTTGAAATTTATAAAATATTTCTCTTAAAAAATTTTTCAGGAAAATATTTCTTTCAAGGCTTGTTTTCATTTTATTATATTATTAAGTAGTAATTAGTGGGGGATCAGTTTATTACTTCATGACAATAGAAAACCGATCACCCACTTTATGCCCGGTAGAAGCCTTAACCCTCTAGGGCCATTCGTATCATATTTGATACAGTATTTCCCTATAAGGAAACATTTGGTATTTCCCTATAAGGAAATATTTGGTATTCATTGACTGAGCAGTCAGTACTGCTTTCATTTGAAATTTATAAAATATTTCTCTTAAAAAATTTTTCAGGAAAATATTTCTTTCAAGGCTTGTTTTCATACTGTATCAAATATGATACGAATGGCCCTAGAGGGTTAAAGAAAATGATATATTTCATAATAAATTTTAGCATTTATTGCCAAGTGAATAATTGTAAATGAAAATAAAATAGTTCTTTTGTTAACCCTCTAGGGCCATTCGTATCATATTTGATACAGTATTTCCCTATAAGGAAACATTTGGTATTTCCCTATAAGTAAATATTTGGTATTCATTGACTGAGCAATCAGTACTGCTTTCATTTGAAATTTATAAAATATTTCTCTTAAAAAATTTTTCAGGAAAATATTTCTTTCAAGGCTTGTTTTCATTTTATTATATTATTAAGTAGTAATTAGTGGGGGATCAGTTTATTACTTCATGACAATAGAAAACCGATCACCCACTTTATGCCCGGTAGAAGCCTTAACCCTCTAGGGCCATTCGTATCATATTTGATACAGTATTTCCCTATAAGGAAACATTTGGTATTTCCCTATAAGGAAATATTTGGTATTCATTGACTGAGCAGTCAGTACTGCTTTCATTTGAAATTTATAAAATATTTCTCTTAAAAAATTTTTCAGGAAAATATTTCTTTCAAGGCTTGTTTTCATACTGTATCAAATATGATACGAATGGCCCTAGAGGGTTAAGTTTACAGCACCTAGTATTCATAAAAAGTCACCCAACTAGGTTGCTTAACTTCGATGATCATTCAGGAACCGGTGTTTCAAGGTTAAGTTTGTGGGAATATATTATTTACATTGTTCGGACTGTTGTCCTTATCTTTCTTACCAGATTTACGATGTTTCGATCGCTGTACGCTCCAGTCTTCCTCAGGTGCTAGGAATTTCGAAACAATTCCTTCATTTTGATCACTGGGGTAGATTATTTTGGAAAAAAATTTCGGAAGTATACAAGGCTGGACCAAGAAAAATAAAAAGCGATGATAAAATAAAATAAAAACTGAGAACCTTGATAAGTAGTAGTTAGAGATTTTTCTAACTGTGCCAGAGATCAGTGTTCATGCCTAAGGAAATGCTACGTTTTTTAATGATTTTTTTCCAGAAAGCTTATGTCAAACCTGTAGCACTGGATCACATATCCTTTCTACATCTTTGATAGCTCCATTCAACTTTTGGCCCTTCTAAATTAAGCTTGCTAGATATCAAGATTGTCCTGAACGAAAAAAACTTTTTTTGACCATCCATTGTTCTTCTTTATCTGCATTGTCCTTTTAGGACGTTGGCGATCAGGGAGTTTCACTTGCCCCTATCCCTTGTCGCTCTTAACACATTTTTTATTTTCTTTTGGTATCTCTCCCCAAATGTGGCTTCCCTGTGCCTCTTCTACAAGTACTTTCATGGCTTCTGCTCCGATGAGCTTAGATCACTGGTGCCGCCTAAGCATGAATTTACACGAGATACTAGATTAGCAACTAGGTCCCACCCTTTTACAGTTAAACAAATAAGATTTAACCGTAAATTCTACTCCAACAGCTTCTTTTCTCGCGCTTCCCGCCTGTGGAACTCCCTTCCACAAGTCTGCTTTTCCCGACACCTACAATCTCCAGGTGTTTAAATGTAGGGTCAATAGACACCTCCTATCACACTAATTCCCAATTATTCTCAGAACACTCATCTACCCAACCCTCATTCTCTGTATCCTTACCCAATATCACCCACCCTCTGACATTTCCTATATTTAATCATCCTTTCTCCACTCTACGTAGCTCCCTGCGCAGTAGTGGCAGTGACATGCCTTGCTCGAGGTGAAACGCTTATAACATATATATATATATATATATATATATATATGGGTGACATATATATATATATATATATATATATATATATATATATATATATATATATATAAATGGGTGACAATACCAGGTGCTGTAAATGTAAGGACTAAGAATGGTTCATCGGTCCTCCAAGTTTGGGGGTTGGGTGCAGGGCTAACAACCCTGCCCCGTAAAAAAAACAGTTTGTTACAGAAACAGCAACGAAAAGTTGCTGCCCTATGCACCATCTGGGTGTGATGGACAAATGATGATAATGATGATCTCTCCCAAACCCTGTTTTGCCATCCACTTGCTCAAGCACATCAAGTATGGTGATTTTCTAAGTGAATGTACGTCCCGTGTTGCTTTCCCCTATCGTTCTTTCCATCTATCTGTCCTGTGAGTATCAGATTCTCCAAGCCCTTCTTCCTCATTACATGTCCCAGACACTTCAGATGTCTTTTCTTGATAAGTATTAGTTTCCTTTTCATTCCCATCCTCTCCAAAATCTCGTCATTGCTCCCATGTTCGGTCCATCCTCAGTATCCTTCAGTAGAACTACATTTCGGTTGCTTGAAGTCTTCCCTTCATCATTGAGGAGATTGTCGAGCATTCATTGCCATATTGAAGAACCAGACATCCCATAACAATCAAGTATTCTTGTTTCCCGCGAAATTTTCCTGTCTATTAATACTCTACTCAGCTTCTTGAATGCATATTTGGCCATGCCAAATTTGCCTTCGGATCTCCGTATCAATCTTTCCGCCCTCTGTTAGAACACTTCCCAGGAATTTCAGCAAAATATGTTGATGATAATTGATTCAATTCCTCATGAAAAGTTTTACCTAAATCAAATCAGTTAAACAATTATGATTCTTGTGAGCTGACTCTTTGATCATTCGTTCATTCATAAGCTGTTATATTCTACAGATTAAGTCATACGGTGGTTTTGCTTTCTAGAAATACTTTGAGTTTAAGCATTTGTTTTTTTTTCACCCAAAATCTGTCATCCCTTTTGTTTCATTTGCTCAAGCTCAAGTGTGTTATTCGTTGCTTTCCTCTGTCTCTTTCCCGCTATCCGACCTGTGAGTATCAGATTCTCTAAGCCCTCCTTCCTCATTACATGTCCCAGAAACTTCAGCTGTCTTTTCTTGTTAAGTGTTAATTTTCTTTTCGTTCTCATTCTCTCTAAAACCTTTTCCTTGTCTCTCTTTCCCTCTATTTGTTCTGTGAGTATCAGATTCTCTAAGCCCTCCTTCCTCATTACATGTCCCAGAAACTTCAGCTGTCTTTTCTTGTTAAATATTAGTTTTCTTTTCGTTCTCATCCTCTCCAAAACCTCATCATTGCTCACATGTTTGGTCCATGGTATCTTCAGCATCCTTATATAGAACCACATTTTGGTTGCTTCTAATCTCTTCATCTGTGATGAGATTCTCCAATATTCGCTACCATATAAGAGAGCAGACATAACAGTCCAGTGCTTTTTGTTTTCAGCGAAATCCTCCTATCCCTCAATACACATCTCGGCTTCTGGAAAGCATCCTTGGCTATGCCAATACGCCTTCTGATCTCAATGTCACACATTCCCTTTTCTGTCAGAACACTTTGCAAGAATTTAAATTTCTGTACCTGCTTGATTTTATTATCCCCGATCTGTAAGATGGCATTTTGCGTTCCTCTTTTTGCTGATTACCATGCATTCAGTCTTATTCTAGTTTTCGTTTAGTCCTTTCATCTCCCTTTCCCTTGATACCTTCTGTAGGAGGTTCTGTATTTTCCTTTCTGTGTCTACTATCAACACTATGTCATCTGCGTATCTTCTATTGTTTAGATTGTGGCCGCCAGTGACGAATCATGGCTTGGAAGAATTTTAAAAATATTTTTGAAACTATAATTTATTATAATTAAACGAAAATTAAACTTAGACTTGGTATCAGGAAGAGACAGCTTTCTGGGAAATGTAATGAGGAACGAAGGTTTGGAAAACCCAATACTCATCTGTAAGAAAATTGTCCAGCATATAGGATGGTTTATATTACATGCTTGCATCCTCTCCAAAACCTCGTTGTTGCCCACATATCCAGTCCATGGTATCCTCAGCATCCTTCTGTAGAACCACATTTTTGCTGCTTCGAGTCTCTCCTTCATCTTTGAGAAAGTGTGCTATATTCGCTGCGTCATAGGATCAGTCAGTCAGTTAAGTGCCATGCGTGATACACGCTTAGGCGATCATGTCTCGAAAGAGACATGACTGACTGGACAGAAGATTATCCCGCAGTAGGTTGCCATTGCTTTCTGCGGTAGACTGGTTGCCGACCAAGGCTATAGAACCCAATCTGTCCTATTATTTAACCCATAACTGGAGGGAATAGACGGATTAATACCTTTTCCAAGGGTATTTGCGCGTAAGTGAATGCAAGGAATTCAACTGGAATTCGAACTCGGTTCTCCGATTTCGAGTTCCGAGCCGATATCCACTGCGCCACAACGCACAACTTATAGGACAGATATCACATAACAGTCCCGTACTCTCTTCGTTGTTTCCAACGAAATCTTCCTGTCTCTCTTTCCTCTGCTCAGCTTTTGAAATTCACCTTCGGATTTCAGTGTCGCACATTTCATCTTCTATCAGAAAATTTCCCAGGTATTTAAATTTCTATAGGAATCTTTAATTCACTACATATTTCAATGTTCCTACCCTCAGCTCCAATTACCCGGGTGTTTTTTGTTTTTTCTCTCTGCTTTCCTGCCTTAGCTATCTAAGAATATTTGCGTGATGTTCAGATAAGCATACGAAAAGAAACCAGACCGATTTAAACGTAAATCAACATCTGTATCGGTTCGCCTTCTCAAATTAGAAGCATATGTGCTGCTGGCCTGACTTGTGAAGTTGCCTGGATCAAAATGCTCATCATTTTTCTCACCCCCGCCACATAAAAGCCGCACCAACTTTCCAAATATAGTCATAGCAGTATAACCCGGCATTGCTCAGGTGCAATGAAAGCTTTAAAACTAATCCATGGTCCTGGAGCTCAGACTCAGCCTAAAGAATATTTGTATGAAGTTTGGTGAGAATTGGATAAAAATTGTGGATTTGTATAAAGGACATACAGACAGATAAACAGACACACACACAAACATCTTGCCTTTTATATATATATATATTATCGATTTTCTGCACTATTGTAAGAACTGCAACCTTGAAACTTCTAAATATCGTTTTTTATGTCTTTGTCTATGAGTGTATCAAATTTGATTAAAATCGGACTACTCCTTCTATAAGCCGATTTTTTCGATTATCGATTTTCGATATTTATTGAGGGTACCTTGACACAAAACCTAGCTAAGAACACTCACAGAAGGTTATAGTACAACTGTGTAAATTTTCAAGAAAATCGGTTCAGCCGTTTTGGAGTCTATAAGTAACGGATACACACACACAGACACACACACACACAGACAAAGTTCCATTTATAAATAAGTTTAGATGAAGATAAATATTTCGTTCCGAAATAATTTTAATTTTTAAGATTATCACAATTTCATTATATGATATGCTAAATCATCAAGAATTTTATGTAGTACGGACTTTTGCCATAACTTTCTGTGAGCAGTACCCTTAGTACAATAAATGTGCACAAACTGAATGCAGCATTGCAGCAGGTAAATTCCTTGGATGAACCGAGTGTAGCGTGGACTTTTGCCGCATCTCTTGTTGAACAATACCTTAAGTAAAGCTACAGCAAATAAAAAATTGAGTGTAGCACAGTGACGAATACTATTTTTGAGGGAATTACTCTTCTGGAGAAAGTATGTAAGAAACGGATAAACTAGGCGCATGGACAGAATACAGTACGGACATTTTCCGCTACTCTTTCTGAGCAGTGGACCAAAATGCGAACAACAAACAAAAGAAAACCCGCGAATTAAACACAGCTTGGAGGATTGTCGCTACCCCCTTTACAGTAACCATCGCGAGCCATTACACAACGAGGGGGTAAAAAAAAATTGGACTCACGAAGTGAACGTAGCACTGAAGTTTGCCGCAATTCTTTGAGAGCAGTAACCCTCACGAGTAGGCAACGACGAGTAGATAGTGGATGAGAAGCGAATGGAGTACGGATAGTTTCTGATCTATTTGTATGCCTGTCTAAAAGCTGCAAACGAACAGTGCACTCAAACTCAAGGAACTATGGACGTTTATTGCTGCCCCTTTGTGAGCAGTAGGTTTTATGTGCAGACCATAGTGTTCTATTATTGTGGTTGAGCTATTCAGAATTTTGAATAGATTTTTTTCTTCATCTATCTCACCCTTTATACACCCAACGGTGTGTAGGGCAGTAACTTTTTCCGTTCTGATTGGTTATATATATATATATATATATATATATATATATATATAACCAGTTATTAGTCAGAATCAAATTAGACTAGTACATCAGTCAGTCAGTCAGTTAAGTGCCATACGCGATACACGCTTGGGCGATCATGTCTCGAAAAAGACATGACTGGCTGGGCAGAAGATTATCCCGCAATAGGTTGTCATTAGTTTTTGCGGTAGACTGGTTACCAGCAAAGGCTATAGAACCCAATCTGTCCTGTTATTTAACCCATAACTGGAGGGAATAGACGGATTAATACCTTTCCCAAGGGTATTTCCGCGTAAGAGAATGAAAGGAATTCAAGTGGAATTCGAATTCGACTCCCCGAATTCTCATTCCGAGCCGATATCCACAGCACCACAACGCACATCCTAGACCAGTACATAGTTGCAAAAAAAAAAAAAAAAAAAAAAAAAAAAAAACTAAATTAAAAAGTATTCAATACATATATAATGTAGAGCTTTTTAATATTTTAATTCGGAAGTCAGCCGATTACACATCCTTTGTTTCAACCTTTCGGTATCTTCAAGAGTTTTATATTAACTATTTTATAATAGTTAATATAAACTTAGACATAAGTTTATAATATAAGCCCGGGTGAAAATGGAATGGTTATAATTCTTAACCAGCTCCTCCCTTATTTCAATCTTTCAGTTAAGCATTCGAAAAGTTCGTGTTATGCGTTCGAAAAACTGTTGGATGATCAGTAATCTAAAACGCCTGAAGATACCGAAAGGTTGAAATTACAGTAGCGTAATCAGCTCAGTTCCGAATTCACACACACACACACACACACACACACACACATATATATACATATATATATATATATATATATATATATATATATCCGACTGATGTCAGGTTTCAATCCCAGCTGGAAGCAATCGGATGTCTAACTGTACTGATGAACTGTGATACAGCGAAATATATATTGCAACTAAGACGCAAGGGGCTACGCTACACCAGCCAATGCAGGGAAAGACTCAAATCCCGAGCGGCTACTATTATACAATATAAACACCTAACATTAAATGAAATATAATTCCTCACAGGAGATGGTATCTTGAAGTGCGTATGATATACTTAAAGTGCGAAATATTATTATAATTACGCCAAAGATTTTTTAAAATCATATCACCCCTAGCAAAGCGATAACGCCACTGATGCGCAGGGGGCTACGTACGAGTAAAAAGATTGGAAAAGAGTTGGTTCATAGTTATTCGTGTATATATATATATTACGGAAAGTTTCGAAGGGTAAAGATATAGATTATCAACGAACGGGTGAAGAGGCTCATCCCTTCTTTCCTGTTTAAGATGTGGTTTCCGGCTTTCTCCTTTCCAAACTTTTACTCGTATATTTTTTTCTTTTCTCTTATTTTTTTCAATTGGAGTAGATAGACTAAACTATCGCCCGGTTTACACTCCACCCACGTCTATTAAACGGGTGAAGAGACTTATCCCTTGTTTCCTGTTTAGGATGTGGTTTCCGGCTTTCTCTTTTCAAATCTTTTCACTCTTAAGTAGCCCCCTGCACATCAATGGCGTTACCGCCTTGCTCGGGGTGATATGATTAAAAAAGAAATACTCGTATTTAAGTAGATCTTCTGTTTGAATTAATTTTGTTAGGAAAATGTCTTTCATCAGGATTTTGAACCTGCAATGCCTAGCAACATATGGAAAAACATCTATTGATTTAATGCGTCTTAACCACTCGACCACAAACTATTCGACAGTAGACAAAGCCGAATTAAGACTTATAAACACAGATTCTTCGAGTTCTCGCAAAAACCCATCTCTGCTCTAAAAGTGTATCGTAATGTAAACAAATGTAAACAATGTTTCAGAAAGTTATGAAATTAACGAAATGGATTAACAACCGACATACATTTTCAAAATGGCGATGGCCCTGAGTTAGAGTGTAGAGGGGTTTTAGGTTAACAACGGTCACAAAGTGGAAAAGGGCAGAGCTGGTAGTCGCAGGGTTACAGGGCGTTGAAATGGAATATTTAGGAAGGGGAGGAATAGGAGTTCATATTTTATAAAGATGGACAACTAAATGAGTTAAATTACTTTTTAAAGTTAAGATTTGGGGCTGTTTGAAGAGGTGTATTTAGGCGAGAAGGAATGGGTTTCAATATAAGATTTAATTTTTTTTTTAAGTTTATTTGATTAAACCTTTTAGGTAGAAGCGAGCTAAATGCCA
>JBBBDQ010001495.1:70000-182500 GCA_037127315.1 Ascarosepion bandense
TAATTTTTTATTTACACAAGTATATATATATATATTCATATAGATAGGTGTGAGTTTGTAACCCTGGGTTTCACGCTCTTGCGATCGTCAGACAAACTGATTAATTTTTTTTAAAAATTGGTTATATGATGGGTTGCGTATATTCGTGTATTTTTGTGGAAGTGGGGGAAAATCTGTGGTCATGACAGGCGCAGACATATATATATGTATATGTGTGTGTGTGCGTGTGTGTGTGTGTGTGTGTGGAAAGATGGTGATGGAATGTTTTATGCATGTGTTTACAGTTGGTAAAACTGTTGTATATCGACAAACAACAAACACGCATATATATAAAAATATATGTATATTTTTTATTAATGACGATGAACCGTGTAGCACAGGGACAGAGAATTTAGAGAGCGCGCTTCTAATGGGGTTGACGGGGGAGTGTCGTCGTATCTGTTGCTCCTCTGGTCTGGTCTGGCTCTCTCGTCTGCCTCTGTCTCTCTGCGTCTGAAATCCGTGCGCCGAGGTCTTTTTATAATCTCCAAACCGGAACTTCCGATTTTTGCCTCGCCCACGCACGCCCACGTAAATCTCAGAGACACCTGTTCTGTTTGCCTCTTGTAGCCATTTCCGCTACTGCCGGAAATAAGGTCAAACAAACATCCGTTCCTTTCAACGACCGGAAACGCCCCCGCTTGCTCAGCTTCCTCGGGTGGGGCGAGATTGTTATATTATATTCCTCGCCCACCCATTTTCCAAAATGTTCACCTAAGAACATTTTAAGCGCAACACCCTCACTCTCCTCCCCACGCCACACGAGCCCGACAATTGTATAAAACATGTGTCGAAACAAACAAAACAACAAAAAAAAAATAGGGGAGCCTACATCGGCAACCCAACAATGTTCGTATCCATCTTGAAAATTGTTCTACCAGCTCGATGTTTCATTGTTCTTTTTTTTTTTTTTTAATATCCATTTTCACAGAATTGGGCAAAGTTCTTAAAAATGTTTATTTTCTTTCTCGACTCTGTCCATAAGCGTAGACACCCCGATGCATAACCACGTGATTATAGGCGGTAATCGCGCCCCAGTTTCCAAACTAACATCGAGTAAATGACCTTTGACCAACACCATGCGTGCTTCTGCTCGAGTTTATTGTTACACATGTAACCTCATTTAATTTAATTTAATATCAAACATACTATGTTTGAACACAGAAAAAAATGGCCATTATCTGCCGTACATATCATTCATAGTCTGACCGAGAAATGTTCAATAGAAAATGAAGAAAATTACCCCGATTCCAACGTTAATCCGCATGCAATTTACTTGTGGAGGATATTAATTTAGTCTAAAAAAAATGGACCCGTGACTCGTAGTTCCTTAGTTTGTACAATGCTTTCCATTCCCTGAACTACTTCCTCTGGATTCGAAACCAAGCATATCTGATTTGTTGACATCTCTCTGTTTAACGCAGAGACATTTGAGTGTTGAACACCCGTTGACCCCGGAGTACTATTCACAACGGATAAATCAATTTCCTTTTCCGAAGCACTGTTGCTTCTTTTACACTTAAAAATCCGATTCCTGGCTATTATTCCCAGGATTATTATTACGCCGACCACGCCAGCAATGACTCCTATCGTCAACCTCTTCGGGAGTTCTTCATATCCTTCACTAAATCTCTCCATATTTATCTGTTCCAAGGTATTTACTAGTTTTCAGAAATTAATATATCATCAAAAGATATTTCCCAAGTCACATAAATGAAAATTCACAGAGGATGTTGAATTGATGGGAACCTGCACAAAAGCATAATTCACAACCATAGAAATGTAAATCATTTTGTAGTGTACAGTCATTGAAAAGAAATCCAAAAAAACAAAAAAAAAACAAAACCTAACACTGTACAACCCAACGAAAACATTGTTATCAACAAGTTAATCCAATTATCCACTTTAAAGAGTAGAAGAAACTTCCTTTACATGATTTTACATCTCACTTACTCAATAAAAGTCAGATTAATTAAGCAACATACCAGTAAACTCACTTCACATATATGGTAAAATATTAACAACAAAATAAATCATTAACTCAGATGTTTTGTACTTACAGATAGGTAAATATTTCAACTTTCTTCCTCCCCGTCAACTTTAACACTCCTCTTCTCCCGCCAACTTTAACACCCTCGTCAACTTTAACACCCCCGTCAACCCCAAACCTATGCGCTACTCCCTACATGTAGTCTGTTTCACCCCCTCCGTTCTACCCTTCTTAATGTGTTTGACACCAACAATCCACATTTCTCAATGGCAAAAGTATGCCTTTTTTTTTCTTTTTTTTTTTTTCTAACTGGACTTATTATAAACACGAGCAGAGAACACACACACTATCAAATCAATGAGTCACTTACCTTGGCTGAATGTCTACAGTCGCGGCTGCTATATATTTTCGTCTTCTTTTTTTCTTTTTCTTCCTTCCTCGCTGTCGTCCGGTTGTTTACTATTTTCGTCTTCTATCCGGTAGTTTTAAGTCCGTTGAATTTTCAATCGTTGCCGTGGTAACCCTCGTATCAATCTGTTTTGTTGTCTCAAAACAGCAAGTCACTAGCACCAAATAGACGTGTGTTATATAGCAATATACAACAAACACACATATATATAAAAATATATGTATATTTTTTATTAATGACGATGAACCGTGTAGCACAGGGACAGAGAATTTAGAGAGCGCACTTCTAATGGGGTTGACGGGGGAGTGTCGTCCTATCTGTTGCTCCTCTGGTCTGGTCTGGCTCTCTCGTCTGCCTCTGTCTCTCTGCGTCTGAAATCCGTGCGCCGAGGTCTTTTTATAATCTCCAAACCGGAACTTCCGATTTTTGCCTCGCCCACGTAAATCTCAGAGACACCTGTTCTGTTTGCCTCTTGTAGCCATTTCCGCTACTGCCGGAAATAAGGTCAAACAAACATCCGTTCCTTTCAACGACCGGAAACGCCCCCGCTTGCTCAGTTTCCTCGGGTGGGGCGAGATTGTTATATTACAAAACCATCTATGCAAAACTTATACGTGGAGGCATCACGTGATCTAAAACCTGAATTTACGAACACAAGAGCATTTTACGCGTGTATTTTACGGGGGAAAATGCGGTGAAGAAGAAAAACTAAATAAAATTAGTAGCGCGACAAGAGCTGCTCTGAGCATTAGAAGTCATGCCAATGATTCTTTCCTCCCTGTTTGGCGTGGACAATCAGAAAAATCGCTCGGTGAATAAAGGCCGTTACCTTTTGCTTGCCATGACAGTTGTATTTTTGGAGCTTGGTGAGCGAAAGCGCGTTTTCCTTACTACGTTGTCTTCTAGACTGTTTACAACAGATCAATGATTAAACTTAGTATTAGCACACTGATCTTTTTCTTTTTTTTATTTCTACTGAACCCATTGGTTGATACCCAATTATACCCTTTAATAATGGTCCTGGGTATGACCGTAACCTGCATCCGGCAGTAAGGCTTCTGATTGGGAGGTTGTGAGGAGCAGGGAACCACCTCTTAATTGCTGTTGTTCCTAGGTCTACCAAGAACCGGGGTGGTAGCATCTGTTAGGGTCCCAGCTATGGGCAAATAGTTGACTCCCAAACTAGGATCAAAACACTATGAAAGTTTAAAAATAGACTTTTATAGAAAAATATACATTTTGAAGGAAAAATATTACCAACAATAGTTTTGAAGAAAGAAAAAATGATTACCATAATACATTTTTGAAGGAAAAAAATATTACTAGCAATACATTTTTGAATACAAAACTAGAAGACATCTTCCGTATCTAAAATAAAAATAATTTTTTTTTTTCATCAAAATCTGATTAACTTAACCCTCTCACTATAACTGAACATTAAAAAAATTACCTTAAAACACAACCTTTTGGGCATTAAATAAATGGTTGTTATGCCGTTAAACGAAACTCAGTAATTCAGTCACTCAGTACCCTTTAATAAGGAAACAATTTGAAAATATAACAGAATTGCTACCAGCTATAAACTCACACATAAAACATTACGTACACATCAAAATGTATCTACAGACCTATATATATATATATATATATATAGTGTATCGAGGTGTCAGATAATTTTCTAAACATATTTTGTTGAATATAACAGACAATGAATGTCTATTATGTTTATTGAATCATGAGCCGTTCTAAACCTCGTATTTTGGCTTTAATTTCAGATGAAAATAAAGGCAAAAATTATCCAACATTTGGATATTTTTTTATTAAGTTGGTTCTAAGCTTTCGGATCACATGAGCCCTCTTCAGAGAGTTTACATGGACGTTGACATAAAGACATCCACCATCAGCGACGATTTTATCTTGTGTTGACATAAAACCTCGCTGCAATAGCAGACGCAGGTTGTAAATTTGTAATGCAGTCCTATGACCGAAATGTTAACAGAACCATATATTTAAATGTAATGTAATGTGTTGCGACCAGATTGAAATTTGATTTTATTAATTGTGGGTCGATTTGATTTTATGTAGATGGCCTCCAATATCTGTAGGCTCTTTTTACTGTGTGCATAAGTGTGCATTATTGTGTTATTGACTAAAATCTCTCTCTCTCTCTCTCTATATATATATATATAGAGAGAGAGAGAGAGAGAGAAAGAGAGAGAAGGGGGAGATAATATGGAGGATTTTTTCTCTGATCTTAGCAGTTTTTTTTTTCAGTTATACCAAATTGGAAGTTTCGTGAAGGCATTATTATGATGCCTTCTCCCTTCAGGGTCCTGCTTATAATGCTTTCACGAAACCTGGAAGTCGATATACCTGAAACAACACTGCTTTAAAAAAAAACTGTCCACATTAACTCTATTAAGTTCTATGCAAATACCAAGAACTTCATGACAAAACACCTGCTTGCCAAAAATGCCTCCCTATCAGTAAGCTGCTGAACAATAATGAATATCTGCTCTGTAAATTAAATTTACATTGAGCACTCTTTTGGATCACTTTTAATATTTAAAGGATAAAACTAAGATTCTCTCTGATTATTTATCAATATTATCCTTGATATTTTACTGTATGTATATATATATATAAGCATGCAGTGTAGGTATAGAAGAATCCAAAGGAGTATCCTGTACATACGGTGGTAGGATAACTCTTTAAGAGAACTCTAAATATATATGTATATATATATATAAATACATATCGAGCAAATATAAGAAAAATTAAGGCAGACGCGTTATTTCATGGTAAATCGGAAGTGTAGGCCTATTTCAGGTCAATCATCATCAGCTTCCGACTTTATTGTACAAAGAATTTTACAATGTATCTTCAAACTTTTATAGATATCCGCCGCTACGCGTGTCCTCTGATTATATATTGCGTATATATATGCTTATGTATGAATATGTGTTTGTGTTCACTGAATTTATGTATTTTTTCTTAAATTTTCTCTTTTAAGGGAGCGACCGTTATTTTTATTCGTTTTTTTTAGATCTTTGTGAATCTCATTCATGTAAAATCCTTTGTACAATAAAGACGAAAGCTGATGATGGTTCTCCTGAAATAGACCATACTTCCGATTTACAATGAAATATCTTGTCTGCCTTAATTTTTCTTCATATATATAGTCATCCGCAGACAGATCTGTTTCGCTGTATCACAGCTCATCAGTATGGTAGACTCCGATTGCTTTTAACCCAGGATTGAAACCCAACCGAATTGGCGTCAGATATATATATATATATATATATATATATATAATACTCTCCACCCTGATCATTTTTAATATTAATGTAATTAATATTAATTAAGATCGAGTTTTTTTTAATTTACCTACCTGCTTTTCCTTTTGGATTAAAGTTATATATATATATATATATATATATATATATATATATATATATATATTAATCACGTTGTATTAAACGCTAGAGACAACTTAGTCTTGCAAATTTTCTTTTGTATTTTCTCATGTTTTCTAATAAAGCTTTTTTATTTCCAAATTATATTTATACCAGTATTGTCCATATGTTACCAGAGTAGTTTCGAACTTTATCGTTCATCATCAGGGTCAAAATTTACGGTTTTACAAGTTTAAACATTAAAAAAATGCCTTACTGCAAAAAACGTGTTACTACATTATATATATATATATATATATATATATATATATATATATATATAAAACAGAAATAGGGGTTGTTCTAACGAGAGAACTTGGTACAGAAAAAGAAGTGCGATAAGCCGTGACCGTTTTGTTCAAAATGTAGATTTATTGTTGGTATTATTATTAACAATATTATTTTTTGTGTGTGTGTGATATATTAAGTGTCCATAATGGTATTTGTGTCGCTACACGTGTTTCGAGTCTAAAGTTGACTCTCTTTAGGCGAATAAACTTTAGACTTCACACACACACACACACGCACACACACACACACACATATATATATATATATATATATATAAACGGATCTTTATGTTTATAGAAATATTTAAATCTACCCATCAAAAATTATGTACATATAATTTTAGTTAACATGTTAAAATATTCATGCGATAAAATGATTTATCATAGTGTATACGCCTCAACGGTAATATACAAACCTCATCTAATTAAAACCGAATGTTTATATACGAATAAAGTCTTTATTGAGTTTTATAGAAAAGAATATGAAGTAGTTTCTTAGTTCTTGTTTCTGTATACGTGTGTGTGTGTGTGTGTGTGTGTGTGTGTGTGTGTGTGTGTGTGTGTGTGTTGGTCTGCAGTTCTCATGCCTTCCTGTACTTATTTAATGTTCAACAGGCCTTTTTATTTGGGACATACGTAGAGAACAACATTGTGTTTTTTATTTGCCGTCATGCAACGACGACTTCTAAGCCTAAACCTGCCCTCAGCCCTTCGCTTTCAAATGTTCCTACGCTCTGATTGACTCGGTTTTATAATAACCGCATTTGTCCGTATCGAACGGCAAAGTGAAACGCTTGTTGTACTAAAGGTGAGCCCGTGCCAATATAAAAAAAAATATAAATAAATAAAAGACATCCCCATATTGAAAGTGATTACTTGTACATCTACAAATAGCCTAACAGTCCTCGGTGTGTCGCGTTCCAATACTCGTTTTGTTTACCGCAACCAAATACTCTTGGATTAGACCTAAATCCGTCATCCTTCAATTTTGGCTTAAAAACGCAGTACAGACTAAGCTGTTGGTTGGCATCCAGTCGAATAGAAGGAAACACTTAATAAGATAGGAAATTAAACTCTAGGCTTGATAGGTCAACCAATTTCAGAAATTAAAGTCTGAAACGGACTGAAAAGCGAGGAGTCCCGCCAAGCTACACCAACTGCCGCTATGACTGCAGTACGTGTATGCCCCAACAACCTGAATACGTTACGGGACTCGGAATCCCAACCACTGCTTTGCCGTTGCACAGCGTGAACTGAGGTGAACCAATTTCCCTTTGTATTCCATTAGTAAGGAACACTTTGTATTCCTTACTAATGGAAGTATACATTAAGTAACTCGAATCGCTACTTTGTGGAACCGATTCCCAAGACATTGCTTCTACATAAGTCTAGGTTTAACCGTTATCTTTCTCACATATCTTCTAAGATAAACTGGATCTATGTCTACCATTTTTTACTCTAATGTAAACCAGGCCTACGTCTATCTTTTTGACTCTATTTTAAACCGGACCAATGTCTACAGTTGTAAAACTGTTTTCTAGTAAAACTGTTTTCTAGTGAAAATCGAACCTGTGTCTACCATTTTGATTCTAGTGTAAACCGAACCTATGTCTACCTTTTTGACTCTAGTCTAAATCGAACCCATGTCAACCTTTTTGACTCAAGTGTAAAACCGGACATATGCATACTTCTTTTTACATAACACTTCACTCAATAAGTCCCCGACCTGACATAGATGTCGCCGCAAATAAAAAAATCCATATAATTTTTATGAAGCACTAATTTGGGCCCAATCAGATTATTAATTTACAAATTACAATTTAAGGGAATCTACTGCTGCAAATATTAGAAAAATCTGAATATCATGGGTGGACAAAGTATTGCCTTCTGAAGGGAAAAATACTGTTCAAGCAAAGCAATGGCTTGATAAATGTTATTCGGACTCTGTTCCGTCGGAAACAACGGTTAAGAGGTGGTATGCTCACTTTAAATGCGGTCGTACAGACACAAATGATGCTAAAAGCTCAGGTTGCTCCAAAATCAGCAGTTGTCTCGGAAAACACCAAAAAATTCACAAAATTGTTTTGGCCGATCGTAAATTGAAAATGCGTGAGATAGCAGAGGAGTTGAACATATCAGAAGGTAGTGCATTCACCATTTTTCATAAAAATTTGTCAATGAGAAAGCTGTGTTCAAAGTGGGTGCGCGTTTGCTCACATTCGATCAAAAACAACAATGCATTTCAACGCAACAAGGAGTTTTTGCGTAAGTATGTGACAATGGATGAAACATGGATCCACCACTTTACTTCAGAGTTAAATCGGCAGTCAGCTGAGAGGATAACAACAGGTGAAAGCCGTCCAAAGCAACCAAAGCCACAAACATCAGCAGGCAAGGTTTTGGTCTCCGTATTTTGGGATGTGCAAGGCATTTTGTACATCGATTACCTTGAGAACGAAAGAACCGTCAAGAGCGAATATTTTATAGTATTATTAGCGTGTTTGAAGGAAGAAATCTTCAAAAAATGGTCACAAGTGAAGAAGAAAAAATATCTTGCACCAAGACAACGCACTGTGTCAGAAGTCGATCGCAAAGATGGCAAAACTACATGAATTGCACTTCGAATTGCTTCCGCATCCATCCTATTCTCCAGATCTGCCCCCCCCCAGCGACTACTGGCTGTTTGCACACCTCAAAAGAATGCTCCAGGAAAAGAGATTTAACTCCAATGAAGATGTGATATAAAAGGCTGAGGCATATTTTGAGGCTAAAGACAAATCGTTCTACAAAAAAGGCATCGAATTGGAAGAGAAGCGTTGGAATCAGTGTATCACACTAGAAAAAGACTATGTTGATGAATAAAGTCAAATTTTGCCTGTGTTAAATTTAAAAACGAATCTTTTTTACTCGGAAATTAATTCTACTTTTTGGGTTGATATTTCGTTAAATTAACCAACCAGTTGAGTAAGCATGTCCATCCGTTCAAAACTCCAAAAAATTAGATGAAATTTTAACATCAAATAAATGAGGTTTTCTTATATCTAGTATTATATTTCTAATATAGTAAACAACTTGACATTAATGAAGGCGGGGGGGGGTAAATAATTTGCATATTCATACTTAAAGAAAAAAATTAGTTTATGAAAAAGTAAAAGTGATTTGTAATTCGTTTTCGATTTAGTCGTCTGCCATTGTTTTGTTGTTAAACTATTACAACAAAGCTATTTTTGCTCCGAAACTAGTGTTTATAAAGTAGCTTTGAAATAATGGAAATTGTGAATTTTCATTTTTGAAATATATATATATTTTTTTTTTTTTTTTTACGTTTTATTCATAAAAGAAATGAGTTGAATATAAGGATCGGAATCCGACAAGATGAATAGAATAAGTAAAGAACAAGTAGGAAAAAGTGTCTTTAATCTAACATGTTTTACTTTTAACAAGCTTCTTCAGAGATTTATTAAAGATGAATGATTTTAAAAATCCAAGTTGACTGAGGTATAGTTTCATTGGTCAGATACGCGTCACGTGTGATAAAGCAATGGATGAATATTAAATGTAGAAGAACAAACTTGTCTGTTTAAGTGGGTGTGCCAACGCGTAATAAAAAACATTAAATGTTTATTATGAATGTGTAAGTATATGTAAATGAAAATAATGTGTGTTAAGTCCATCCAAACTATAGACAAACTAAGTGTGTGTATTTGTATAAAAGAAAAGAAAATATTTTACTTGAGTATTTTTTTCTTTTTTTTTTTATTTAATAGTAGATTGAAGTATTATAGAAGTATAATGTTACTTCCTAAAAAAATCTTCTCTATACTCAGCCCGGGGTTTAGCACTCACCAATAATTCTACGGTTTCTTTTGACGGGCACTGTATTTCAAGAACTTATATCAAGAACTAGTAGTATAGCCCAGCGTTGCTCGGGTGTAATAAAAGCTTTAAAACTAATCCATGTTCCTGGAGCTCAGACTCTTTGGACGTTGGCATGAAAGACTAAAAAGCAATATTTGTTTCCAGTTAAAGCGAATCCGTAGACTGAAAGAAAAATGAATAGATGTAAGTCAAATTTTGATTTCCTGTTATCGATATTAAATAAGGCTTTTTCGTGGTAAACTGAATTTTGAAGGCTAAAAAAGTCCTCTGAGTAAATGGTATCATGACTGAGACAAAGAACTACAATTATACCTCTTTAGAGCCAAACCCGAAGCAAAAACAAAAATAAAATGGCTGAAAAAAATACAGACATACAGGCAGATAAACAGACACAGGCACAAACATCTTGCCTTTTATATATATATATATTATCGATTTTCTGCACTATTGTAAGAACTGCAACCTTGAAACTTCTGAATATCGTTTCTTATGTCTTTGTGTATGAGTGTCTCAAATTTGATTAAAATCGGACCACTCCTACTATAATCCGATTTTGTTGATTTTCGATATTTATCAGGGGTACCTCGACACAAAACCTTGCTTAGAACACTCGCAGACGCTTATTGTCCAATTGTGTAAATTTTCAAGAAAATCGGTTCACCCGTTTCGGAGTCTATAGGTAACGGACACACACACACACACACACACACACACACACACACACATACAGACAAAGTTCCATTTATAAATAAGCTTAGATTTTCCGAAAAGGGTGGGTTCTATTTTAGCCAAAGAAGTTCAATTACGAGAGTTTTTTGTATGCAGACATTAAGCCGACTGCAGTCGGAATCGTAAGTTAATTTGTGAACTCCTTAATCATTTCAATAGCTGCATATAGTATGGGCTTTGTTAGAACTAAATAAAGTTTAGAGTTACCCTTCTCCTAGATGGTTGCAAATCAAGGAGGAAGAGCCTAACCTCTTCTACTATTTACCGCATAGCTGGGGGAGTAAGATGTATTTATACCACTCCCAATTACCACCTGTTGTAATGGAAGAACCTTCTTCCCCTAGCAATGGACTGTCACTCATTATAAATACACTACACAGTAGATTACGAGCGAGCTGATGAACGGAAGACGACCAGGAATGGACGGAAGTACTCTACGCTCCATTTTTTGTACATAGTGACTATTGTGTGGACTCTTAATATTTGTACCTTTAGTACAATAAAGTTTATTGTTGATTTAATCGTGTGTTCCTTAGTGTTTACCACTCGGACTAACCACTCATTTGTTTGTATCGTATTTTCAGGCCACAACACCAAACAAAACCGACCGCGTAAAGAATGTTCTTTGCTAGGACTACATGAAGTTTTCGATCTAGAGCAATATTTCTTCCAGATGGGTTTTACTATTTCACCCATAGCCGAAGGAAAAAGATAGATTCACACATGTCCTACTTTCCAGCAAACAAGGCCGACAGCATAAAGTATGTACTTTGCTAGGACACATGGAGTTTTTGAGTCCAGAGATGTTCTTCTATAAAAGAGAATAATGGCATAATCAAGTTGCTCATATTCTAAACAGCAACAAACAAAAGGCAAAACTAGGCTTTGGATGGATTCGGTCTGTTAGAATCAATTTTCGCATTTCGCATTTGCTGATAACGTGGCCCCTTTCAACCGCTGACCGGCTTCCCTCTAAATTGATAGTCAACTTTCAATGCGAAAAAATATATTAATCTCTGATACAGGCATGTCACTGGTTTTCCTGCTCATTTGATGAACAGAAGTGTGCTGAATTATTCATTTGAAATACCTTGGAAGTGTTCTGACAGAGGATGAAAAATGCGATGTTAAGATCCTAAGACGCATTGGCATGGCAAAGGACGCATTTCAAAAGCTAACCAGAGTACCGAGAGACAAAAAAATCTCATTGGAAACAAAGAAAATCGTTCTGGATTGCTATGTGATCTCTGTCCTTCTATATGGAAATGAATGTTGGACGATCTCATCAAGGATGAAGGAGAGGCTTGGCTCAGCTGAAATGTGGTTTTACCGAAGGATGCTGAGGATAACATGGACTGAGCACGTGACTGGAGAAGGCGCAAACGATAAGAAAACTCATACTTAACATCAGGAAGAGACAGATGAGTTTCCCGGGACACGGAATGAAAAAGTAGGACCTCGAGGCAAAGAGTGTCGGCCATCTTTTTCTGTACAATCTAATAATTTTAAATTTTAACTGAATGTAGCACTATTGATTTTTGTTTTATTTTTTATTGAATTAATTTTTATTTATTTATTTATCGGCCATTGATATCCGTCGATAATAATTCATGATTGAATATAATTGATATTGGGATATAATTCATATTTTGATATCTATATATATATATATATATATATATATATATACTATTTATGCTCTTACACCCTGATTGAGCACTCTGGAAGAATGGTAGACTTTGAAAAACAGTAGCTACTCTGGCATGTACGCATCGCTCATTCCGTAATGAATTAGAGCACTCTGGCAATTGGGCGTGTATAATGTTAATATATGGGCTAAAAATCAGCCTTCTTCTACCGAGCGCCCATAGCCCAGAGGTAGAATCGCCGACTGGCGCCAATTCGGTCGGGTTTCAATCCTGAGTTAAAAGCAATCGGAGTCTAACCGTACTGATGAGCTGTGATACAGCGAAACAGATCTGTCTGCGGATGACTATATATATATATATATATATATATATGGATGTGTCTGTCTGTGTGTTTGTTTGTGTATCTCCATTCTAACGAACCCTACTCCTCCGGAAGCCGTGGTCCGACTTCAACCAAATTCGAGTAACTTGTAGATCAAGGTTCGAATCTTTGATGTACACAAAACATTTTTCAAATCAATGTACAGGGTTCTTCAAAAATCAACAACAAACATAGTTTCGGCTGGTCTTTTCCACACTTTTATACATTTCTCCAAGACGCTTCACTCAAACTCAACCACAATTGAGTTACTGGTAGATCATGGTCTAATAAAAATTTGGGTTATTTTGTAATTTCTAACTTATCATATGCCATAACAATTTCACATTTTCTACAAGGTGCCAACTCCTTCGACGTTGCAGGGACAATGTATCCACTTCTTCTGCGTTACAACATCATCGCATTACATTACATGCTTTAACGCTCGCCCTCGTTCTTCTTATTGTACATACATCATTCCCGTTTATTGGCAAATTTGACCAAGCACTAATCCCGTTTTACAATTACAACAAAATACCAATAATTTGCATTTTTAACTTACGCGTCACGACAATATCATACTGAAGCTTTTTAAATAAGCACTTGACCTTACCATTTCAACATAACCACCAAAAACTCCGACCAACTTCGGGCTATACAGTTAGTAACTGATATTTAGATATAATTAATAAAGACAAGAACGCAATTTTTGATATTCAAATAAGAGTAAGTATTTCTAAATGAATAAGAAGAAATATTTGTTAATGCGCATAGATAATAAATATTCATTCAAGTTCTTTTCAGGCTAGAGGATATATGATAGTTACCCCGTATAAGCACCCTAGAAGCCAACCCTATAAGTTCCGTAAACATGGTCGTTAAGGTCTTTGTAAACTTCAGCAGATAGTGGCAGTTAGCCTTGATGTTGTCTCACTCTACACGTCAGTACCGGCTCGCCCAGCGGTCAATTTAATAACGGGGTGCATCACCCCTTCAAGCCTGTGCTGCTACATCCTCACCCCAACAAACTTTCACCTACTGCTGACGACCATAGTGGACAACACCTACTTTACATTCCAAGGGCGCGCCTATAAGCAGACCACGGGACTTCCGATGGGGTCCAGCCTATCGGGATTACTTGCCATCACATATATGAATCGACTGGAACGTCTCAATCTCAACCCCAACCCCTATCATTCGTACGCCTTATTCACAAGATATATTGACAACATACTCATCCTCACTTCTTCACGTGATGAGGCGAATAGATTAAAGGCAACGTTCAACAGTATGGATTGCAACATAAAATTCACCAATGAACATCCCGTTAACAATGGATGCCTGTCACTGCTGAACTTCAGGTTGAAAGTATCGGAAAAAGGCAACATCCCCACGGATTTCTACAAAATACCTGCCAGCAGAGACATGTTTGTCCACCATAAATCAGCCCTTCCTCTCAGCGCAAAGACAGGATACATTAGAAATGGATTTGCACGTATCCAGGGCAAATGCAGCAATGAAGAAGACAGAAACATACACACTGCACATTTCAAGGAGGTATTGAAGACCAACGATTACCCCCAGGTTGCCTGGAATGTGAAGGCAATAATAATAATAATAATCCTTAATTAATAATAATAATCCTTAATTAAGCTAACTCTTCCTTAACCCACTTTAGACAATTATTAAAAAAAAAGTTTTTAGGTATATATATTTATATTTTAAAAAATGCTCAATGCTTTAATATACCTAAGACATGTATTAATACACACACACACACACACACACACACATATATATAAAGATATTAACTAATGTTATCATCCAACATACACCTAAACAGAAAAGTGTTTCTATACAAATATACACATACATTATTATACACTTTACCATCCAAAATATTCCATGCACACACATTCAAAAATAAAAACAACTGGAACGTCACGCTCTCAGCACCTGCCATTCGTACGCCTTATTCACAAGATATATTGATAATATTCTCATCCTCACTTCTTCACATGATGAGGTGAATAGAATGGCAGCAACGTTCAACAGTATGGATAGCAACATAAAATTCACCAATGAACATCCTGATTACAATGGATGCCTGTCACTGCTGAACTTCAGGCTGAAAGTATCGGAAAAAGGCGACATCCACACCGATTTCTACATAAAGCCTGCCAGCAGAGACATGTTTGCCCACCATAAATCAGCTCTTCCTCTCAGCGCAAAGCTGGGATACATGAGAAATAGACTTGCACGTATACGGGGCAAATGTAGCAAAGAAGACAGAAACACACACACAGCACATTTCAAGGAGGGTACTGAAGACCAACGGTCACCCCCAGTCTTTTGTTTGTCGCCTGGAAAGTAAAGGCAATAAAGGCCTAAGGTGCCACACCTGCTCTAAGACTTGCTTCTTGAGGTTACCACACTTCAGCAAAAACATCACCACGAAAATACGTAGAGCCATCCGCAGACAGAGACTGGACATGCAGCTGGTTCACTACGGCCCAACCCTTCGAAGACACCTCAATTACAACTACAACAACCAACATACTAGAAACGACACCGCATGTACACTGGCCAATTTCCCTACTACCGACATCGGTATATGCCACCAGGTCTAAGTCGAATATCGCATACAATGCACCAAATTCGATGAATTTTATGTCGGCAGCACCACCAGACCGTTACACATCAGAATCAAAGAACACTTACATAGTTAGGCATCATCATTCCGCAAGCACCTAAAAAAAGCAAAATACTAAACCATAAATTAAAGCAAACAGACATATGATCAAATCGTAAAACGTCGCCCGCTATCACTTTAAAAAGTGACGAAAAAGCCAAATTTTACTTCCGCGCACACTTCTGTAAACCATAAACACACACGTACACATACACGAACTAACCCACTTACAGGTACACACACAGAGACTCACTGCAATTAACGACAACAGTAGCATCGAAAGGGTACCATTCGTTTAAAGGCACAGTCCACCAGCGGACAGACGTAAAACCAAGCTCTCCTTTCATTCTGAAGATGAGATTCTGATCTTGAAACATTAATGAATAATAAATAGGTAATACCCAACACCTTTTTCACCTTCCTTTATAATACTAAACGCATTGTGATAGCCTTCAAATACCAACCTATACACCTTATATACACAATATTTCAAGAAAAATTACAAAACTCTCCTATATATATATATATATGTAGTCACCCGCAGACATCTAATTGCTTTTTACCCAGGATTGAAACCCGACCGAATTGGCATCAGTCGGCGATTCTACCTCTGAGCTATGGGCGCTCAGTAGAAGGAGACATACTTTTTAACGTGTACATTATCATTATATAAACGTCCAATAGCTGAAAGTGTTCTAATTCATTATTGAATGAACGACGCGTAGATGCCAGAGTAGCTACTGTTTTTCAAAGTCTACCATTCATCCAGAGAGCTAAATCAGGGTATGAGAGCGTAGTCATCTACACACACACACACATACACACGCACACGCACGCACACACACACACACACACATATATATGTATATTATATATATGTATATATGAGCAAGCATATATATATATATATATATATATATATATATATATATAAGCATATATATATATATATATTCATTTGTACGCAACGTAGTTTTCTACCATGTGGTGTCTTCAGGTGGCTTGAATAACTATATATATATATATATATATGAGCAGATTAAATAAAGCTCTGAGGAGTGAGGATATCACATTCAATAATTTTCGAAGTCGGCATGACTCTGCTCTGTTTATAGAGAGACGGCCTCCTAGATCTTTGCGTACAATGATACTAATGCCTATAAGTGAAACGTAGAATGTGAACCAGACAAAGCAGAGAACTGGTTGACGATGAAGTCAGCCACACAATTTCTGCTATTAATGATAATAGTTTCTTTATATATATATATATATATATATATATATATATATATATATATTCTTTTAAAATATCACCTAGACAGTGTAGGACAGAAGTTAAGAATTCCCTTTCTGCGAGACTTTTCTTCATTTTCTTTTAATTTCAGTTTCCAGAATAATTTACACTTGATTAATTTCACGGAAATATCTTCGCCCATTTTTATAATTGCAAAAATAAAATAGAATAAACTAAAATAAATTGAAAGAATTTAAGCCTGTTAACGGAGCCGGAAAAAAAAATTAAAAATTAGAAAAAAAATACAATAAAAAAATATCGAAGAGGTTAACCGTTCATTTCTACTTTGAATGCTTCTAGTTAGAGCTTCCGGTCTTTTGAGATGTACTCATTAAAAAAACCGCCCTTGCTGAGGACCGTCTTGGTTCATTTGGTGCCGATGTATGTAAAAGTGGTTTACCGCTTTGTATTTGTGTTTTCTGCTATTATGGGGGAATATTTGTCGGGTTGTTAGATAGTTTGGTCTTAAAAGAAACTGAAAAGAAAAGGAAAAGATAGATAGATAGATAGATAGATAGATAGATAGATAGATAGATAGATAGATAGATAGATAATGAAAAGACTTAGATAGATAGATAGATAGATAGATAGATAGATAACAGATTTTATATATATATATATATATATATATCCGAGTGAATACAGAACGAAGAAAGAATTTTTGCAACGTCCAAAACATTAATTTAAAACAGTGCTCGATGAAACGAGCACTGTTTTAATGTCTCACTGCTTTAATGTCTCACTGCTTTAATGTCTCACTGCTTTAATGTCTCATCAGTGCCTGATGAGACATTAAAGTTTCAATGTCGAAACAAATGTACTATTTGTAGTGGATATATAAAAAAACATTATGTACATGTTCTAAAATATAATTTATAATATATATATATGACAAGAGAGAGAAGTAAGAGAGAGGGAAGTTAGAAAAAGAAAGAGAAATGTAGGGAAAGAAACTTTTATGTGTACATGGAAATAAATATGAAGAGACCGAAATATTTAGAAAAACATACAGATTGAGATAGATATGAACTTGGGCATAGATGAGAAAGTAGGAAAAAAACATATCTGTTTAGATAGATAGATAGATAGATAGATAGATAGATAGATAGATAGATAGATAGATAATGAACAGGCTTAGATAGATAGATAGATAGATAGATAGATAGATAGATAGATAGATAGATAGATAGATAGATAATGAACAGGCTAGATAGATAGATAGATAGATAGATAGATAGATAGATAGATAGATAGATAGATAGATAGATAGATAGGAAAAGACTGAGAGGGAAATAAATAGATAGATAGATAGATAGATAGATAGATAGATAGATAGATAGATAGATAGATAATGAACAGGCTGAGATAGATAGATAGATAGATAGATAGATAGATAGATAGATAGATAGATAGATAGATAGATAGATAGGAAAAGACTGAGAGGGAAATAGATAGATAGATAGCTAGATAGATAGATAGATAGATAGATAGATAGATAGATAGATAGATAGATAGATAGATAATGAAAAAACTATGTGGGAAATAGATAGATAGATAGATAGATAGATAGATAGATAGATAGATAGATTCTACAAGCCCTCCTTCCTCATTAAATGTCCCAGGAACTTCAGCTGTCTCTTCCTGATGCGAAATAAAATATATTCTTTATTTCCATCCTTTCCAAAACCTCATCGTTGCTCACATGTTCTGCCCACGGTATTCTCAGCATCTTTGATGAGATTGTCCAGCATTCTCTGCCATATTGAAAGACAGACATTACATAACAATCCAGTGCTCTCTTTTTGGGTTCCAGCGAATCTTCCTGTTTCTCATGACTCTACTGAGCTTCTGGAATGCATCCTTGGCCATGCCAATACGACTTCGGATCACAGTGTCCCACTTTAGTCCTCTATATTTATCCTCGAATTCCCTAAACTGTTTATGCGATAAAAAAAACTGCAGATCACACGCCATCCTTTGGATGTTTTGCCATCGTAACCTATTATTATTATTATTATTATTATTATTATTATTATTATTAATATTTCCTTTGAATTTTATTGTATACACATTTCCTACCGGGTTTCAATCAGAGACCGAAGCTCAGAAATAGCATCATGACATTTTCACATTATTATTATTATTATTATTATTATTATTATTATTATTATTAGTTTAGGTATCGACGGAGATTTTCAATTGGGCGGTTACATTTAATGCGCCCCGAGACACTGTATGAAATAAATAAACATTTAATGGACTTGTGTGTGTCGATCCGCCCAATATTTCCAACCTGACTTGTTTTCAGACGGACCTGCCCTTCTTTGCCAGAGGTTACATTTCGAAATCTTTTCTTTGAAGTGTGGATTCCATGAATAGCATGAAAAAAAAGACGATCGTTATTTTTAAAACCATATTATCATTCTGTGTACCACTCCCTCACCGTGTCCGTTACGCCCTGTCGTTACCTCAGATAAATAATGGACCATCCTGTTTTGAAGACGAGGCAAAATCGGACCTTATCTATACTATCTGGCTCATCAAATCTAATTCATAGTTTCATAAGTGAACTTGGAAAAGTTACTAATTGAGTTATTAAGCGAGAATTAGTTTGGTACTTTGAAGTAAAATTCATCACTATGCTGAACTTTAAATTTGTGCAAAGTTTTTTTTAACCCCCTTTGTATAATACAAATACAATAAATAAACAAAACCAACAAAATATAACACAAGTCCAGAAAATATCATTTTAAGTGCGGAAGATATCACCTTTGTGAAAGTAATTGTCAAAACTGAAAAAGGATACATACACCATGTCAGATAAAAGTCAATATTTTCACAATAAATGTTAATCAAGTGATGTCGGTAAAATTTCAAGGTATATTTATATGAACAATATATTATGTACATTTTAGCTTATAATATCAACTCATTAAGAATATCAAAAATATATTTTTATTTAATAAATCAAAAAAATCCATACATGCTAAAAGAAACATTTTTAATTAACACCTTATTCGATAAACCTGAATAAATTATTATTTTACATCTAAACTTATTTATAAATGGAACTTTGTCTGTGTGCGTGTGTCTGTGTCTCTGTGTGTGTGTACGTTACCTATAGAGTCCGAAACGGCTGAACCGATTTTCTTGAAAATTTACAAAGTTGTACTATAAGCATCTGCGAGTGTTTTAGCTAGGTTTTGTGTCGAGGTACCCTCGGTAAATATCGAAAATCGATAATCGAAAAAATCGGGTTATAGAAGAAGTGGTCCGATTTTAATCAAATTTGATACACTCATGGACAAAGACATAAGAAACGATATTCAGAAGTTTCAAGGTTGCAGTTATTACAATAGTGCAGAAAATCGATAATATATATATAAAAGGCAAGATGTTTGTGTATGTGTCTGTTTATCTGCCTGTATGTCTGTATTTTAGTTTTTGTTTCGGGTTTGGCTCTAAGTAGGTATAATTGTAGTTCTTAGTCTCAGCCATGATACCATTTACTCAGAGGACATATTTAGCCTTCAAAATTCAGTTGACGACGAAAAAAACTTATTTGATATCGATACCAGGAAATCAAAATTTGACTTACATCCATTCATTTTTCTTTCAGTCTACAGTTTTGCTTTAACTGGAAACAACTATTGCTTTTTAGTCTTTCATGTCAACGTCCAAAGAGTCTGAGCTCCAGGACCATGGATTAGTTTTAAAGCTTCCATTATACCCGAGCAACGCCGGGCTATATTGCTAGTATTAATATAAACTTCATCACATTCTATCACCTTAATCTTTTATCCATTGATTTTTGTGAACTTATCTACTGTTTCAACTTCAATATTACAGCATATTTTATTCTTTCTCAATGACCTCTGTTTGTTTCATTTTTTCTTTTCTTTTAATGATGGTCTAAAAATGTTCTTTTGAAGATATTGTCGGAAATTTACAGATGTAACGGGTCTCCTGATTGGCTGATTTAACCCGAACCTCGTTTTGAACTTTAGGCGGGCTTTACCAGAGGTTTTATGTTTTTTTTCTGATGGTTTTGTTCTCTCCTTTTTTCAGCTAGCACGAACAGTATCGGACGTATTTGTGCCGCTCCGGATTTTTGTTGCAGCAGGGCCTAAATTGGCGCCCACTTGTCTCGCTATATCGAGACCATCTTACCAATTCTTTGTAATCTTTTAGGCTAATGCCACAACTTTGTAACAGAGAAAATCTCTTGTTACCCTTCTTACCTTAAAAAGGATACCCTATGGGCAAAGCCTTGCCTTCCTAGAGAAAAATTCTCTAAGCACTATCATCTTATACCAAGATAAGAAACTGTGAAAGAAGCTGACCCAGAAGAAAGTTCCTGTACGTCGCGGATCGCAGTTCCTTGTGTCTTTTTCATCCCACTCCTAGACGGAGGATACTATACCAAGCTAAGCAGAGAAAAGAGACTATACCAAGCTACACTGTAGCAGCAAAATTCAGCATATTTAAGCGCTAAGCTATGTGAATATATTTCTCACAATATATTCAAATTTGTCTGGTCTTTGTGAGAAAAAGTAAGCACTTATTATAAGAAGAAAGGACACTTCGGTGTGGTGTTAATGGTTAACAATAACAATTACAACTGATGGTGACTTTGGTCATCACTGGGTGCCTCAGGCTTTTAGGGCTGTGCAACATCTAAGCAACGCTTAGAAAATTAATGTAATAAGAAAGAAAATGTAAGAACGATAATAACAAAATTCTTGGAAATTATTCCCCCCTCCCCCCCACCTCCAAAAGAAAATACAAAATAAAACAATATTACATTAATAAAGTAATAAATTTCAAATATTAATTTTCATTTTTAAATAGTAATTTTTTTTTTTCGTTTTATATATATAGGGTGTATCAAAAATATTTTTACACACTTTTTAGGGCGGGTTCCTCAAAACAAATTAGTTCCTCAAAACGGGTTCCTCAAAACAAATTAGTTACTCCTAATACGATTGATTCGCAGTATATTTACTCGATATCTTCGTTATTTGCCATACACTGATTACTCACTATTAGTTCATCGTTATACGTTCATCAATCCAGACTACTGTCTGGTGCTTATATAGTTACTTTAGTGGTCACCTGATCGCCAGATGTATAATCCATTTTCTTAATATTATTCTTTATCTGGCGATGAGAGTTCAACCACACGCGTCAGCGTCGATATTTCTTTCTGCATGACACACATATAACTTGAATAAGTAATAATGACCTGATCAAGAAGTTAGCATTTTACACGACTGCGAACACAACCCCAATCAAGACGGGAAAACCCACATCAATAAGAAAAAGAGTGATAATATTTAGTGGACTTAAGAAACCAATTTTCATTAAATTTTTTTTTTTTAAGATTTTCTAAATTTCAACCGGCCATAGTACTGGTTGTTCGGTCCATGAAAGCCGAAAAGGCTTGAAATATTTGACACTCACAGACATATGTTATTGAAGACAATAATGACAACGGAAAGAAGCCGTAACCTACCTAGCGAGCTTGTGTAGAACGACTGACCGAACAAGGATTAAGAGATATATAAAAGAAAGACAAAATTTACTTAGAGCTACAAAGAGCAGGAGATTGTGAAAAACTAAGAAGAAGAAGAAGAAGAAGCAGTGCGAGTGAAGAATGTGAACAAGTTCAGAGTTCCCAAATAACACCTGTAACAAGACATATGACGTGCAGATGCCTTCTTTTTTTTTTTTTTAATCATCTCACTCCAAGCAAGGCATTCCACTGCCACTATTGCGCATGGGGTTACATAGGAAAAGGTAAAGAGAAGGAGTGGTTAAACATAGGGAATGTCAGGAGGAAGGTGACAGATGAGTAAGGATAGCGAGGATGAGGGTTGGGCAGATGGGAAGAGTGCTTGATAGAATGGGAGCAGGTTAGTGTGTTAGGAGGTGTCTATTGACCTTACATTTAAACTCCTGGAGATTGTAGCCGTCGGGGAAGCAATCGTTTGGAAGAGAATTCCACAGTCGGGAAGTGCGAGGAAAGAAACTGTTGGAGTAGAAGTTACGGCTGCATTTTATCGGTTTCACTGTAAAAGGGTGGGATTTAGTTGCTAATCTATTATCTCGTGCAAATTCGTATTTAGGGGGCACCAGTGATCTAAGTTCATCGGAGCAGAAGCCGTGAAAGTATTTATAGAAGAGACACAGGGAAGCCACGTTGCGCCGGTGGGAGAGAGACTGCAGGCGGTCTGCCAAGTCGGTATCTATCACATTGCAGACCCTCCTCTGAACCTTGTCGAGAAGCCCGAGAAGAACAGCAGGGGCACCCGGCCAGATATGGCAGCAGTATTCAATGCACGGGCGGATGGTAGATTTATAAATGTGCAGGATAGATTCAGACCCTTCTGTAACAAAGCAGTATGTGTTCCATCACAAATGTAACCTTACCCTTTTTCTTACTGATATCAAACCACGGGAGGTTTGGAAATATTTGCCGACGATAATACAACTTCCACTCCAACCATTTCCACCGATCTTTGAAATTCGTTTTGACTGATTGCTTGCTCAGGAAAATATGGTGGGAAATTAAAAGAAACTGATTTCTACATTTAAAAAAAACGGATTTCCCTCTCGAAGAGGCACCGTCAGTCAGTTAAGTGCCATACGTGAAACACGCTTGGGCGATTATGTCTCGAAAAAAACATGACTGACTGGGCAGATGATTATCCCGCAGTAGTTTACCATTGCTTTCTGCGGTAGACTGGTTGCTGACCAAGGCTATAGAACCCAATCTGTCCTGTTATTTGACTTATAGCTAGAGGGGGGAAGAGATGTATTATATTATTAAGTAGTAATTAATGGGGGATCAGTTTATTACTTCATAACATTCGGAAACCGATCCCCCACTTTATGACCAGTAGAAGCCTTAATCGTGAGTCAAACAATTAAATTCAGTCAGTCAGTTAAGTGCCATAAGTGATACACTCTTGGGCAATCATGTCTCGAAAGAAACATGACTGACTGGGCAGATGATTATCCCGCAGTAGTGTTCCATTGCTTTCTGCGGTAGACTGGTTGCCGACCAAGGCTATAGAACCCAATCTGTCCTGCTATTTAACCCATAACTGGAAGGAAGAGACGGATTAATACCTTTCCCAAGGGTATTTGCGCGTAAGTGAATACAATGGATTCAGCTGGAATTCAAACTCGGCTCCCCGTTCCGAGCCGATATCCACTGTACCACAATATTCGGCCTGAGACTCACACCCAACCTCAGGTGGAATTCCTATATACGATCCATTGCTAAAGACGCAGGCAAAATGATCGACTCCTTATATCGCTCCAGTAAGTACCTAACTGCCCATGCTATCTTTTACCCTTATAGGAACCAGATCAGACCCAAAATGAAGTACTGTTGCCGTATTTCGACGGTAGCTGTCCAGACCTCACTTTCTTGTTGGGGAAGAATTGTTTTCAACCCTCCAACGTAAATCTCACAGGCGGAAAGTAGCGAGCTTCTCACTGATTTATCACTACTTCAATGGCAAAGTGTTCGGACGAGCCACATTGCTTGGTTCCGCTAAGTCTAACCGTTACGGCTAGGAAACACCATGTTACTTACATAGCATTAAATCATCCACATTCCCTCTGTATTCTATCGGCGAGAAGTAAGTTCCACTCAAACAGCTTCTTTCTTCAAATCTCTACCCTGTGGAACCGATTACCAAGAGGTTATTTCCCGGAACACTTCAACCTTAACCTGCTCAAGTCTAGGGTTCTGTTACCCTTCCTTCCTATCTGCATAAACAGCCTCTTACTCTCTAAACCTCTGCCTACTTAGTAGAAGTGACTCCCAAGAGGATGCTTTCCCAATCACTACAATCTTAACCAGTTCAAGTCTTTGGTTAATTGTTATCTTTCTTTTCTATCTGCATAAATAACCTCTTATTCTCTAAACCTCTGCCTACTTAGTAGAAGTGACTCCCAAGAGGATGCTTTCCCAATCACTATAATCTTAACCTATTCAAGTCTTTGGTTAATTGTTATCTTTCTTTTCTATCTGCATAAATAGCCTCTTACTCTCTAAACCTCTACCTACTTAGTAGAAGTGACTCCCAAGAGGATGCTTTCCCAATCAGTACAATCTTAACCTGTTCAATTCTAAGGTTAACTGTTATCTTTCCTTCCTGTCTCGTTAAACAGCCTCTTACTCTCTAACCCTCTGCCTACTTTGTGGAACCGACTCCCAAGAGGGTGTTTCCCGTAAAACTACAATCTTAACGTGTTCAAGTCTAGGGTTAACTTTTATATTCTCTCTCCTATCCATATAAACTACCCTTTAATCCAAGTCAAATTGATCTATGAACCACTAATATGGAAATATTACCGTGGACACCTAATTTGCTATTTTTTGTGTGGACCCCCATTTGAAAAAGAAATTGGAAATTTCACTTCTTACTTGTAGCAAACGTTCTGAAGTAAAATTGATCTATGAACCACTAAAATATTACCGTGGACCCCTAATTTGCTATGTTTTCGGTGTGTGCCCATTAATATTACATGAACTCAAGGGCTGTATGGACCCTAATTGGGAACTGTCTCTAGTCTAGACCGACACACACACACACATTTTTTATTCTTTATTTTTTCGTGGGCTAATTCTGGTATACTGAATATAGCGAGATTGATCCCCACCGGGTCAATATTAAAGTTAGACTTATTAAATACTAGCGGCATAACCCGGCGTTGCTCGGGAGTCATGAAAGCTTTAAAACTAATCCATGGTCTTGGAGCTCAGACTCTTTGGACGTTGGCAGGAAAGACTAAAAAGCAATAGTTCTTTCCAGTCAAATTTTGATTTCCTGGTATCGATATCAAATAAGATTTTTTTCGTCGTAAACTGAATTTTGAAGGCTAAATAAGCCCTCTGAGTAAATGGTATCATGGCTGAGACTAAGAACTACAATTATACCTACTTAGAGCCAAACCCGAAGCAAAAGCTAAAATAAAAGGGCTGAAAAACTGATTTTGATCAGACCCGGTATCTTGCCTTTTATATATATATATATTATCGATTTTCTGCACTATTGTAAGAACTGCAACCTTGAAACTTCTGAATGTCGTTTCTTATGTCTTTGTCTATGAGTGTATCAAATTTGATTAAAATCGGACTACGACTTCTATAATCCGATTTTTTCGATTATCGATATTTATCAGGGTTACCTCGACACAAAACCTAGCTAAGAACACTCGCAGATGCTTATAGTACAACTGTGTAAATTTTCAAGGAAATCGGTTCAGCCGTTTTGGAGTCTATAGGTAACGGACACACAGACACAGACAAAGTTCCATTTATAAATAAGTTTAGATAGATTTAGATTTAGTTCTTGATATGCCTGATGCCAAGCGAGATGTTTTGTAAGATGTTTTTACAAGACATTGTCGTGTGCTTGATCTTCTTTTCTGCTCTACGGTAGTCGCCAATTGTTAACGTCGCTCATTAAGCATGTAAAGAGAGCGGAGAGTAGTGTGACAAAAAGAAAATAGCTAATGACGAGTGGGGGTGTGTGTGAAAGCGAATGGAAACAAAACGAGTGGAAAGAGTTCAAAATTCCAACGCCGAACCCGTTTGCACGAAAATGTAATTAGCAGTCGGTGATGATTTAATGACATGCTTTCTGCTGGTCGTCGTCATAAAGTGGCGTTGAATTGGTATTTGTTGCAAATATGTCATTTCTTTTGGCTTTCTTTCTGGGAAATGAAACTGTTTACCAAATCCACTGGCGCCGGAGAATAACCAGCAAAGGGGAAAGAAATAAATGACTTACAATGGCATGATGCGGTCATTTGCCAGATAAATTCAGTCACGTGACTCTCGTTTCATCATCATCAACATCATCATCGTCATTATTATTATTATTATTATTATTATTATTATTATTATTATTATTATTATTTTATTTATATTATTATTATTATTATTATTATTATTATTTCCTTGACTCTCGTTTCATCATCATCAACATCATCATCATTATTATTATTATTATTATTATTTTATTTATATTATTATTATTATTATTATTATTTCCTTGACACTTGTTTCATCATCATCAACATCATCATCATCATTATTATTATTATTATTATTATTATTATTTATATTATTATTATTATTATTATTATTATTATTATTATTATTTCCTTGACTCTTGTTTCATCATCATCAATATCATCATCATTATTATTATTATTATTATTATTATTTTATTTATATTATTATTATTATTATTATTATTATTTCCTTGATACTTGTTTCATCATCATCAACATCATCATCATCATCATTATTATTATTATTATTATTATTATTATTTTATTTATATTATTATTATTATTATTATTATTATTTCCTTGACTATTGTTTCATCATCATCAACATTATTATTATTATTATTCTGTCATTTTTTATCATATTCCGATTTCTGCTTTGGTCTCACTACCAACCAAGTCTGCGGGGAGACCTAAGGCAGGTCGTGATGTGTGTTGTTATGGCTCCATTTCATGTTTTTCTATCTTCCCTATCATCCCTAGCATTACATAGATAAAGTTTTCCTTAGTGTGTGGGCTGTACTTAATAAGACAATTTTTTGTATATCTCTTAAGCTGGGGTTTCCAGGGATTCTTTTAATGTGTTGTTTTGTTCCATTTTTTATCATTCCAAGTGCACCTACTATCACTTATATTATTATTATTATTATTATTATTATTATTATTATTATTATTATTATTATTTCCTTGTATTTCTGTTGTACACATAATTTAATCGGGAAGCCGTGTTCGAATTCCAGCTGAATTCCTAGCTTTCATTGACGCGCAAATAACCTTGGGAAAGGTATTAATCTGTATCTCCCCTCCAGTTATGGGTTAAAAAATAAGACAGATTGGATTCTATAGCTTTGTCTGGCAACCAGTCTATCACAGAAAGTAATGGCAATCTACTACCGGATAATCTTCTGGCCAGTCAGTCATGTCTCTTTCGAGACATGATCGCCCAAAGCGTTTATCACGTATGGCAATTAACTGACTGACTGAATATAATAGTTGAAAACATGACTAAGGTTTATACTGGGCATAAAGTGGAGGATCAGTTTTCTACTGTTATGAAGTAATAAACTGATCCCCCACTAATTATTACTTAATAATATAATACATCTCTTCCCATTCTAGCTATGAGTCAAATAACAGGACAGATTGGGTTCTATAGCCTTGGATGGCAACCAGTCTACCACAGAAAGTAATGGCAACCTACTACCGGATAATGTTCTGCCCAGTCAGTCATGTCTCTTTCAACATGATCGCCCAAAGCGTTTATCACGTATGGCAATTAACTGACTGACTGAATATAATAGTTGAAAACATGATTAAGGTTTATACTGGGCATAAAGTGGAGGATCAGTTTTCTACTGTTATGAAGTAATAAACTGATCCCCCACTAATTATTACTTAATAATATAATACATCTCTTCCCATTCTAGCTATGAGTCAAATAACAGGACAGATTGGGTTCTATAGCCTTGGATGGCAACCAGTCTACCACAGAAAGTAATGGCAACCTACTACCGGATAATGTTCTGCCCAGTCAGTCATGTCTCTTCCAATATGATCGCCCAAGTGTTAATCACGTATGGTACTTAACTGACTGACTGAATTTACTACGAACGAAATGAGGGTGACATGGCGAGTCTTAGTCGTGAATATTGTAGTGAATGCTGGACAATATCATCAAAGAAGAAGAAAAAACTTGAAGCAATTGAAATGAGGTTCTACAAATGGATGCTGCGGATATAATGGATCGAGCATGTGAGCAATGATGAGGTTTTGGAAAGGATGGAAGCTGTAGTAGTAATACAACAAAAAGACTACCTCAAAGAGACAGAAGATGTGCTATCTCTGCTACCGGCACGTTAATGAGTCACATTACAAAACTGTCAGAATCCTGATGAATAGAGCGAGAAGCAGAATCAAGCCAGAGATAGGGCAGGAACAGTGCGGGTTCGTCAAAGACACTGGAACAAGGAACGCCATATTCATGATTATGATGCTCTCTGAAAGGGCATTACAAATGAAGAAAGACTTGTACCTATGTTTCATTGACTACGCGAAAGCATTCGACAAAATACGACACAAAGAATTGATGGAGATGCTAGGCAGCCTCGACATTTTCGGGAAAGACATAAGAATAATCAAGAATCTCTACTGGCAGCAAACGGCCTGCATACGGTCAGGTAACGATCTCGGTAGATGCACAAAGATAGAAAAAGGAGTAAGACAACGATGTGGCTTTTCACCGGATTTGTTCAACCTATACAGCGAGAATATTTTGAGGACCCTCGATGACACGCCAGGATTTGTTATTGGAGGCCACAACCTGAACAACATAAGGTATGCGGACGATACAGTGCTGATTGCGGACACGGAAAGGAAACTACAAGACCTCATACTGAAAGTAGCAGTGGAGAGTGACAAGAAGGGACTACAAATAAACTTTAAGAAAACTGAGTGCATGGTCATCAGCAAAAGATACAACCCAAAATGCCAAATACAGGTGGGGGGTGGGTAACAGAATCAAGCAAGTACAAAATTTTAAGTACCGAGGAAGTGTTCTAACAGAAGATGGAAAGTGGGACACGGAGATCCGAAGGCGAATTGGCATGGCAAAGGACGCGTTCCAGAAGATGAGCAAAATACTAACACACAGGAAAATCTCAATAGAAACGAAGAAAAGAGTGCTAGACTGCTACGTGATGTCAGTTCTTCAATACGGCAGTGAATGCTGGACAATATCATCGAAAATGAGGACAAAACTGGAAGCGGCCGAAATGTGGTTCTACAGAAGGATGCTACGGATATCGTGGACTGAGGATGCAAGCAACGATGAGGTGTTGGAAAGAATGGCAACAAAAGGAAATTGATGCTGAGCATCAGGAAGAGACAACTGAAGTTCCTGGGACTTTCAATGAGGAAAGAGAGCCTGGAGAACCTGATACTGACTGGTCAGATAGAAGGAAGAAGAGTCAGAGGAAGGCAGCGGATAACATATTTGCAGGGTCTGATCAGGTGGATGACGGAACGGGGGTTGCCAGGAGCAAACAAACTAAGAGCCACAAGGGATAGGGAGACGTGGAGAACCATGATCGCCTACGTCCTGAAGGGACAGGGCACATAGAAGAAGAAGAAGTCCCGCGTGACTTGGCGAGATTCAATAAGTATAAAAGATCGAATTTTTTTTTTTGGTGGGGGGGGGGGGGTTCTCGTGTTTCGGCACGACGAGCGTACATTGGTTAATTTGAATATATGCAAAGATTATTACGGTCCCATTTTAACAGCGTTCCAGCAAAAACTTACTCTTCCAGCTGGGAGAACTACAGACGTTACAGAGCAGAAACGAAAAGGAAATTAATACTAAGCATCAGGAAGATACTGTTAAAGTACCTGGGACACGCAATGAGGAAGGAGGGCTTGGAGAATCTGATACTAACAGGAGAGATAGAGAGAAGGCGAGACAGGGGAAAACAGCGTGTAATATACTTGATGGGCCTGAGCAGGTAGATGGCAGAGCGGGCTTTGGGTGGGGTAACAGAGGAAAGCGTGCTAAGAGCCACCAGGGATAGGGAGATATGGAAGGCCATGATCGCCTACGTCCTGAAAGGAGATGGAAGAAGAAGATATGATCAAAACAATATCGAGACAATTGCTATGATAATGGAACTAAAAACACACAGTGAAGCCGCTTAACGCAGACTGACATTGAACTCTGTCGCGCATGCACAGTAAATTATGAAGATCTCGCTCACTTTCGTCGTTTATAGCAGCGCTTGGAAAGAAAGTGGGTAGGGTGTGATCGTCTCACCACACCAATGAGGTTCCATCAGTGAATATGGTTGGTGCAACAGTTGTCTGCAGCGATTTATAAAAAAAAAGGCATTGTACGTGTTTTTTTCTATAAAAATGGTTTTTAAATGGTTTTTAATTAAAAAATATTTTTAATATAAAATAATTTTATTATAAGATTATGACAAAAAGGTTTACTATAAAATGCATTGTTAATGGGTTTTACTATAAAAATGCATTGTTAATGGGTTTTACTATAAAAATGCATTGTTAATGGGTTTTACTATAAAAATGCATTGTTAATGGGTTTTACTATAAAAATGCATTGTTAATGGGTTTTACTATAAAAATGCATTGTTAATGGGTTTTACTATAAAAATGCATTGTTAATGAGTTTTACTATAAAAATGCATTGTTAATGGGTTTTACTATAAAAATGCATTGTTAATGATTTGACAATGAAAAGGCATTTCGGATGTTTTACTGCTATAATCGTTTTATTTTTTTATTTTTTTTTTTTGCAACACGCCGATGTGTGTCGAAATCCTCACACAATTTTCTATTGTTGGACATTTTTGCTGAGATTTAGAAGCTCTACGTTTCGTTTAATTTCGCAAACCAATCGATAAAAGTTAAATAAGCTGATTTGTTTGGGAATATACTTTGATAAAACCCTAATTTTCGGTCTAATAATTTCTTAAATTTTATAGAACTTTCTGGCAAACAATACTTGTTAAGGAATTTTTTTTCCCCTTTTAAATAGCGAAGAATAAATTCTAAAAATTCTTAATATTTTCACTCTTAAGCATGCTATGCATAAATATTTTTTCTGGAGGAAACTTTTTCAAATGTTTGGCCTTATAATTTGTTTATAGATCTCGCAAACGCAGTGCAAACTAAAATCTGGAATTCTAGAATCACATTTATTTGCTTCAAGTTTTATCTTCATCGGATGTGCGTTGTGGTACAGTGGATATCGGTTCGGAACGAGAAGCCGGGGAGCCGAGTTCGAATTCCAGTTGAATCCATTGTATTCACTTACGCGCAAATACCCTTGGGAAAGGTATTAATCCGTCTCTTCCCTCCAGTTATGGGTTAAATAATAGGACAAATTGGGTTCTATAGCCTTGGTCGGCAACCAGTCTACCGCAGAAAGCAATGGCAACCTACTGCGGGATAATCTTCTGCCCAGTCAGTCATGTCTCTTTCGAGACATGATCGCCCAAAGCATGTATCACGTATGGCACTTAACTGACTGACTGACTTATCTTAGTATGTGAGATTTTTTCCAGCATTCACTGTCACGAAGGAGGACTAATATTACATAACAATTCAGTACTCCTCACTTTGTTGCTTAACGAAATCTCCCTTTAAAACAAGTTGTTGCTGTTTCACATGTTAACTCAAGTTGGATTAAACCCTTACCCACCAATTACTTCACGCCGTATAAAGAGGGTCAGCGTTCGCCTTGGGATGGAGGGGGATATTAAAGATAGGCATTATTTTTCAACCACGTCGCTCTCTCACTATTTCCGCTCATGAAAACAGATGCACAGTGCATCAACCCCTAGGGGGACATGCCCAACTGGTTAAACATCAGGCAACTGGCAGGCGGATTTGTGGTACTGAACAGGATATTTACTGTAGCCCATCTTAATTCACCAAGACAAAACACGTTAACACCTACAATCGTTTGAGATCAAAAGCCACGAGAGAAATACCTGCTGTAGTATGAGTGCATTTTATTTATACTACTACTACTATATTATTACTATTACTACTATTATTTGAATGGCCTGAGCAGGTGGATGATAGAACGGGGGTTGCGTGGTGTAACAGGAGAAAACATACTAAGAGCCACCAGGGATAGAGACGTGGAAAGCCATGATCGCCCACGTCCTGAAAGGACAGGGCACATAGAAGAAGAAGAAGAAGAAGAAGAAGAAGAAGAAGAAAAAGATGCTGATTTTTAGCAAAGTGTGAGAGTTTTTAAACCCCTTAGAATTTTAGGGACCAGTTAATTTGTCCTCTGTAGAAAATAAGGGTAAAAGAGCATTGACGTGACACGGCGAAAGAAAACAGGACAACACCAAACTAGAGTGGAAGAAGGAAAGGCTTTGTAACAGAAAGAGGAAAGAAAAGAAAGAAGATAAAAAAATAGGATTTAAGAAAATGGTTGCAAAAACAGTGATTTTTGCGAGAACTTAACTGAAAGCAGTATAGTTCTTTCTGTTAACAGTTCTTCTCACTTTCTGTTACGATGTCAGAACATATTTGTCTTCTAGTTGAAGAGAGATTCCGTTTTCTGATGTTTTGGTGCAACTGATGGGACATCCTCGACACTCTGTTGTCTTCTTGGCTGCTCCATTTTCGGACACCATGTGGCTGCTGGTTGAGTTTCACAGAGCTAAAATTAGCCCGTGCTGACTCGTTGAAATCGCAGGAAAAAGAGGAAGATGTGAGCTGTCAGCCCAAACCAGGGGCCGGTAATCACAACCACTACCAAGGGAGACAATTCATTAATCTATAAAATATTTTCAATAGCAATACTTGCCTCCATTTCTAAATACTGGCAATAATTCTCTTTCCTGATTTTAAATGTGTTTCTGCTATGGTGTTCTGTACTTCAGGTCAAGCCATAGTAAAACTGATTGGCAGACTACAACAGCAAACTACCGCAAACTCAAACCTAAACTAAAATCTTGGCTCCCACAGGAACAAGATTTGCACTATGACATGGCCTGAAGTAAAGAACGCCATGGTCTCTCCGATAAAATCAATAAAAATGCATTACTATGGTAAATTATTCTAATACAATTTCCATCGTAAAATATCTAAAAAGACATTTACATTATTAAAATGATAGTTCTGCTTTATCAATAGTACATGATTTTATTTCTAATATAAATATTTTATTTTCAATAACATACTAATTAATTGCACAACATTGAGAAACAAAATATTTTTATTTTTTACTTACCATGAGAATGTGAAATCAAAACATATTTAACTATTAGAGTAAGTGAAAGTTTTGAACTACCTGTTTAATAATTTACAGGGCATCTTATCGTAAAATATTTTGCAATGCAAATACGATACTATAAATCATTTGCAATGGAGTATGGTAAAATAATTTCCAATGTTTTCAATAGTAAAATTATTCACAATGAATTCGTAAATAAAATCATTTCCAATGTATTTTTACAGTAAAATATTTTCCAAAGATTTCTATAGTAAACTAACATACAACGCATTTCTACAGTAAAATAATTTCCAGTGGCGTCCTATAGTAAATTCTTTCCAAATGTATTCCTACAATCAAATAATTAAGAATGAATAACTAAAGTAAAATCATTTTCAGTGAATTCTTATGCTAAAATAATTTACAAGACCTTTCCATAACAAAATCTCAAACAAGATTCATTTCTATAAGACAATTATTTTCATTGCATTCCAGTAATAAACTTCTTTGCAATCTAAATCCAGACTTATTTATAAATGGAACTTTCTATAGTAAAGTTCTATAGTAAATCATTTATAATGTATTTATGTGGTAAACTCATTTACAATGGATTCAAAATTAAGATCACTTCCACTGAATTCGTTTAATAAAATCATTTCTGGAACATTCCTAATGTAAAGTCATTTATAATGCATTCTTATCTAAACTTATTTATAAATGGAACTTTGTCTGTGTATGTGTTTGTGTCGGTTACCTATAGACTCCGAAGTGGCTGAACAGATTTTCTTGAAAATTTACATAGTTGTACTATAAGTGTATGCGAGTGTTCTTAGCTAGGTTTTGTGTCGAGGTAACCCCGATAAATATCGAAAAGCGATAATCGAAAAAATCTGTTTAGAGAAGAAGTGGTCTGATTTTAATCAAATTTCATACACTCATAGACAAAGACATAAGAAACGATATTCACAAGTTTCAAGGTTGCAGTTCTTACAATAGTGCAGAAGATCGATAATATATATATATATATATATATATATATATATATATATATATATATATAAGGCAAGATGTTTGTGTGTGTGTTTGTTTATCTGTCTGTATGTCCTTTATACAAATCCACAATTTTTATCCGATTCTCACCAAACTTCAAAATTTTACTTACATCCATTCTTTTTTTCTTTCAGTCTACGGTTTCGCTTTAACTGGAAACAACTATTGCTTTTTAGTCTTTCGTGCCAACATCCAAAGGGTCTGAGCTCCAGGACCATGGATTAGTTTTAAAGCTTTCATTACACCCGAGCAACGCCGGGTTATACTGCTAGTTTTAGATATTTACAACGCATTCCTATCGTAAAATACATCTATGATTATGATTCACATTTTTCTCAATTGTCAGAATTTGTTGCGTTTTCTGTCCATGTAAACATTGAACTGAATGAAAATATACTTGTAATATAATCGGTTCTATAAACAGCTCGCCGAAATTTAATATCCGAATGTTCTACTTCATTGCAGTCGGAGGTGCTTAAACATGACAGTGATTACGGTCTACAAGCGAGACAAGACATTTAATTCTCTCTTCCTCCCAATCACTTATAATGAGACAACCTGAGGAATATACTCGACATTTTTTTTTCTTCAAGCATAAGACGTTTGCGCAGCATGATCCCCAAGTTATTACTTGGTGGCAAAAGGTCCACAAATTTTTTCTGCTCGACATTTCTCTATTTTTTTTTCTGAGGCGTTATCCTCGTCAGGGACCAAGGTAGCTTCGTTAGTACGCTCGACAAATGAGTAGAACTAGATATGAATTATCGTTGAAAGAATGATTTATGTGATAAAAGATTTTGGGAGTTTTGTTACGGCAAGTATCAGCTGAGTGATTGTAATAAATATGTTCTCGTCTAGCGCAGCACGCACGTGCGCGCGCACACACACATTATATATATCTAAACTTATTTATAAATGAAACTTTGTCTGTGTATGTGTCTGTGTGTGTGTATCCGTTACCTATAGACTCCGAAACGGCTGAACCGATTTTCTTGAAAATTAAGACAGTTGTACTATAAGCGTCTGCGAGTGTTCTTAGCTTGGTTTTGTGTCGAGGTACCCCCGGCAAATATCGAAAATCGATAATCAAAAAATTGGGTTATATAAGGAGTGGTCCGATTTTAATCACATTTCATACACTCATAGACAAAGACATAAGAAACGATATTCAGAAGTTTCAAGGTTGCAGTTCTTATAATACCGGGCAATAGTTTAGTCTATCTACTCCAATTGATTTATCTTAAAGAGATGGGAATTGACATTCCATTTAAATTCCCGGATGTTGTAGTCATCAGGAAAGCAAGTATACGGCAGGGAGTTTCACAGGCGGTAAGTACGAGAAAAGAAGCTGCTGGAGAAGAATTGTTGGCTACATTTGGTAGATTTAACTGTAAAACCTTGTTGCCAGTTTGGTGGCTCCAGTAAATTCATGTGACGGGGGCACCAGTGACTTAAGTTCGTCGGAGCAAAAGCCATTATTTGTACAATAGACAGAGGGAAGGCACATCCCGCCGGTGAGAAAGTGGCTGGAGTCGAGCTGCCAGGTATGGACCGATCACATTACAGATTCTCCTTTAGAGCCTGTCGAGAACCCTGAGATGAACAGCAAGGGCGCCTGACCAAATTTGACAGCAGTATTCTATGCACAGTCAGATGGTTGATTTGTATATGTGCAAGATGGATTCAGGCGGAAAATACTTCCTGGCCCGACACCGTGACCTATATATATATATATATATATATATATATATATATTGAACAAGAAGACAATGAAAGCCAGTCTGTTTTCTCCTGAATGGAAAAAGAGCAGATGCCACAGGATGCAAAAAAAAAAAATATATATATATATATAGTGTATCGAGGCAGCAGATAATTTTCTAAACATATATTGTTAAATATAAGAGACAATGAATGTCTATTATGTTTAATTATGAGCCATTCTAAGCATCGTATTTTGGCTTTAATTTCAGGTGAAAATAAACACAAAAATTCTCCAACATTTGGATATTTTTTTATTATGTTGGTGCTAATCTTTCGGCTCATATGAGCCATCTTCAGAGAGGTTACAAGGACGTTAACATAAAAACATCCACCATCAAAGATGATTTTATCTTGTGTTGACATTAAACTTTGCTAAGCAACGATAACAGTTACCAAATAGCAAACGCAGTTCGTAAATTTGTAATGTGGTTCCATGACGTCACACCGCGTGAGAGCACGAAATGATAACAGAATCATGTATTTAAATGCAATGTAATGTGTTATGACCAGATTTAAATGTGATTTTATTAAGTGTGGGTTGTTTGGATTTAATATAGATGGCCTCCAATATCTGAAGGTTCTTTTTACTGTGTGTATGAGTGAGTATTATTGTATTGTTAACTAAAATCTGTCTGGTATTACCTACATGGCTATGTTTTTCGAAGAAATGTTGTTTAATTGAACTCTGATCAGAAAGGTGACAGGTAAGTCTACGGGAGACTGCGGTTGTATTAAAACCAATATATGTAGTGGTTTTATTATTAGTACCAGAGACACAATCTCTGAACGGGCATGTAAATTGATACACTACATTGGTTTTCTGTAGATTATCTGCTGCCTCGATATACTAAATATATATATATATATATATATATATATATATATATATATATATATATATATTTATAAAATGTGATTATAATCATACTCGTCTCAAAAAGTTTCCTCGAAAACTATCGAACGAAGAAAAAAATGGCTGTAAAAAAAGAAGAAGCTTAGGGCATGAAAGTCAGTTAAAAGTGTTCGGAGAGAAATTAGCACGAAGCCCAAAGAAAAAACCCGACACAAGTAACAATCTAACAGAAAGCGCTCAATACAAATGTAGTGCAAACTAATTTTTTTTATTAGGTGCTATATATATATATATATATATATATATATATATATATATATTAATTCAATCGTTATAATGCTGTTTACTCTGTATTTGAGACAAACGCTACATTTTATCCATTAAACAGTGGATACTACGTTTAGTGGCCTGCGCATTCGATAATCCGTTTTTAAAAAAATGTGCTCTGCGACAGAAATCGAAACTTCTTCCCTCTTTCTAAGGTTAAAAACCACTGTTTCATCCAGTTTGCTTTTTCACTCAGCCACGGAGAACGAAGCAGTAAGTCACATAGACGTAAGACACACGGTTTAATAAATTAAAAGTAGGCGTCCATTTCGATTACGGAGTAGCCACTATAATCAGGTTTCCCCTAAGCCCCATCACTCCCAGTGGAGCATCGGTCATCGACGACACCTCGGCCATCGACGAGGGGGTCATCGATGCTTCTGTTTTCTTGTCTTTTTGAGAGATCTTTTTTTTAACCCCTTTCATCCTCTGGACGAGGTAGATTGGTTACCAACCAATGATACAGAACCCGATCTGTCCTACTATTTAACCTATAGCTGGAGGAAGTAAAGATGAATTAATGTTTTTCCCAGTAAGTAAGTACAGCTGAATTTCGAACTCGGCTCTCCGATTGTTCATTCCGTATCGGTATACACTGCACCGCAACGCATGTAACCAGGTTTAGAGTATTAAAAATGTCGGATGAAAATAAATGTCAAATGAAAATAAATCAACTAATTTTCATAAAACGCAACGAAATAAATGTCATACGTAGACATTACAAATTATGCACATTAGAAAATGGATAAAATCTAAATGAAATAACATGCATATAACCAACAAGTGCATCAGGAAAATAATCACTGACAAACTATATAAAATAAATTGGAACATAGAATTACTCTTTTAAAATAAATCTTTCTTATAAAAAAAAAACTTTACAACAAATAAATAGATAAAACAAAAAAAATATATATTAGGTTTTAAAAATTTTTTTCATTTTTAAAAAAAACTTTACAACAAATAAATAAATAGACTAAAAATGATAAGGAAATAAAAAAAATATGGAATTGGTACTCAATGCGAATACCACATCAAAAGTAATAAAACTGAAGGGAAAGATAATGAAAAGGATAAGATCAGGTTAAAGGCAGGTTAACATCTTTAGGGTCAAGAAGGGAAAAGAAACAAGGGAAAAGGGTTGGATGAGGGAGGAAGAAAGGAAAAAAATAGAAAAAGTTGGTTAGTATATATGTGTTTGTGGTAAGAAAAAATAATTGCAAAACTGTGTTGCTAAAAATTACTGTCAATTTTCTTCTTGCTTCAAATGAAAAGGTTGACAAATTGCTTAGCATTCATTAGAACATGAAAATTATCGAAAATGGAATTTTTTTAATTGACAGCTTAAGTTTTTCATTAAAAAACTCTTAAGCCATCAATAGATACCACATCAAAAGTACAGCTGAATTTCGAACTCTGTTCTCCGATTTTTCATTCCGTATCAATATACACTGCACCACAACGCATGTAATCAGGTTTAGAGTATTGAAAATGTCGAATGAAAATAAATCAACTAATTTTCATAAAACGCAACGAAATAAATGTCATACGTAGACATTACAAATTATTCACATTAGAAAATGCATAAAATCTAAATGAAATAACATGCATCTAACCAACAAGTGCATAAGGAAAATAATCACTGACAAATTATATAAAATAAATTGGAACATAGAATTACTCTTTTAAAATAAATCTTTCTTATAAAAAAAAACTTTACAACAAATAAATAGATAAAACAAAAAAAATATATATTAGGTTTTAAAAATTTTTTTCATTTTAAAAAAAAATTTACAAAAAATAAATAAATAGACTAAAAATGATAAGGAAATAAAAAAAATATGGAATTGGTACTCAATGAGAATATCACATCAAAAGTAATAAAACTGAAGGGAAAGATAAGGAAAAGGATAAGATCAGGTTAAAGGCAGGTCCACACCCGACCATTAAGGAGGGAAAAGAAACAAGGGAAGGGTAGGATGAGAGAGAAAAAAGGAAAACAAAAAGAGAAAAAGTTGGTTAGTATGTATTCTTTGGGGTCAAATCCCAAAATGAATCTCCATTCTGATTAGCCACAAGAAACACCCACATACATTCACAGCAAACCAAAGGTTTTTGTCATTTATATGTAAATCGTCTGCACAACATTGCCTGATGATGAGAATCTATCTCGAAACATAGAAATTTCCGTGTTGCAATGTACAAGTGATACATAACTATATAATTATATTAAGCTCTATAATACGCATTATATTGAGATCTGTTTGTAATAAAATAAATGCCAGAGCACTAAAAAAAAACAAAAAAAAAACCTTGAATCCTCTTCACCTGGAATTATATATATATATATATATATAATTTTGTTACAGCAATTAGTAGCAAGTGCGCGCGCACACAGACACACACACACAATACGATTGAAGCGCTTACCTTTCGACTGTTCATTATATATATATATATATATATATATATATATATATATATATATATAAAAATGAACATATATTTAAAATATTTACATCTTTGTTGCCATTTGAACGATGTTTCGGCCGTTGTACTTTACGGCCTTTTTTATGTGCTAGAAATTTCGAAACGAACCCTTAATTACAATCACTGGGGTATATCATTATCCTTCCTTGCGTATAGCTTCTTTTGTTCGTCGTGAGCTATCTCCCTCTAACCCTCTAAGTTACTTGTTCACCGCTGCTGTAGCCTGGTATTGAACTCACAACTCTTTGGGTCAATTCACGGGAGCTAACCAATGTCTGTTATCCACTGGGCCATAAGAAGGTTATTCGCATGTGAACTCGGCTGGATGTCGAACCCGGTTCTCTGATTCCTCTATTCGTGGTATTTTTGGTTAACCCTCTAGGGCCAATCGTATCATATTAGTGGGGGATCTATTTATTACTTCATAACAATATAGAACTGATCCCCCACTTTATGCCCAGTAGAAGCCTTAACCCTCTAGGGCCATTCGTATCATATTAGTGGGGGATCTATTTATTACTTCATAACAATATAGAACTGATCCCCCACTTTATGCCCAGTAGAAGCCTTAACCCTCTAGGGCCATTCGTATCATATTAGTGGGGGATCTGTTTATTACTTCATAACAATATAGAAATGATCCCCCACTTTATGCCCAGTAGAAGCCTTAACCCTCTAGGGCCATTCGTATTATATTAGTGGGGGATCTGTTTATTACTTCATAACAATATAGAACTGATCCCCCACTTTATGCCCAGTAGAAGCCTTAACCCTCTAGGGCCATTCATATCATATTTGATACAGTAATGAAACAAGCCTTGAAAGAAATATTTTCCTGAAAAATTTTTTAAGAGAAATATTTTATAAATTTCAAATGAAAGCAATACTGACTGCTCAGTCAATGAATACCAAATGTTTCCTTATAGGGAAATACCAAATGTTTCCTTATAGGGAAATACTGTATCAAATATGATACGAATGGCCCTAGAGGGTTATGTAATTAACTGCAGAATGACGGACTGCGCATTTGAACAAATTTTGGCAAATTTTTTGTCTATTTTTCTTCATTTACTGATACTTCCGGCGATGTACTTCCGGAAATTAAAGTAATGCGCTATTGTATTTCTACACTTATTACTCTCAATCAGGAAGTACATCGCCGGAAGTTTCAGTAAAGGTAGAAAATCAACCAAAATTCGACAAAAAATTCTGCAGTTAATTACATGACTTCGTGAGAGTTACGGGAGAGAAAAAGTGCAAGACATAGTTCGTTTTTTTTTTTATGGACTTTCAAAGCTAAAAAGGTAAGTTTCTTCAATAACTAATTGTTGATTTGAGTTCAGCGTATATTCTTTTTTTTTTTTAGCCTACGAATGTATAAGGTCACAAGTCATTGTGAGTAAGGGTTTCAAAGTACTGGCTTTGGTCAATGAATTGTCATGCCAGATTATGCTCTCTCTCTCTTTCTCTCTTTCTCTCTCTCTCTCTCTCTCTCTCTCTCTCTCCGGTCCTGGGTATGACAATAAACTACATCCGGCAGTAAGGCCTATGATTGGGAGGTTGTGAGGAGCATAGAACCACCTCTTAATTGTTGTTGTTCCTGGGTCCACCCTGACCCAGGGTGGTAGCACCTGTTAGGGTCCCAGCTATGGGCAAATATTTACCCCCCCACCACCACCAAAGTGGGGTCAAAACACTATGAAAGAATAAAAATAGACTTTTATAGAAAAATATACATTTTTGAAGGAAAAATATTACCAACAATACAGTTTTGAAGAGAAAATTACTACTATAACACATTTTTGAAAGAAAACAAATTATTACCAGTAATACATTTTTGAATACAAAACTAGAAGAGATCTTCAGTTCCGAAAATAAAACAAAAAATTTCATCAAAATCTAACTCAACCTTCTTACTATAACTGAACATTAAAAAATACCTTAAAACCTTACTTTTTTACATTAAATAACTTACAATGGTTGATATGCAGTTAAGCAAAACTCAAACTCTCTCTCTCTCTCTCTCTCTCTCTCTCTCTCTCCCAGGATCCGTAACAAAATAAAAAATTATTTTAAGGCCTAATTCTCTCCGCGATCACCTATTTTTCTTTCTTTCCTTTTCTTTTTTTTTTTTTTTTTGTTTCCAATTTTTAACCTCTTCCGACATTTAACCTCTCCAAATACGACTGCGTTTTTAAGCCTTCTTTTTTTAACTTCAGTAATTTATCTCTACAGAAAGATTTACCACACGCTTTGAGGAAACTAGAGCAGATTACATCATGAACAGTTGAAAGGTAAGCGCTTCAATCGTATTTTCAAACGGTGGAAAGGATTTTAACTTAGATATTTTAGTGTTGCGTATTAAATTCACAATAAAATGGCGAGAAACTGGATGGGAAGCAAGGAAATGGCCGAGGTGTCCCTTCCGAAGAAACGGGCAAGCTGGAGACCGATGGGCAAGCTGGAGACCCCGATATGTGAAACTATATCCGATGCAGGTGAGTAACAAGGACAGGATTAATGACATCCATTTGACCTCGCACACCTCTGCAAAACTTTTGACACAGTCGCAAATCAGAGATGACTCTCATGAAATTAGATCTACGTTCGTATATGTGTCTGTATATCTATGTGTGTGTGTGTATATGTGTGAGTTCGTCTGAGTAGAGTATAAACGTGTAATAATGCACATGTAATTGTGTTTCTGTGAGGGATTGTGTACGCATTTTAATATACACGCATGCATTTTTTCTGAAAAATAAACATCTAAAATGATTTGAATATTTTAATGTTTCTATACACACACACACACACACACACACACACACACACACACACACACATATATATATATATATATATATATATATATATATATATATATATATATATATTGAAACATTAAAAGATTCTAAACATTTTAAATGTTTATTTTTCATATATATTTTTTTTCTAAACATATACTATTAAATATAAGAGACAATGAATGTCTATTATGTTTAATCATGAGCCGTTCTAAACGTCGTATTTTGGCTTTAATTTCAGTTGAAAATAAAGACAAAAATTCTCCAACATTTGGATAATTTTTTATTAATTTATGGCACTTAACTGACTGACTGAATATAACAGAAACATGATTAAGGCTTCTACTGGGCATAAAGTGGGTGATCGGTTTTCTATTGTCAGGAAGTAATTCACCAGTCTACCGCAGAAAGCAATGGCAACCTACTGCGGGATAATCTTCTGCTCAGCCAGTCATGTCTCTTTCGAGACATGATCGCCCAAGCGTGTATCACGTATGGCACTTAACTGACTGACTGAATATAACAGAAACATGATTAAGGCTTCTACTGGGCATAAAGTGGGTGATTGGTTTTCTTTTGTCATGAAGTAATAAACTGATCCCCCACTAATTACTACTTATTAATAGAATAATATAATTCACCAGTCTACCGCAGAAAGCAACGGCAACCTACTGCGGGATAATCTTCTGCTCAGTCAGTCATGTCTCTTTCAAGACATGATCGCCCAAGCGTGTATCTCGTATGGCACTTAATGAAAATATGTCATCCCCTTTAAACAAAAAACTATAATGTAATCCAGGATGTTTTACCGTTCGGCCATGTAGGTATTTACAGTAGGTAAGGTTATTTTTGCTCGATATAATGTCTTCGAAATTCAAATTTCTGGCAGACAGACAGACAGAGTTTGTAGAATTTAACAGAATTTGTTTCAATGAATTTTGATGCTTATACACTTCCATATTTATATACAGGGTATCCATAAAAATCGTGTTCACTTTATAAAGTGAAAATAAAGTGCACACGGACTTTATGGACACCCTGTATATAGGTTTGATGCAAAAAAATTGTCACTTTAACTGACCAGGTTCATAAACCTGCTCAGCTAAACTAAGAAACTCTTTGCATTAACCCTATGCATCTCAATATCGATCACATTACGATAAAAATAAAACCGGCTTGTGAAAATGACTTTTATCATTCAGTCAGTTAAGTGCCATACGTGATACACGCTCAAGGATCATGTTCTCGAAAGAGACATGACTGACTGGGCAGAAGATTATCCCGCAGTAGGTTGCCATTGTTTTCTGCGGTAAACTGATGAATTATATTATTCTATTAATAAGTAGCAATTAGTGGGGGATCAGTTTATTACTTCATGACAATAGAAAACCGATCACCCACTTTATACCCAGTAGAAGCCTTAATCATGTTTCTGTTATATTCAGTCAGTCAGTTAAGTGCCATACGTGATACACGCTTGGGCGATCATGTCTCGAAAGAGACATGACTGAATGGGCAGAAGATTATCCCGCAGTAGGTTGCCATTGCTTTCTGCGGTAGACTGGTGAATTATATTATTCTATTAATAAGTAGTAATTAGTGGGGGATCAGTTTATTACTTCATGACAATAGAAAACCGATTACCCACTTTATGCCCAGTAGAAGCCTTAATCATGTTTCTGTTATATTCAGTCCGTCAGTTAAGTGCCATACGTGATACATGCTTTGGGCGATCATGTCTCGAAAGAGACATGACTGATTGCTCACCAATGCTATAGAACCCAATCTGTCATGTTATTTGACCCATAGCTGGAGGGAAGAGTCTGATTAATACTTTTCCCAAAGATATTTGCTCGTAAGTAGATTCAAAGAATTCAACTAGAATTCGAACTCGGCTCATCGATTTTTCGTTCCGAGCCGATATCCACTGCACCACAGCGCACATACTTTTATCAGTAAAACTACTGAAAAATCTAAACATTATCACAACGCAACACTATATACACTTCTTCTTCTTCTTCTTCTTCTTCTTCTTCTATGTGCCCTGTCCTTTCAGGACGTAGGCGATCATGGCCTTCCACGTCTCCCTGTCCCTGGTGGCTCTTAGCACGCTTTCTCCTGTTACACCGCGCAACCCCCGTTTTGTCATCCACCTGATCAGGTCCTTCAAATATGTTATCCGCTGCTTTCCCTTGTCTCTTTTTACCTCTATCCGGGCCTGTTAGTATCAGGTTCTCCAAGCCCTCCTTCCCCATAGCATGTTCCAGGAACTTTAGCTGTCTTCACCCCAGTTTTTTAAAAGAAATGATGTATTTCATACTATTTTATGTGGATAATTCTAAATGAAAACAGAATAGTTCTTTTGTTATTATTACTTTGCAAAATTTTACAAGGCAAAGAAGCAAAGATGAACTCGTCCGAATCACCCTAAATTTTCTTCATTCTTTCATTGATGAAACTGCAATAAAGGTAATTATTAAATATTTAGAAATTCATTTGATGCACATGTTATTGTGCAGTATTAACAAAAGAACCATTCTATTTTCATTTACAATTATTCACTTGGCAATAAATACTAAAAAATAGTATGAAATACATAATTTCTTTTTAAAACACTGGGGTAGCCTAATAATTATGGCCGGCAGTGTATATATATATATATATATATAGCAAATCTACAGGGTAAATGGGTAAATTGTCGCTATTTGTCTTGTAACATTTTGCAAAGTAATAATAACAAAAAAAACATTCTATTTTCGTTTTCAATTATTCACTTGGCAATAAATACTAAAAAATAGTATGAAATGCATCATTTGTTTAAAACACTGGGTTGACCTAATAATTATGGCGGGTAGTGTATGTGTGTGTGTGGATGTGTAGATTAAGCCGGTTTAAGAGCAGAAGGGAGAAAAAGAAAGGGACGCGCGCAGGAAAGACAGAAAGCCATGCATAATCGCCACTTCAATAACATCACCCAAAATTTTCTGCCCTGATTCATGGAGTTGACAACTGTGTCACTGCCGGCGCCAATCAGAAACGCCATAATGCGTTTAATTATGACAACCTTTCCTCTCCAATGGGCAGACTCCACTTCAAATCACACGGAGGTTAGAGAAGGGCTTTTGGAGCTAAGACGTTTATGGTTCTTGTGCAGTACATTGCACTCCTGTGGTAATCTCCCAGGTTGCGCTGAAAAGTTCTCTGCTCAAGACGAACAAGGTCTTCGCAGACAAAATTCTAATCTGCTTCAAAGTTTGCAGAGAGGCTTTACGGTATATCTCCGCTGTAATGAGTGAATAAACCACGCGGACTTTTCTCCATCTTTCGAGACATGATTGCCTAAGCGTGTTTCACGTGTGGTATTTGACTATAAGCGGTGTATACACACGCCAGTCACCGAAAGAACTCAATTCATTGCTGAAGAGTTATGCATAAATCGCAGAAGTGTAATCATGCCTTATTACCTATATATATATATATATATATATATATAGATAGATAGATAGATTGATTGATTGATTGATTGATTGATTGATTACTTAGTTTCTGGTCATAATAAAATTAGACCAGTGTAAATTTGTATTAAAAAGTGTTCAATACAGCTATATTGTAGAACTTTTGAATATTTTCCATTTGTAAACGAGTTTTTACGCGACCTAGGTTTCTACCATGCGTGGTGTCTTCAGGCGATTTGCAATAACTGATTTTACCGTTTACTGTTTTTTTAAGAATGCTCACGCAATGGTGTTTTTTTTTTTAACGCTCACGTGGCAGGGACTTTTTGAACGCGCAATTTTTGAAATTGCAAGGAATTATGGCGTTTTCATCCATTGTTGTATGTCCCTAAGAGGTATTTTTTAATATTGTTACACTTAGTCATAATTTCCGTTCTTTCATTCAACAATTCCTTTTTGTTTGGGAATAGCATAATCTCTAACTTTTCTTCTTGGCACAGTCTACATATTTTGCCACCGATGTATAATCACAAAAAAAAAACGGTAAATGGTAAAATCTGTTATTGCAAATCCCGTGAACACAATACTCATGGTAGAAACCGTCGCGTAATAACTCGTTTACAAATGGAACATATATAGATATATATATATAAAAGGCATCCGTGAGCCTATAGACTCCGAAACGGCTGAACCGATTTTCTTGAAAATTTACACAGTTGTACTATAAGCGTATGCGAGTGTTCTTAGCTAGGTTTTGTGTCGAGGTACCCCCGATAAATATCGAAAATCGACAATCCAAAAAATTGGGTTATAGAAGGAGTGGCCCGATTTTAATCAAATTTCATACGCTCATAGACAAAGACATAAGAAACGATACTCAGAAGTTTCAAGGTTGCAGTTCTTACAATAGTGCAGAAAATCGATAATATATATATATATATATATATATATATATATATATATATATATATATATAAGGAAAGATCATTGGGTGTGTATCTGTTTGTCTGTATGTCTGTATTTTTTTCACCCCTTTTATTTTAGTTTTTGCTTCGGGTTTGGCTCTAAGTAGGTATAATTGTAGTTCTTAGTCTCAGTCATGATACCATTTACTCAGAGGACTTATTTAGCCTTCAAAATTCAGTTTACGACGAAAAAAACTTATTTGATATCGATTGCAGGAAATCAAAATTTGATTTACATCCATTCATTTTTCTTTCAGTCTACGGTTTCGCTTTAACTGGAAACAACTATTGCTTTTTAGCCTTTCGTGCCAACGTCCAGAGTCTGAACTCCAGGACCATGGATTAGTTTTAAAGCTTTCATTACACACGAGCAACGCCGGACTATACTGTTACTTTAATAATAGAAATTTGCCTGTGTGTGTGTCTCTGTGTGTGTCCGTTACCTATAGACTCCGAAACGGCTGAACCGATTTTCTTGAAAATTTACACAGTTGTACTATAAGCGTCTGGTGAGTGTTTTTAGCTAGGTTTTGTGTCGAAATATCGAAAATCCATAATCGAAAAAAATCGGGTTATAGAAGGAGTGGTCCGATTTTAATCAAATTTAAGACACTCATAGACAAAGACATAAGAAACGATATTCAGAAGTTTCAATGTTGCAGTTCTTACAATAGTGCATAAAATCGATAATATATATATATAAAAGGAAAGATCTTTGTATGTGTATCTGTTTGTCTGTATGTCTGTATTTTTTCAGCCCTTTTATTTTAGTTTTTGCTTCGGGTTTGGCTCTAAATAGGTATAATTGTAGTTCTTAGTCTCGGCCATGATACCAATTACTCAGAGGACTTATATCTGATATCCACTGCACCATAACGTGCATGTAGTGTGCTTAAATTCATAAAGTATTCAGCGAGTGTTTATAGAAAAGACACACGGAAGCTGCATTATGGTTGTGGGGAAGTGACTAAGGCCGAGATGCCACGTCAAGACCAATAATATTGCTGATTCTTTGGATTTTATTAAGAGGATGCTTCACTGAACACTACAATCTTAAACTGTTCAAGTTTAAGGTTAACAGTTTTCTTCCTGGCAAATCTTCAACTTCGCCTCTTACTCGGTAACCTTCTTCCTCGAGTGACTTTTAGGCTTTCGTACTGGGCGAAAATTATTGTAAAAGTATTGCCTATAGAAGGATTGCAGGATTGCATGGCATACGTAGTTTAGCATTTTTTTTTTTTTTCAATTTTTATTTTTTATTTTTGATAAAGAAATTTTTATATTTCTTAATACTTTCTTTAGTTTCTGGAAGGCATTTTTCGTTCTTTGTTTGTACTATAAGTTTTCTGAGCCTTATTTCCCCTATTCTGTTATTTCCGAGCGAGTGAATTTTCTATACCAGCTTGAGTAAGACTTCTCAAGTCCGGTTTTGTTTTTAGAGACAAGACTTAAGTAAAAAGTAACAGTCACACACACATCAACACATAAACACATTCACACAAATGCACATAGGTGGCTTACCGCTTCATCACGTTGAAATACCGGCTCCCGTACAATCACTGAAATTAAGCAACGTCGAAGTTAGTCAGTATGTAGGTGAGTGACCGCTTAGGAATACCAGGTGCCGTAAGCTTGGATGTGCGGGTGGTGTAATGGATAATCGCTTGGAATTGTTAATCAGAGAGCTGGGTTCTAATTCTGTTGGGTTCGTTATATTCACTTATGCACAAATAGACTTGAGAAAGGTATGAATCTGTTATGAGGAGTGAGAGGTTGAAGGGGGTGTTAAGATGAGAGTAGAAGGAAAAGAATACTGATGAGAATGGCGTGGACGAAGAAAAAAGCATGAGAGAGAAGATGTAAGTTAGTCAGACAGAAGATGACTATTAACTTTACATTTAAATTCTTGGAGATTGTAACTGTCGGGAAAGCAAGTATGCGGAAGAAAATTCCACAGGCGGGAAATGCGAGAAAAGAAGCTGCTGGAGTAGAATTTGGGTTTACAAGTTATTGGTTTCACAGTAAAAGGGTGGGACCTAGTTGCTAATCTTGTGGCTCGAGGAAATTCATATATAGGGGGTACCAGTGAGCTAAGTTCAAAAGCCGTGAAATTATTTGTAGAAGAGACACAGGGAAGCTACACTGCGTCGGTGAGAAAGCGGCTGTATCCTAGCTGGCAAGTCGGAATCGATCACATTACAGGTTCTCCGTTGGATTCGGTCGATGACACCTAAGTGGATAGCAGGAGCACCCGACCAGATATGACAGCAACACTCAATGCACGGGCGGATGGTAGACTTGTATATATTCAGGATTGTTTATGTCCTTAAGTGACATTAAAAGACAGTTAACTGCGTAATAATTTCCTGTGAGGTCTTCTTCAAAAGCTAGGTTTAATGAGTTTATGAGACATCATTCTCAGATAAAATGCTAAACGGGGTCATCCTTTTCTCAATGAAATCACGCACTTTAAGTATCTCCTTGATAGGATAACAAATATGATGTGACTCATAATTTAACTGAAATTTTATGTTAATCTCGAAAAAGATACTGACCTTCGATTTCTAGATAGAGTGAACATGTTTAAAGCTAACATACCCGTAAATAAATGTGCTATTTCATATACTAGCAGTATAGCCCGGCGTTGCTCGGGTGTAATGAAAGCTTTAAAACTAATTCATGGTCCTGGAGCTCAGACTCTTAGGACGTTGGCACGAAAGACTAAAAAGCAAAAGTTGTTTCCAGTTAAAGCGAAACCGTAGACTGAAAGAAAAATGAATGGATGTAAGTCAAATTTTAATTTCCTGATATCGATAGCAAATAAGTTTTTTCATCGTAAACTGAATTTTGAAGGCTAAATAAGTCCTCTGAGTAAATGGTATCATGGCTGAGACTAAGAACTACAATTTTACCTACTTAGAGCCAAACACGAAGCAAAAACTAAAATAAAAGGGCTAAAAAATACAGACATACAGGCAGATAAACAGACGCACACACAATCATCTTGCCTTTTATATATATATATTATCGATTTTCTGCACTATTGTAAGAACTGCAACCTTGAAACTTGTGAATATCGTTTCTTATGTCTTTGTCTATGAGTGTATCAAATTTGATTAAAATCGAACCACTCCTTCCATAACCCGATTTTTTCGATTATCAACACACAACCTAGCTAAGAACACTCGCAGGCGCTTATAGTACAACTGTGTAAATTTTCAAGAAAATCGGTTCAGCTGTTTCGGAGTCTATAGGTAACCGACACACACACAGGGACACACACACAGACAAATTTCTATTTATATATAAGTTTTGATATTTTGTCTCATAGGGACCCGTCAAATAACGATGTGGGTAAAAGCTTTTAAATATTGTTACGTTAAGGAACACTAGTTCATGTATGTGTATTTGATTTATTCGTTTTTACCGCTTATCAATCCTTGGCTGGTTATTTAAAGCCAGAAAATATATTTAGATTCTAAGATTTTTTCTAATAACAATGATTTACTAATCCACTTCTTACTAATTAACCCACAGATGGGAGGACAAGAGGTAGATTCATACCTTTCTCAAGTCTATTTGTGCATAAGTGAATATAACGAACCCAACGGAATTAGAACTCAGTTTTCCAATTAACAATTCCGGTTTATTATCTTTCACATCACCCGCACATCCAAGAATTGGATTCATGACTTTCCCAACGGCATTTGCACATAAGTGAATATAACGAACTCAACGGGAATTAGAACTCAGTTTTCCTATTAACAATTCCAGGCTATTATCTATCACGTCTTCCGCACATCCAAGAATTGGATTCATGACTTTCCCAATAGCATTTGCGGTAGATATCGGCTCCAGAATTTGAAGAGGTGTGTTTGAATTCCAGTTGAATTCGTTGCGTATCATTGAGAAATGTATAGTTACAATTGAAAGAAAAGAGGGAAAATAAAGAGAAAAGGCTAACGAGAGAGTGTAAAGTAGAGAGAAAATATGCTGAAAAATGGCAAATGACCACGACAACCTATGCGTACGCACATCTGGGCAGACGGCTGCATGCACACGCACGCCCGCCCGCAAGCACGCACACAAACAACACGAAAAAAAACTTACATCAATGACAAGTTCATAAAAAAGAAAATTCGATAAATATAAGCAGTCAATTGCTGATACACCCTGAAGAGTAGACGGACAGGTCTGTCTACTGAATTCGCTAGTCGAGACACTGAATGTAAGTGACAAACTTTTACTTTCATATATATATATATATATATATATATATATATATCGTCTATCGCCCTGGGTAACCCCCTGCGCTATAGTGGCAGTGGAATGCCTTGCTTGGGGTGACATGATTAAAATATATATATATATATATATATATATATATATATATATATATATATATATATTGTAATAGTTGTTACAATGGTTTATACGAGGTTCATTCAATAAATAGGGTGAATTTTTCGGTATAAGGCCTTCTAAGACAGATAGAAGCTTACTTTTATTTTCCTTTATTAGAGATTTAATTTTTTTTTTTTTTTTTTGCAGATTGAGAAAAAACTTTGAGATTTTTTGGAGATTAACAAAGATGGCCGACCAAGAAGCATGCTCCAGTATTGAACAGAGGTCAGTTATCAAGTTTTTATTTGCTGAAGGGTGCAAACCAGTTGAAATTCATAGAAGGTCAACTGTGTATGACGCCACATTTTTCAGCCAAAACATGTCTACAAGTGGGCTAAATTGTTTAAAGAAGTTCGAAAGTGACGATGAGGTCAAAAGTGCTGTGAGACATCAGTTCAAAGATTTTTACGCTGAGGGAATACGGAAGTTTGTGCACAGATGGGGAAAAGTGTGTGACAGTGCTGGGAGATTACGTTGAAAAAAAAGAAAAAAGTAAGCTTCTATCTGTATTAAAAAATTCACTTTAGAAAAATTCACATTATTTGTTGAATGACCCTCGTAAAAGCATAGTACCATTTAACAAAAATATTCATGTTTCGGAGCAAAACTCCTCTTAGAGTTCCACATATCATCCGAAGAGGAGCAGTGTTGCTCCGAAACATGAAAATTTTTGTATAATCATACTATGTTTTTATAAACCATTGTAACAACTATTACAATATAAAGCTCTACTCTGTATCGAGCATTCTTTATAAAAGTAAATGCTTGAACAGTTAGTTTAAATCTACGTGTTCTGTCACTTTCTTACAATATATATATATATATATATATATATATATATATATATATATAATAACAGAGAGAGAAACAAATGACACTTTGTTTTTCAATTAAAATAAAGGTTATCTATTTGTAACATTGTTACCATTCTTGACTCGAGTGCGATGTCTGATTTTATTGTTATTAATATATTCCAGTGGCTTCTTTTTTTAGACACCCGAAAAAGAGGTCTCTAACGAAGGTAGAATAAAGAGGAATATAACTGAGTGTAAAATGAATGGCTATGATTTTTTATCCCAGCGGCCTTTAATGAGTTTCGCTTGTGTGAAGTTGACACGACTTTCCATCCAGAGAACAAAACGAGTGACCATTTTAACTGCGCATGTCTCAGGAAGCAGACTTCACATTTCCGGTTGAGAACACTGGCGATTCTCTTTCGTCTCTTTTGGTCTTTCTTCAGTTTCACTTCTTTTCCTTCTTTCTAAATTTAGACATAGATGTATATCTATCTCTTTTACACTAAGAGGAATGTGTGTGTGTGTGTGTGTGTGTGTGTGTGCTTGCTCGTGCGTGTTTATGTGCGTGAGTATGTGTGTTTATACTTACTAAGGCATGAAAGTAATATACGATCTTCATTGATAAGGGTGAATAACAAAACGAGCTGATAGATAGATAGATAGATAGATAGATAGATAGATAGATAGATAGATAGATATGAAGACACTGAGATAGATAGATAGATAGATAGATAGATAGATAGATAGATAGATAATGAACTGAATAAGATAGATAGATAGATAGATAGATAGATAGATAGATAGATAGATAGATAGATCTGAAGAGACTGAGATAGATCAGTCTGATCATATCTATATCTATATAGATAATTTTAGTAATCAGAGAAGCCTCTTCTTGTGAGTCTGTTACACAAAGTACCGACCTTCGAAACGAAGCAACGTTGAACCTGATCAGTACCTATATGGGTGACGGTTCAGGAATACCAGGTGCATTAGTCTTGGATGTGCAGGTGGTGTAATGGATAACGAGCTGAGTTTGAAATTCAGTCAGGTTCCTTTTATTCGATTACGTGCAAATACCTTTGGGAAAATAGGAATCCATTTCTTCTCCCAGTCATGGGTTAAATAGTGAGACTTGTACCAGAAAAGCATTATTATCTTCGAATATTTGTTATGATTCTAAAATATGTTTCGGCTTTAAATATTTTTAAAAAAGGTTGATAAACCGTAGAAAATATATCAAACAATTTACAATATAGCCATTTGCGGGAAAATATTTTTTCTTACCAAGTGGAATATGAAGGGGATGAAGATGATTCAACCGTGTGGCTACAGCAATGGGATCCTACCAGAAAATGTTTGAACTGGTGGAACTAAAAATGTAGCTTGTCTGAATATTTGCCATGGAAATCGCGACAGAGTCGCAATAGACAAGTGACGTTTTGTCTGTGAGAAAGGGGATGTAGTGTGGGAAATAATTCATGTGACGTTAAGTATAGTTTGGCACAAGTCCGCTTTATTGGAATAATTCTAGAGTTTCGGTGACAATTACTCTCTAGCAGGCACCTAAATGTTCATTACGGTTAGTTTAGTCAGAAACAAAGGCAGGGTTGTTTCAAATGTTACATTTGAAGTAAGATAATGAAAAATGCGTTAAGCCCGGATAAGTTCATTAAAAGTTAATAAAATTCTGTAAAAAAATAACGGAAACAGAAGTGAATCTTTCCCAGCAGGGGTTTTAAAGTAGACTTGGGAATTCTGTCGTCGACATGCTGTTTTAGAAAAATATCCATTTTTTTTTTTTTTTTTTTATTAGGTACTAATTTACCCGTCGTAATACCCAGTTTTTTTTGGTTTTTTTTTATATACGAATTGTCCCATCGACATGATCTGTCCGGGAAATATCCAGCGTTTTTTTTTTTAGGTCTGAATTAACCCATCAATATGATCTGTCCTTAAAATATCCAGTTTTTTTGTTTGTTTTTTTTTAGGTACGAATTTACCCGTCGTAATACCCAGTTTTTTTTTTTTTTTATATATGAATTGTCCCATCGACATGATCTGTCCGGGAAATATCCAGCGTTTTTTTTTTAGATCTGAATTAACCCATCAATATGATCTGTCCTTAAAATATCCAGTTTTTTTAGTTACGAATTCTCACGTCGACATGATTTGTCCGGAAAATATCCATTTTTTTTTAGGTACTAATTCGCCTGTCGATATGATCAGTCCGGCAAATATTCAGTTTTTTTTTAGGTACGAATTTTCCCGTCGATATGATATGTCCGGAAAACATCCAGCTTTTCTTTTCTTCAAACATTAAAACGGAGGGCACTTTTAATACCAAACTTACATCCGACACCGTGAGCCTATTAAGGTCGAAGGGTTCCCGTTAAAATGGTTATAATGAATTCGAAGTATATATGAAGGAAGAACGAATGGATAAGATACATAGATAAAGTTATACCGTTAACTTGAAAAGGTTAAGAATTTAATTTGAAAAGTTTAAGATTATAGCATCCGAAGCAACAATTAAAAGTATTCGTGAACAGACGTTCTCTTAACCCAATCGCCAATTTAAGCACAGTTAAGTGAATTTTAGTATTGTTTGACCATTTCCTTCACAATTCCCAAGAAAATATATTCTTTCACGCCTCGTGTAGTTTTTTTTTATTCTTATTTATTTATTGAATATATATTGTATCATCCAGGCGTCACAGATCAAATTTTGCTCTCTGCGATTTCTTGCTATCGCCGTTGAAAGGGGATAAGCTTCAGATTGTGGACGAGTTTAAGGAGAGTGAGAGAAGGCAACGTAAAGACAATTTGAAAAATTCATTTTGCAGACTGAAAACTGTAAGAAATACCGGTATGATAAGTACGTGAGGCCCTTAAGCGGAGTACTTCGAAGGGAACTACGGCGCCATTGCCCTAGGTAGGCAACACATCCGTTAAATTTAGTCGAATCATTTTTCGAACAGCACTCATACATAAAGAAAATTTCATGCATATTTCTGAGCATGCGCAAAAACAATTTGTGAATGTAAGGTAATCATTTTTTTTTTTTTTCATTCAAGGTTGTCCTATATTAGAAAAAATGTCTGAACTGTGTTCCTGGGAGAAATGTTAATCTGTAGTCCATTCATAAAATTAAACTCGGAGAGTATTCCCACCCCGATTCTCAACCGCTAAAATAATCATAATAGATTCTGAATGCTATAATTAATGAATTACAAGCAAGGTGAACAGGTGTTGGACAGGACTAAAAATAGCTGCAGGAATTATTATTAAACTAGTGTCGCAACCATAAAAATGACTGAAAATTTACATTAAATGACTTTATAGAGATGAAATTACAAATAAAATATCAACTTATATTCCTGTCTTTATTAATAGTAAGTGTGAGCGTTTCGATAAGATCAAATTGGCAGCTGATCTCAAAAACCATCTCCACCTATGCATCTGTCATTGCACCTGCTTTCTCAGCTTTCTATTGCTCCTTTCTAACCAGTTTGTACTCCTCACTCTTTTCTAATTAATCTTTTTCCAGTTATGTAACCCACTGCACATCAGTGGCATTTCCGCCTTGCTCGGGGTGAAATGATTAAAATAAAAATAGATTAAACTATTGCCCGGTTCACACTCCACCCACGTCTATTGAACAGGTGAAGAGGCTCATCCCTTGTTCCTTGTTTAGGATGTGGTCTCCGGCTTTCTCTTTTCCAATCTTTTCACTCTTATGTAGCCCCCTGCGTATCAGTGGCGTTACCTCCTTGCTTGGGGTGATATGATTTTAAAAAAAACAAACTCACTGGCTTGTTCATTTTTACGACTAAAAAACGAAATTACTCTCTTTTAATTGTCTGAGAAAATACTTTTTATCTTCCATCAGCATGGCTAAGGCTAACCTCCAGAAGTGTGACTCACTGCGTCTTCTAGAACAAACGTTTTACTCTTACATAAAGTGGAAAGATTATATTGAATAAATTTTTAACTCTCCTTAGGGAGGCGTGGAGAGCCATGATCGCCTACGTCCTGAAGGGACAGGACACATAGAAGAAGAAGAAGCTAACGAAGTTGGCTCATTGAGACGTGATAGACGATGCTTCTCGCCAGAATCTATCTTATATATTTACAAGTTTTGATCTGAGCCTTCCTGAAGCATTCATCCTCAAAGGTGTAGCATCCTTCATATACATCCATATGTGCATACATGCGTGCATAATGTTGTGGATTCCGAGTGAGAAACCACACAAAATAATAAATAGCAAAAGCAGATATAGAGATAGAAAATGTAAGTTATATTGAATAAATATACAAACGGGAACACAGTTTAGTCAATTCAGGATTACTAGGACTCTACAACTGCCGTTCTCTGTATAGGCAGGATAGTATGTACACATCAGGCGAATCCATTTTTGTATCCAAAAAGGGGTGATCCTCAACACATAAATACAAAAAAATGAGGACTGTGATAGATAGATAGATAGATAATGAACAGACTTAGATAGATAGATAGATAGATAGATAGATAGATAGATAGATAGATAGATAGATAGATGTGAACAGAATTAGATAGATAGATAGATAGATAGATAGATAGATAGATAGATAGATAGATAGATAGAGTGAGTTTATGCCGTGACCAAACGAACATTTCAGGTATAAGTTTAAGTTTGAATTTTGTTTAACGGCATGTCAACCTCTGTGGGTTATTTAATGCCAAAAAGGTGCGGTTTTAATTTTTTTTTTATATATGGTTATAGTGAGAAGTTTGATTTAGTCAGATTTTGATGAAAGTTTTTATTCTATTTTTTTAAATTTGTTTTTTATTCTAGAAAACAGAAGAGGTTTTCTAGTTTTGTATTCAAAAATGTATTGTTCTTGTAATATTTTTCTTTCAAAAATGTATTGTTGGTAAATATTTTTCAAAAATGAATATATTTTTATTTTTATACTTTCATAGTGTTTTGACCCCAGGTTGGAGTGTTAACTATTTGCCCATAGCTGGGACCCTAACAGTTGCTACCATTCCGGGTCAGGGTGGACCTGGTAACAACAGCAATTAAGAGGTGGTTCCATGCACCTCACAACCTCCCAATCAGTGGCTTTGCTGCCCCGGATGCAGTTTTTCTTTTGTGTGTGTGTGTGTGTGTGTGTGTGTGTGTGTGTGTGTGTGTGTGTGTGTGTGTGTGTGTGTGTTGTGATGCAGTGAATATCGACTCGGAACGAGAAATCGGAGAGCCGAGTTCAAATTACAGTTGAATTCGTTACATTCACTTATGCTGAAATTCCCTTGGAATATATGTTAACCCGTTTCTTATCCCTCCAGCTATGAGTTAAATAGCATGACAAACTGGGTTCTATAGCCTTGGCTAGTAACCAGTCTTTCGCAGAAAGTGATGGCAATCTACTGCGGAAAATATTCTGCCCGGTGATGTCTATTTCAAAAAAATGATCGCCCAGGGTGACATAGGCCATATGCCACTTAACTGATCCACATTTGTAGCTGGGTAGACCGGCCCTCGAGAAGCAGAAACGACCACCTTCATCACACGAAAGGGACTCCATTTAGAGCTTTTCGGGGGGAAGCAGTTACTTTCAGCCCACAGTAAGCAACTCTAGTCCTCAAATTTTTCGGCGCTTTCTTCAGCCCTTCCTTCATGATGCAAGATGTTCTAATGTGTTAGTACCTGCATTGATTTTTTTAAAGTGCGCCCTTAAAGTTATCCTTGAAGCGTTTGCGTGACTGGCATTCAGGACGCATGACGTTCCTCCAAGGTGTCCATCCAATCGTTTAAAAATATTCACGAGTAGACATGATCGCCCAGGCATGAATCATGTATAACACTTAACTGACTGACTTAATCTCTGCGAAGCTCCTTTGATAACCTCAATATGGATATTCCCTCACTCAATAAGTTGGTATTTCATGATCAGTTTGTACTTCAGTTGATACTACATGCTCGTTATTTTAGCTAGCAGCACAAATCCCTTATACGACACATGTGACCGCTGTGATATCTTTAGCGCCGTTGATGGGAACACTCAAGACGTTCGATATATCTACTATAGATTGAACAAATCTCGTTAACATATAACAGCGTTGATAGTAAACACGCTTGTTAGCCATCTATTTTGGTTGTTGCTTTCTGTCTGATTGCGACCAAAGTACCGATAAGACCGCGTGAAGGACTTAGAAAATCTATAACCATCTTCATTGTCAATTGCTCTATGTCTAGATAGAGTGCTACCGAGGTAGAGATACGTTTAGCCAACATCTTTTTATCTTCCAAAAGCGTATGGGCATGGCCAAGTACGCGTCCCAAAAGCAAATCAGAGTATTGTGAGATAGGAAATTTTTGATAGCAAAAGAAGAAAAGAGTACTGGATATCTTTGAAAGAGTATATGATGTCTTTGCTTCTATATGGCAGCGAATGCTAGACAATCTCCTCAAAGATAAAGGAGAGACTAATGTGGTACTACAGAAGGATGCTGAGGATGCTGAGGATATCATGGACCAAACATGTGAGCAACTACGAGGTTTTATAGAGTATATATACGAAAAGGAAACTTCTATTTAACATCAGGAAGAGACAGCTGATGTTTTAGAGAAATGTAACGAGGATAAAGGGCATAGAGAATCTGATACTCAGAGGACAGATAAAGAAAAAGAAACAGAGAAAGCAACGTGTGACATACTCGGTGGGCTTGGGCAAGTAGATGGCAGCGTTTGGAAGAAATAACATGAGAAAAAGTGTTAAGAGCGACAAAGGATAGGGGAGATGTAGAGAGCCATGATCGCCTACGTCCTAAAGGAACAAGGTACATAGAAAAAGATGATCGATGGTAGAATATACGACCTACCCGGCGCTGGTTGTATTTTAAGGACGATCATTTTAAAAATGTGAGTCAAAATTCATCACAGGAGACAAGGGCACTTCGACGTGATTGGATAGTTAGCAAGCTTGTCTCGATAACTCAGTTACGACTGAATAGCGAGTTCGATACTCACTGGGGGCCCCCTTACTTTGGCCCTGGTATCAAAATTACGCTTAGAAAATCACAATAGGGCAATTCGACTTTGTGTAATGGTTAGCTAGCTTATCTCGCTGGATCAGTTACGATCGAATAGAGTGCCTTATACATTCGGCCTTGTGCCGCACATAAGCTACGCTTAGAAATCCAGCATGACAAACAGAAGAGAAGCAGTCCTTCAAGAGCTGCAATCACGCACTCCCCCGTTTCACAAGAGCTCAGTCATATATATATATATATATATATATATATATATATATATATATTGATTTTCGAAGCGCAGCTTCGATATAACACAATGTCGAAGATGTGGGCACCCAGTGGGGATCGAACTCACTAGTAATAATTTCTAGAAAGAAAAGCCTGCTAACCATTACACCACATAAGCAAATATATATAATCTTTGAAGCATTTACAGCTTAATATCATGACACGTCTCTTCAATAAGAGCTAGTTATCAATTGTTTTTTTGAATTTTTTGTTTTTTAGTTTTTCTGTTTTTGTTTCTTTTGTTTTTTGTTTTGTTTTTTTTTACTCCTGCAAGTTTTTTCCAACATGGTGGTTTTAATTGCTTCTCATGAACCTGTTTTTCTATATTATTTTTGCCACATTCATAAAATTTAATTTCGCAATTAAGCAAATACTAAGCAAATATTTTCGATTGGTGTATGATAATGGTCATTCCATTATTTTTCCTGAAAACATTCTTACACTAAAAAATATTCGCGAGTAGAAATGATCACCCAAGCGTTTATCATGTACGACTGACTGACTGACTGACTGGCTGACTGACTGACTAAATCTATATGATCCTTCTTTTCTTACTCTAAATCTATATGATCCTTCTTTTCTTACTCTAAATTTATATGATCCTTCTTTTCTCACTCGAAATGTGTATGATCCTCTTTTCTTACTCTAAATCTATGATCCTTCTTTTCTTACTCTAAATTTATATGATCCTTCTTTTCTTACTCTAAATCTATATGATCCTGGTTAACTTACTCGAAATCTATATGATCCTTCTTTCCTTATTCTAAATCTATATGATCCTTCTTTTCTTACTCTAAATTTATATGATCGTTCTTTTCTTCCTCTAAACTTATATGATCCTTCTTTTCTTATTCTAAATCTATATGATCCGTCTTTTCTTACTCACAATTTATATGGTCCTTCTTTTCTTACTCTAACTCTATATGATCTTCCTTTTCTTACTCTAAATCTGTATGATCTTTCTTTTCTAGCTCTAAATCTATATGATCGTTCTTTTCTTACTCTAAATCTATATGATCCTGCTTTCCTTGCTCTAAATCTGTATGATCCTTCTTTTCTTACTCTACATCTATATGATCTTTCTTTTCTTACTCTAAATCTATATTTACTCTAAATCTATATGATCTTTCTATTCTTACTCTAAATCTATATGATCGTCCTTTTCTTACTCTAAATCTATATGATCCTGCTTTTCTTGCTCTAAATCTATATGATCCTTCCTTTCTTACTCTAAATCTATATGATCCATCTTTTCCTAATCTAAATCTCTATGATCCTTCTTTTCTTACTCTAAATCTATATGACGCTTCTTTTCTTACTTTAAATCTGCATGATCCTTCTTTTCTTACTCTAAATCTGTATGTTTTTTCTTTTCTTACTCTAAATCTATATGGTCTTACTTTTCTTACTCTAAATCTATATGATTTTTATTTTCTTACTCTACATCCATGTGATCTTTCTTTCCTTACTATAAATTTATATGATCCTCCTTTTCTTACTCTAAATCTGTATGATTTTCTTTTTTAATCTAAATCTGTATAATCCTTCTTTTCTTACTCTAAATTTATATGATCCTTCTTTTCTTACTCTAAATTTATATGATCCTTCTTTTCTTACTCTAAATTTATATGATCCTTCTTTTCTTACTCTAAATCTGTATGATCCTTCTTTTCTTTCTCTAAATTTATATGATCCTTCCTTTCTTACTCTAAATCTATATGATCCTTCTTTCCTTACTCTAAATCTATATGATCCTTCTTTTCGTACTCTAAATCTATATGATACATTTCTTACTCTAAATTTATATGATCCTTCTTTTCTTACTCTAAATCTATATGATCCTTCTTTCCTTACTCTAAATCTATATGATCCTTCTTTTCGTACTCTAAATCTATATGATACTTTTCTTACTCTAAATTTATATGATCCTTCTTTTCTTACTCTGAATTTATATGATCCTTCTTTTCTTACTCTAAATCTATATGATCCTTCTTTTCTTACTCTAAATCTATATGATCTTCCTTTTCTTGCTCTAAGTCTATATGATCTTCCTTTTCTTACTTTAATCTATTATCTTTCTTTTCTTACTCTAAAGCTATATGATCTTTCTTTTCTTACTCTAAATCTACATGATCCTTCTTTTCTTACTCTACATTTGTATGATCCTTCTTTTCTTACTCTAAATATATATGATCCTTCTTTTCTTGCTCTAAATTTACATGATCCTTCTTTTCTTAGTCTAAATCTATATGATCCTTCTTTTCTTACTCTAAATCTATATGATCCTTCTTTTCTTACTCTACATTTGTATGATCCTTCTTTTCTTACTCTAAATCTATATGATCTTCCTTTTCTTACTCTAAATCTATTATCTTTCTTTTCTTACTCTAAATTTATATGATCCTTCTTTTCTTACTCTAAATTTATGTGATCCTTCTTTTCTTACTCTAAATCTATATGATCCTTCTTTTCTTACTCTAAATCTATATGATGCTACTTTTCTTTCTCTAAATCTATATGACCTTACTTTTCTTACTCTAAATCTATATGATCCTTCTTTTCTTACTCTAAATCTATATGATCCTTCTATTCTTACGCTAAATCTATATGACCCTTTTTTTATTCTAAATTTGTATTATCCTTCTTTTCTTACTCTAAATCTTTTATCTTTCTTTTCTTACACTAAATCTATATGATACTTCTTTTCTTATTCTAAATTTATAAGATCCTTCTTTTATTACTCTAAATATATATGATCCTTTTATTACTCTAAATTTATATGATCCTTCTTTTCTTGCTCTAAATTTACATGATCCTTCTTTTCTTAGTCTAAATCTATATGATCTTTCTTTTCTTACTCTAAATTTATATGATCCTTCTTTTCTTACTCTAAATCTGTATGATCCTGCTTTTCTTTCTCTCAATCTATATGATGCTACTTTTCTTACTCTAAATCTATATGACCTTCCTTTTCTTACTCTAAATCTATATGATCCTTCTTTTCTTACTCTAAATCTATATGATCCTTCTATTCTTACGCTAAATCTATATGATCCTTTTCTTATTCTAAATTTGTATTATACTTCTTTTCTTACTCTAAATCTTTTATCTTTCTTTTCTTACACTAAATCTATATGATACTTCTTTTCTTATTCTAAATTTATAAGATCCTTCTTTTATTACTCTAAATATATATGATCCTTTTCTTACTCTAAATTTATATGATCCTTCTTTCCTTACTCTAAATTTATATGATCATTCTTTTCTTACGCTAAATCTATATGATACTTTTCTTACTCTAAATTTATATGATCCTTCTTTTCTTGCTCTAAATTTATATGATCCCTCTTTTCTTACTCTAAATTTATATGATCCTTCTTTTCTTCCTCTAAATCTATATGATCCTGCTTTTCTTACTCTAAATCTATATGATCAGTCTTTTCTTACGCTAAATCTATATGATCCTCCATTTCTTACTCTAAATCTATATAGTCCTTCTTTTCTTACTCTAAATCTATATGATCCTTCTTTTCTTACTCTAAATCTATATCATACTTTTCTTACTCTAAATTTATATGATCCTACTTTTCTTACTCTAAATTTATATGATCCTTCTTTTCTTACTCTAAATCTATATGATCCTTCTTTTCTTACTCTAAATCTATATGATCTGTCTTTTCTTACTCTAAATCTATATGATCCGTCTTTTCTTACTCTAAATCTATATGATCTTCCTTTTCTTACTCTAAATCTATATGGTCTTCCTTTTCTTACTCTAAATCTATATAATCCTTCTTTTCTTACTCTAAATCTATATGATCTTCCTTTTCTTACTCTAAATCTATTAGATTTCATTTCTTACTCTAAATCTATATGATCCTTCTCTTCTTACTCTAAATTTATATGATCCTTCTTTTCTTACTCTAAATTTATATGATCCTTCTGTTCTTAATCTAAATTTATATGATCCTACTTTTCTTACTCTAAATTTATCTGATCGTTCTTTTCTTCCTCTAAATCTATATGGTCCTGGTTTTCTTACTCTAAATCTATATGATCCGTCTTTTCTTACTCTAAATCTATATGATCCGTCTTTTCTTACTCTAAATCTATATGATCCTTCTTTTCTTACTCTAAATCTATATGATCCTTCTTTTCTTACTCTAAATCAATATGATCCTTCTTTTCTTACTCTAAATCTATATGATCCTTTTCTTACTCTAAATTTATATGATCCTCCTTTTCTTACTCTAAATTTAAATGATCCTTCTTTTCTTACTCTAAATCTATATGATCCTTCTTTTCTTACTCTAAATCTATATGATCTGTCTTTTCTTACTCTAAAACTATATTTGCTCTAAATCTATATGATCTTTCTTTTCTTACTCTAAATCTATATGATCCTTCTTTTCTTACTCTGAATCTGTATGATCCTTCTTTTCTTACTCTAAATCTGTATGATCTTCCTTTTCTTACTCTAAATGTATATGATCCTTCATTTCTTACTCTAAATCTATATGATCTTTTTTTTTACTCTAAATCTGTATTATCTTTCTTTTTTTACTCTAAATCTATTATCTTCCTTTTCTTACTCTAAATCAATATGATTCTTCTTTTCTCACTCTAAATCTATATGATCCTTCTTTTCTTACTCTAAATCTGTATTGTAGTACTTTTCTTACTCTAAATCTGTATGATCCTTCTTTTCTTACTCTAAATCTATATGATCTTTCTTTTCTTACTCTAAATCTATATGATCTTCATTTCTTACTTTAAATCTATACAATCTTCCTTTTCTTACTCTATATTCATTTGATCTTTCTTTTCTTACTCTAAATCTATATGATCCTTTTTTTCTTACTCTAAATCTCTATAATCCTTCTCTTCATACTCTAAATTTATATGATCCGACTTTTCTTACTCTAAATCTCTATGATCCTTGTTTCCTTACTCGAAATCTATATAATCCTTTTCTTGCTCTAAATTTATATGATCCTTCTTTTCTTACTCTAAATATATATGATCCTTCTTTACATAATCTAAATCTATATGATCCTCCTTTTCTTACTCTAAATTTATATGATCCTTCTTTTCTTCTTTAAATCTATATGATCCTTCATTTCTTGCTCTAAATATATATGATCTTCCTTTCTTACTCTAAATCTATATAATCCTTCTTTTCTTACTCTAAATCTATATGATCTTCCTTTTCTTATTCTAATTCTATTAGATTTCATTTCTTACTCTAAATCTATATGATCCTTCTCTTCTTACTCTAAATTTATATGATCCTTCTTTTCTTACTCTAAATTTATATGATCCTTCTGTTCTTAATCTAAATTTATATGATCCTACTTTTCTTACTCTAAATTTATCTGATCGTTCTTTTCTTCCTCTAAATCTATATGGTCCTGGTTTTCTTACTCTAAATCTATATGATCCGTCTTTTCTTACTCTAAATCTATATGATCCGTCTTTTCTTACTCTAAATCTATATGATCCTTCTTTTCTTACTCTAAATCAATATGATCATTCTTTTCTTACTCTAAATCTATATGATCCTTTTCTTACTCTAAATTTATATGATCCTCCTTTTCTTACTCTAAATTTAAATGATCCTTCTTTTCTTACTCTAAATCTATATGATCCTTCTTTTCTTACTCTAAATCTATATGATCTGTCTTTTCTTACTCTAAAACTATATTTGCTCTAAATCTATATGATCTTTCTTTTCTTACTCTAAATCTATATGATCCTTCTTTTCTTACTCTGAATCTGTATGATCCTTCTTTTCTTACTCTAAATCTGTATGATCTTCCTTTTCTTACTCTAAATGTATATGATCCTTCTTTTCTTACTCTAAATCTATATGATCTTTTTTTTTACTCTAAATCTGTATTATCTTTCTTTTTTTACTCTAAATCTATTATCTTCCTTTTCTTACTCTAAATCAATATGATTCTTCTTTTCTCACTCTAAATCTATATGATCCTTCTTTTCTTACTCTAAATCTGTATTGTAGTACTTTTCTTACTCTAAATCTGTATGATCCTTCTTTTCTTACTCTAAATCTATATGATCTTTCTTTTCTTACTCTAAATCTATATGATCTTCATTTCTTACTTTAAATCTATACAATCTTCCTTTTCTTACTCTATATTCATTTGATCTTTCTTTTCTTACTCTAAATCTATATGATCCTTTTTTTCTTACTCTAAATCTCTATAATCCTTCTCTTCATACTCTAAATTTATATGATCCGACTTTTCTTACTCTAAATCTATATGATCCTTGTTTCCTTACTCGAAATCTATATGATCCTTTTCTTGCTCTAAATTTATATGATCCTTCTTTTCTTACTCTAAATATATATGATCCTTCTTTACATAATCTAAATCTATATGATCCTCCTTTTCTTACTCTAAATTTATATGATCCTTCTTTTTCTTCTTTAAATCTATATGATCCTTCATTTCTTGCTCTAAATATATATGATCTTCCTTTTTTACTCTAAATCTATTATCTTTCTTTTCTTACTCTAAATCTATATGATCCTTTTCTTACTCTAAATCTATATGATTCTTCTTTTCTTACTCTAAATCTATATGATCCTTTTCTAACTCTAAATTTAATGATCCTTCTTTTCATACTCTAAATTTCTATGATCTTTCTTTTCTTACTCTAAATCTATATGATCCTTCTTTTCTTACTCTAAATTTATATGATCCTTTTCTTACTCTAAATCTACATGATTCTTCTTTTCTTACTCTAAATCTATATGATACTTTTCTTACTCTAAATTTAATGATGCTTCTTTTCATACTCTAAATTTCGATGATCCTTCTTTTCTTACTCTAAATCTATATGATCCTTCTTTTCTTACTCTAAATTTATATGATCGTTCTTTTCTTACTCTAAATCTATATGATCTTCCTTTCTTACTTTAAATCAATACGATCTTCCTTTTCTTACTCTATATTCATTTGATCTTTCTTTTCTTAGTCTAAATCTATATGATGCTTCTTTTCTTCTTTAAATCTATAAGATCCTTCTTTTCTTGCTCTAAATATATATGATCTTCCTTTTTTTCCTCTAAATCTATTATCTTTCTTTTCTTACTCTAAACCTATATGATCCTTCTTTTCTTACTCTAAATCTATATGATCTTCCTTTTCATACTCTAAATCTGTATGATCCTGCTTTTCTTACTCTAAATCTATATGATCCTTCTTTTCTTACTCTAAATCAATATGATCCTTCTTTTCTTACTCTAAATCTATATGAAACTTTTCTTACTCTAAATTTATATGATCCTCCTTTTCTTACTCTAAATTTATATGATCCTTCTTTTCTTACTCTAAATCTATATGATCTTCCTTTTCTTGCTCTAAATCTGTATGATCCTTCTTTTCTTACTCTAAATCTATATGATCCTTTTTTTTTACTCTAAATCTGTATTATATTTCTTTTCTTACTCTAAATCTATTATCTTTCTTTTCTTACTCTAAATCTATATGATACATCTTTTCTCACTCTAAATCTATATGATCCTTCTTTCCTTACTCTAAATCTGTATTGTAGTTCTTTTCTTACTCTAAATCTGTATGATCCTTCTTTTCTTACTCTAAATCTATATGATCATTCTTTTCTTACTCTAAATCTATATGATCTTTCTTTTCTTACTCTAAATCTATATGATCCTTCTATTCTTACTCTAAATCTAAATGATCTTCCTTTTCTTGCTCTAAATCTATATGATCTTCCTTTTCTTACTCTAAATCTATATGATCTTTCTTTTCTTACTCTAAATCTATATGATCTTTCTTTTCTTACTCTAAATCTGTATGATCCTAATTTTCTTACTCTAAATCTATATGATCTTTCTTTTCTTACTCTAAATCTATATGATCTTTCTTTTCTTACTCTAAATCTATATGATACTTTTTTTTTTACTCTAAATCTGTATTATATTTCTTTTCTTACTCTAAATCTATTATCTTTCTTTTCTTACTCTAAATCTATATGATCCATCTTTTCTCACTCTAAATCTATATGATCCTTCTTTTCTTACTCTAAATCTGTATTGTAGTTCTTTTCTTACTCTAAATCTGTATGATCCTTATTTTCTTACTCTAAATCTATATGATCTTTCTTTTCTTACTCTAAATCTATATGATCTTTCTTTTCTTACTATAAATCTATATGATCCTTCTATTCTTACTCTAAATCTAAATGATCTTCCTTTTCTTGCTCTAAATCTATATGATCTTACTTTTCTTACTCTAAATCTATATGATCTTTCTTTTCTTACTCTAAATCTATATGAACATTCTTTTCTTACTCTAAATCTGTATGATCCTTCTTTTCTTACTCTAAATCTATATGATCTTTCTTTTCTTACTCTAAATCTATATGATCTTTCTTTTCTTACTCTAAATCTATATGATCCTTCTTTTCTTACTCTAAATTTATATGATCCTTTTCTTACTCTAAATCTGTATGATTCTTCTTTTCTTACTCTAAATCTATATGATCCTTTTCTTACTCTAAATTTAATGATCCTTCTTTTCTTACTCTAAATTTATATGATCCTTCTTTTGTTACTCTAAATCTATATGATCCTTCTTTTCTTGCTCTAAATTTATATGATCGTTCTTTTCTTACTCTAAATCTATATGATCTTCCTTTCTTACTTTAAATCTATACGATCTTCCTTTTCTTACTCTATATTCATTTGATCTTTCTTTTCTTACTCTAAATTTATATGATCCTTCTTTACATAATCTAAATCTATATGATCCTTCTTGTCTTACTCTAAATTTATATGATCCTTCTTTTCTTCTTTAAATCTATATGATCCTTCTTTTCTTGCTCTAAATATATATGATGTTCCTTTTTTACTCTAAATCTATTATCTTTCTTTTCTTACTCTAAATCTATATTATCTTCCTGTTCATACTCTAAATCAGTATGATCCTGCTTTTCTTACTCTAAATCTATATGATCCTTCTTTTCTTACTCTAAATCAATATGATCCTTCTTGTCTTACTCTGAATCTATATGATAATTTTCTTACTCTAAATTTATATGATCCTCCTTTTCTTACTCTAAATTTATATGATCCTTCTTTTCTTACTCTAAATCTATATGATCCTTTTTTTTTTACTCTAAATCTATATGATCTTACTTTTCTTACACTAAATATATATGATCTTTCTTTTCTTACTCTGAATCTATATGATCCTTCTTTTCTTACTCTAAATCTGTATGATCTTCCTTTTCTTGCTCTACATCTGTATGATCCTTCTTTTCTTACTCTAAATCTATATGATCCTTTTTTTCTTACTCTAAAACTGTATTATCTTTCTTTTCTTACTCTAAATCTATATGATCCTACTTTTCTCACTCTAAATATATCTGATCCTTCTTTTCTTACTCTAAATCTGTATGATCCTTCTTTTCTTACTCTAAATCTGTATGATCTTTCTTTTCTTACTCTAAATATATACGATCCTCATTTTCTTACTCTAAAACTATATGATCCATCTTTTTTTATTCTAAATCTATATGATCCTTCTTTTCTTACTCTCAATCTGTTTGATCCTTCATTTCTTACTCTAGATCTGTATGACCATTCTTTTCTTACTCAAAATCTATATGATCTTCCTTTTCTTACTCTAAATCTATATGATCCTTCTTTTCTTCCTCAAAATCTATATGATCCTTCTTTTCTTCCTCTAAATCTATATGATCCTTCTTTTCTTACTCTGAATCTATCCGATCCTTCTTTTCTTACTCTAAATCTATATGATCCTTCTTTTCTTACTCTAAATCTATCTGATCCTTCTTTTCTTCCGCTAAATCTATCTGATCCTTCTTTTCTTTCTAAATCTATTTGATCCTTCTTTTCTTACTCTAAATCTGTATGATCCTTCTTTTCTTACTCTAAATCTATCTGATCCTACTTTTCTTCCTATAAGTCTATCTGATCCTTCTTTTCTTCCTCTAAATCTATATGATCCTTCTTTTCTTACTCTAAATCTATATGATACTTCTTTTCTTCCTCTCAATCTATCTGATCCTTCTTTTCTTACTGGAAATCTAAATGAATCTTCTTTTCTTACTCTAAATCTATATGATCCTTCTTTTCTTACTCTAAATTTATATGATCCTTCTTTCTTCCTCTAAATCTATATGATCCTACTTTTCTTACTCTAAATCTATATGATCTTACTTTTCTTGCTCTAAATATATATGATCTTCCTTTTCATACTCTAAATCTGTACGATCCTGCTTTTCTTAATCTAAATCTATATGATCCTTCTTTTCTCACTCTAAATCAATATGATCCTTCTTTTCTTACTCTAAATCTATATGATCCTTTTTTACTCTAAATTTATATGATCCTCCTTTTCTTACTCTAAATTTATATGATCCTTCTTTTCTTACTCTAAATCTAAATGATCCTTCTTTTTTTACTCTAAATCTATATGATCTGTCTTTTCTTACTCTAAATCTATATTTACTCTAAATCTATATGATCTTTCTTTTCTTACTCTAAATCTATATGATCCTTCTTTTCTTATTCTGAATCTATATGATCCTTCTTTTCTTACTCTAAATCTGTATGATCTTCCATTTCTTACTCTAAATCTATATGATCCTTCTTTTCTTACTCTAAATCTATATGATCTTTCTTTTCTTACTCTCAATCTATATGATCTTTCTTTTCTTACTCTAAATCTATATGATCCTTCTTTTCTTACTCTAAATCTATATGATCTTCCTTTTCTTGCTCTAAATCTGTATGATCCTTCTTTTCTTACTCTAAATCTATATGATCCTTTTTTTCTTACTCTAAATCTGTATTATCTTTCTTTTCTTACTCTAAATCTATTATCTTTCTTTTCTTACTCTAAATCTATACGATCCTTCTTTTCTTACTCTAAATCTGTATGATCCTTCTTTTCTTACGCTAAATCTGTATGATGTTTCTTTTCTTACTCTAAATATATATGATCCTTATTTTCTTACTCTAAATCTATATAATCCATCTTTTCTTATTCTAAATCTATATGATCCTTCTTTTCTTACTCTAAATCTATTTGATCCGTCTTTTCTTACTCTAAATCTGTTTGATCCTTCATTTCTTACTCTAAATCTGTATGACCATTCTTTTATTACTCAAAATCTATATGATCTTCCTTTTCTTACTCTAAATCTATATGATCCTTCTTTTCTTCCTCAAAATCTATATGATCCTTCTTTTCCTCCTCTAAATCTATATGATCCTTTTTTTCTTACTCTAAATCTATCCGATCCTTCTTTTCTTACTCTAAATCTATCTGATCCTTCTTTTTTCCTCTAAATCTATCTGATCCTTCTTTTCTTTCTAAATCTATATGATCCTTCTTTTCTTACTCTAAATCTGTATGATCCTTCTTTTCTTACTCTAAATCTCTATGATCCTTCTTTTCTTACTCTAAATCTGTATGATCTTTCTTTTCTTACTCTAAATCTATATGATCCTTCTTTTCTTCCTCAAAATCTGTATGATCCTTCTTTTCTTCCTCTAAATCTATATGATCCATCTTTTCTTACTCTAAATCTATCCGATCCTTCTTTTCTTACTCTAAGTCTATATGATCCTTCTTTTCTTACTTTAAATCTATCTGATCCTTCTTTTCTTCCTCTAAATCTATCTGATCCTTCTTTTCTTTCTAAATCTATTTGATCCTTCTTTTCTTACTCTAAATCTGTATGATCCTTCTTTTCTTACTCTAAATCTATCTGATCCTTTTTTCTTCCTCTAAATCTATCTGATCCTTCTTTTCTTCCTCTAAATCTATATGATCCTTCTTTTCTTAGTCTAAATCTATATGATCCTCCCTTTCTTCCTCTAAATCTATCTGATCCTTCTTTTCTTACTCTAAATCTATATGATCCGTCTTTTCTTACTCTAAATCTATATGATCCTTCTTTTCTTACTCTAAATCTGTATGATCTTTCTTTTCTTACTCAAAATCTATATGATCTTCCTTTTCTTACTCTAAATCTGTATGATCTTTCTTTCCATACTCTAAATCTGTATGATCTTTCTTTTCTTACTCTAAATCTATATGATCCTTCTTTTCTTACTCTAAATCTATATGATCTTTCTTTTCTTACTCTAAATCTATATGATCCTTCTTTTCTTACTATAAATCTATATGATCTTCCTTTTCTTACTCTAAATATGTATGATCTTTCTTTTCTTATTCTATATCTATATGATCCTTCTTTTCTTACTCTAAATTCTTATGATCCTTCTTTTATTATTCTAAACCTATATGATCCTTCTTTTCTTACTCTAAATCTATATGATCTTCCTTTTCATACTTTAAATCTGTATGATCCTTCTTTTCTTACTCTAAATCTGTATGATCTTTCTTTTCTTACTCTAAATCTATATGATCCTTCTTTTCTTACTCTAAATCTATATGATCCATCTTTTCTTATTCTAAATCTATATGATCCTTCTTTTCTTACTCTAAATCAATTTGATGCTTCTTTTCTTACTCTAAATCTGTTTGATCCTTCATTTCTTACTCTAAATCTGTATGACCATTCTTTTCTTACACAAAATCTATATGATCTTACTTTTCTTACTCAAAATCTATATGATCCTTCTTTTCTTCCTCAAAATCTATATGATCCTTCTTTTTTTACTCTAAATTTATATGATCCTTCTTTTCTTACCTCTAAATCTATATGATCCTACTTTTCTTACTCTAAATTTATATGATCGTACTTTTCTTCCTCTAAATCTATATGATCCTTCTTTTCTTACTCTAAATCTATATGATCCGTCTTTTCTTAATCTAAATCTATTTGATCCTACTTTTCTTACTCTAAATCTGTATGATCTTTCTTTTCTTACTTTAAATCTATATGATCTTTCTTTTCTTTCTCTAAATCTGTATGATCTTTCTTTCCTTACTCTAAATCCGTATGATCCTTCTTTTCTTACTCTAAAACAATATGATCCTTTTTTCTTACTCTAAATCTGTATTATCTTTCTTTTCCTACTCTAAATCTATAATCTTTCTTTTGTTACTCTAAATCTATATCATCCTTCTTTTCTCACTCTAAATCTATATGATCCTTATTTTTTTACTCTAAATCTGTATGATCCTTCTTTTCTTACTCTAAATCTGTATGATCTTTCTTTTCTTACTCTAAATCTATATGATCCTTCTTTTCTTCCTCAAAATCTCTATGATCCTTCTTTTCTTCCTCTAAATCTATATGATCCATCTTTTCTTACTCTAAATCTATCCGATCCTTCTTTTCTTACTCTAAATCTATATGATCCTTCTTTTCTTAATTTAAATCTATCTGATCCTTCTTTTCTTCCTCTAAATCTATCTGATCCTTCTTTTCTTTCTAAATCTATTTGATCCTTCTTTTCTTACTCTAAATCTGTATGATCCTTCTTTTCTTACTCTAAATCTATCTGATCCTTCTTTTCTTCCTCTAAATCTATCTGATCCTTCTTTTCTTCCTCTAAATCTATATGATCCTTCTTTTCTTAGTCTAAATCTATATGATCCTTCCTGTCTTCCTCTAAATCTATCTGATCCTTCTTTTCTTACTCTAAATCTCTATGATCCGTCTTTTCTTACTCTAAATCTATATGATCCTTCTTTTCTTACTCTAAATCTGTATGATCTTTCTTTTCTTACTCTAAATCTATATGATCTTCCTTTTCTTACTCTAAATCTGTATGGTCTTTCTTTCCATACTCTAAATCTGTATGATCTTCCTTTTCTTACCCTAAATCTGTATGATCTTTCTTTTCTTACTCTTAATCTATATGCTCTTCTTTTCTTACTATAAATCTATATGATCTTCCTTTTCTTACTCTAAATATGTATGATCTTTCTTTTCTTATTCTAAATCTATATGATCCTTCTTTTCTTACTCTAAATTCTTATGATCCTTCTTTTATTACTCTAAACCTATATGATCCTTCTTTTCTTACTCTAAATCTATATGATCTTCCTTTTCATACTCTAAATCTGTATGATCCTTCATTTCTTACTCTAAATCTGTATGACCATTCTTTTCTTACACAAAATCTATATGATCTTCCTTTTCTTACTCAAAATCTATATGATCCTTCTTTTCTTCCTCAAAATCTATATGATCATTCTTTTCTTCGTCTAAATCTATATGATCCTTCTTTTTTTACTCTAAATTTATATGATCCTTCTTTTCTTACCTCTAAATCTATATGATCCTACTTTTCTTACTCTAAATTTATATGATCGTACTTTTCTTCCTCTAAATCTATATGATCCTTCTTTTCTTACTCTAAATCTATATGATCCGTCTTTTCTTAATCTAAATCTATTTGATCCTACTTTTCTTACTCTAAATTTATATGATCGTACTTTTCTTACTCTAAATCTATATGATCTTTCTTTTCTTACTCTAAATCTATATCATCATTCTTTTCTTACTCTATATCTATATGATCCTACTTTTCTTACTCTAAATATATATGATCTTCATTTTCTTACTCTAAATATTTTATCTTTCTTTTCTCACACTAAATCTATATGATACTTCTTTTCTTGCTCTAAATTTATAAGATCCTTCTTTTATTACTCTAAATATATATGATCTTCATTTTCTTACTCTAAAACTTTTATCTTTCTTTTCTCACACTAAATCTATATGATACTTCTTTTCTTACTCTAAATTTATAAGATCCTTCTTTTATTTCTCTAAATATATATGATCCTTTTCTTACTCTAAATTTATATGATCCTTCTTTTCTTACGCTAAATCTATATGATCCTTTTCTTACTCTAAATTTATATGATCCTTCTTTTCTTACTCTAAATTTATATGATCCCTCTCTTCTTACTCTAAATTTATATGATCCTTCTTTTCTTCCTCTAAATCTATATGATCCTGCTTTTCTTACTCTAAATCTATATGATCCGTCTTTTCTTACTATAAATCTATATGATCTTCCTTTTCTTACTCTAAATATGTATGATCTTTCTTTTCTTATTCTAAATCTATATGATCCTTCTTTTCTTACTCTAAATCTGTATGATCTTTCTTTTCTTACTCTAAACCTATATGATCCTTCTTTTCTTACTCTAAATCTATATGATCCATCTTTTCTTATTCTAAATCTATATGATCCTTCTTTTCTTACTCTAAATCAATTTGATGCTTCTTTTCTTACTCTAAATCTGTTTGATCCTTCATTTCTTACTCTAAATCTGTATGACCATTCTTTTCTTACACAAAATCTATATGATCTTCCTTTTCTTACTCAAAATCTATATGATCCTTCTTTTCTTCCTCAAAATCTATATGATCATTCTTTTCTTCGTCTAAATCTATGTGATCCTTCTTTTTTTACTCTAAATTTATATGAGCCTTCTTTTCTTACCTCTAAATCTATATGATCCTACTTTTCTTACTCTAAATTTATATGATCGTACTTTTCTTCCTCTAAATCTATATGATCCTTCTTTTCTTACTCAAAATCTATATGATCCGTCTTTTCTTAATCTATATCTATTTGATTTTACTTTTCTTACTCTAAATCTATATCATCCTTCTTTTCTTACTCTAAATTTATATGATCCTTCTTTTCTTCCTCTAAATCTATATGATCCTGCTTTTCTTACTCTAAATCTATATGATCCTTCTATTCTTACGCTAAATCTATCTGATCCTTCTTTTCTTCCTCTAAATCTGTATGATCCTTCTTTTCTTACTCTAAATCTATATGATCCGTCTTTTCTTACTCTAAATATATATGATCCTACTTTTCTTACTCTAAATTTATATGATACTTCTTTTCTTACTCTAAATATATATGATCCTACTTTTCTTACTCTAAATATATATGATCTTCATTTTCTTACTCTAAATCTTTTATCTTCCTTTTCTCACACTAAATCTATATGATACTTCTTTTCTTCCTCTAAATTTATAAGATCCTTCTTTTATTTCTCTAAATATATATGATCCTTTTCTTACTCTAAATTTATATGATCCTTCTTTTCTTACTCTAAATTTATATGATCCTTCTTTTCTTACGCTAAATCTATATGATCCTTTACTTACTCTAAATTTATATGATCCTTCTTTTCTTACTCTAAATTTATATGATCCCTCTCTTCTTACTCTAAATTTATATGATCCTTCTTTTCTTCCTCTAAATCTATATGATCCTGCTTTTCTTACTCTAAATCTATATGATCCGTCTTTTCTTACGCTAAATCTATATGTTCCTCCTTTTCTTACTCTTAATCTATATTGTCCTTCTTTTCTTACTCTAAATCTATATGATCCTTTTCTTACTCTAAATTTATATGATCCTCCTTTTCTTACTCTAAATTTATATGATCCTTCTTTTCTTACTTCAATGATTTTCTTACTAAATCTATATGATCTGTCTTTTCTTACTCTAAATCTATATGATGTCTTTTCTTACTCAAATTTTCTATATTGATCTTCCTCTAAACTCTAAATCTATTGATTTCATTTCTCTACTCTAAATCTCTATGATCTTAAATTTCCTTTTCTTTTCTCTAAATCTATAGATTTCATTTCTTACTCTAAATCTATATGATCTTTCTTTTCTTACTCTAAATCTATATGATCCTTCTCTTCTTAATCTAAATCTATTAGATTTCATTTCTTACTCTAAATCTATATGATCCTTTTCTTACTCTAAATTTATATGATCCTCCTTTTCTTACTAAATTTAAATGCCAGATCCTTCTCTTCTTACTCTAAATTTATATGATCCTTCTTTTCTTCCTCTAAATTTATACGATCCTTCTTTTCTTACCTCGAAATTTATATGATCCTATTTTTCTTACTCTAAATTTATCTGATCGTCCTTTTCTTCCTCTAAATCTATATGATCCGTCTTTTCTTACTCTAAATCTATATGATCCGTCTTTTCTTACTCTAAATCTATATGATCCTGCTTTTCTTACGCTAAATCTATATGATCCTTCTTTTCTTACTCTAGATCAATATGATCCTTCTTTTCTTACTCTAAATCTATATGATCCTTTTCTTACTCTAAATTTATATGATCCTCCTTTTCTTACTCTGAATTTATATGATCCTTCTTGTCTTACTCTAAATCTATATGATCCTTCTTTTTTACTCTAAATCTATATGATCTTTTTTTTTCTTATTCTCAATCTATATGATCCTTCTTTTCTTACTCTGAATCTCTATGATCCTTCTTTTCTTCCTCTAAATCTATATGATCCTTTTTTCTTACTCTAAATCTGTATTATCTTTCTTTTCTTTCTCTAAATCTATTATCTTTCTTTTCTTACTCTAAATCTATATGATCCTTCCTTTCTCTCTCTGAATCTATATGATCCTTCTTTTTCTACTTGAGTATCTGTTTGATCCTTCATTTCTTACTTCAAATCTCAGGTGACCATTCTTTCTCTTGTACTCAAAATCATATGATCTTCCTCTCTTTTCTTACTCTAAATCTATATGATCCTTCTTTTCTTCCTCAAAATCATATGATCCTTCTCTTTCTTCCTCTAAACTATATGATCCTTCTTTTCTTACTCTAAATCTATCCGACCCTCTTTTTCTTCTACTCTAAATCAGGCAGATCCTTCTTTTTCTCTACCTAAATCTATCTGATCTTCTTCTTTCCTCTAAATCTGAATCATCTGATCCTTCTTTTCTTCCTTCAAGTCTGTATGATTCTTTCTACTCTAAATATATCTGATCCTTCATTTTCCTCTAAATCTATCTGATCCTTCTTTTCTTCCTCTAAACCTGATTTCCTCCTTCTGTTCTTACGCTAAAACTATATGATCCTTCTTTTCTTCCTCTAAATCTATCTGATCATTTTCTTACCAAACTTAAATGATCCTTCTTTTCTTTATCAAACTATGATGATCCTTCTTTCTACTCTGGCCCTATATGATCCTTCTTTTCTTCTGAATCTATATGATCCTTCTTTTTTATTCTAAATCTATCTGATCTTCTTCTTACTTCCAAATCTAATAGATCCTTCTTTTTCTTACCTCTAAATCTATATGATCCGTCTTTTCTACTCTAAATCTATATGATCCTTCTTTTTCTTACTTTAAATCTGTATGATCTTTCTTTACTACTCTATAAACCTTATATGATCTTCCTTTTCTTACTCTAAATCTCTATGATCTTTCTTTCCTTACTCTCTAAATCTGTATGATCTTTCTTTTCTACTCTACCCATATGATCTTCTTTTCTACTCTAAATTCTTGCGATCCTCTTTTTAATAGCTCTAAACTACAGATCCTCTTTTCTTACTCTAAATCTATATGATCTTCCTTTTCATACTCTAAATCTGTATGATCTTTCTTTTCACCTAAATCTGTGTGACTTTCCTCATGTTCTAAATCATATGATTCATCTTTTCTTATTCTAAATCAATATGATCCTTCTTTTCTCTTACTCTAAATCTATATGATCCATCTTTTCTATTCTAAACCTAGTATGATCCTTCTTTTCTTACCTAAATCTATTTGATGCTTCTTTTCTTACTCTAAATCTGTTTTATCCTTCATTTCTTACTCTCAATCTGTATGACCATTCTTTCTTTACTCAAAATCTATATGATCTTCCTTTTCTTACTCTAAATCTATATGATCCTTCTTTTCTTACTCTAAATCTATATGATCATTCTTTTTCTTCCTCTAAATCTATATGATCCTCTTTTCTTACTCTAAATCTATCCGATCCTTCTTTTCTTACTCTAAATCTATCTGATCCTTTCTTTCTTCCTCTAAACCTATCTGATCCTTCTTTCTTCCTCTAAATCTATCTGATCCTTCTTTCTTACTCTAAATCTGTATGATCATTCTTTTCCTACTCTAAATCTATCTGATCTTTCTTTCTTCCTCTAAATCTGTCTGATCCATCTTTTCTTCTCTAAATCTATATGATACTTCTTTGATAATTTTGCAAATCTATATGATCCTTCTTTTCTTCCTCTAAATCTATCTGATCCTTCTTTTTCTTAATGTAAATCTATATGATCCTGCTTTTCTTACTCTAAATCTATATGATCCTCTTTTTCTTACTCTAAATTTATATGATCCTTCTATCTTCCTCTAAATCTATATGATCCTTCTTTTCTTACTCTAAATCTATATGATCTTCCGTTTCTTACTCTAAATCTATATGCTCCTTCTTTTCTTACCTCTAAATCTATATGATTCTTCTTTTCTTACTCTAAATCTATATGATACTTCTTTTCTTACTCTAAATCTATATGATCCTTCTTTTCTTACTCTAAATCTATATGATCCTTTCACTTCTAATTTTATATGATCCTTCTTTTTCTTACCTACACACTTATATGAACCTTCTTTTCTTACTCTAAATTTATATGATCCTCCTTTTCTTACTCTAAATCTATATGGTCCTTCTTTTCTTACTCTAAATCTAAATCATCCTTCTTTTCTTACTCTAAATCTATCCGATCCTTCTTTTCTTACTCTAAATCTGTATGACCTTTCTTTTCTTACTCGAAATCTATATGATCTTCCTTTTCTTACTCTAAATCTATATGATCTTCCTTTTCTTACTCTAAATCTATATGCTCCTTCTTTTCTTACTCTAAATCTATATGATTCTTCTTTTCTTACTCTAAATCTATATGATCCTTCTTTTCTTACTCTAAATCTATATGATCCTTCTTTTCTTCCTCTAAATCTCTCTGATCCTTCTTTTCTTCCTCTAAATCTGTATGATCTTTCTTTTCTTACTCTACATCTATATGTTCCTTCTTTTCTTCCTCGAAATGTATCTGATCCTTCTTTTCTTCCTCTAAATCTATATGATCCTTCTTTTCTTACTCTAAATCTATCCGATCCTTCTGTTCTTACTCTAAATCTATCTGATCCTTCTTTTCTTATTCTAAATCTATATGATCCTTCTTTTCTTACTCTAAATCTATATCATCCTTCTTTTCTTACTCTAAATCTATCTGATCCTTCATTTCTTACTCTAAATCTGTGTGACCATTCTTCTCTTACTCAAAATCTATATGATCTTCCTTTTCTTACTCTAAATCTATATGATCCTTCTTTTCTTCCTCAAAATCTATATGATCCTTCTTTTCTTCCTCTAAATCTATATGATCCTTCTTTTCTTACTCTAAATCTATCCGATCCTTCTTTTCTTACTCTAAATCCATATGATCCTTCTTTTCTTACTCTAAATCTATCTGATCCTTCTTTTCTTCCTCTAAATCTATCTGATCCTTCTTTTCTTCCTCTAAGTCTGTATGATTCTTCTTCTCTTACTCTAAATATATCTGATCCTTCTTGTCTTCCACTAAATCTATCTGATCCTTCTTTTCTTCCTCTAAATCTATATCTTCCTTCTGTTCTTACGCTAAATCTATATGATCCTTCTTTTCTTCCTCTAAATCTATCTGATCATTCTTTTCTTACTGTAAATCTAAATGATCCTTCTTTTCTTCCTCTAAATCTATATCTTCCTTCTGTTCTTACTCTAAATCTATATGATCCTTCTTTTCTTCCTCTAAATCTATCTGATCATTCTTTTCTTACTGTAAATCTAAATGATCCTTCTTTTCTTACTCTAAATCTATATGATCCTTCTTTTCTTACTCTAAATTTATATGATCCTTCTTTCTTCCTCTAAATCTATATGATCCTTCTTTTCTTACTCTAAATCTATATGATCCTTTTTTTTTATTCTAAATCTATCTGATCCTTCTTTTCTTACTCTAAATCTATATGATCCTTCTTTTCTTAGTCTAAATCTATATGATCCGTCTTTTCTTACTCTAAATCTATATGATCCTTCTTTTCTTACTTTAAATCTGTATGATCTTTCTTTAATTACTCTAAATCTATATGATCTTCCTTTTCTTACTCTAAATCTCTATGATCTTTCTTTCCTTACTCTAAATCTGTATGATCTTTCTTTTCTTACTCTAAATCTATATGATCCTTCTTTTCTTACTCTAAATTCTTATGATCCTTCTTTTATTACTCTAAACCTATATGATCCTTCTTTTCTTACTCTAAATCTATATGATCTTCCTTTTCATACTCTAAATCTGTATGATCTTTCTTTTCTTAATCTAAATCTGTATGATCTTCCTTTTCATACTCTAAATCTATATGATCCATCTTTTCTTATTCTAAATCAATATGATCCTTCTTTTCTTACTCTAAATCTATATGATCCATCTTTTCTTATTCTAAATCTATATGATCCTTCTTTTCTTACTCTAAATCTATTTGATGCTTCTTTTCTTACTCTAAATCTGTTTGATCCTTCATTTCTTACTCTAAATCTGTATGACCATTCTTTTCTTACTCAAAATCTATATGATCTTCCTTTTCTTACTCTAAATCTATATGATCCTTCTTTTCTTACTCTAAATCTATATGATCATTCTTTTCTTCCTCTAAATCTATATGATCCTTCTTTTCTTACTCTAAATCTATCCGATCCTTCTTTTTTTACTCTAAATCTATCTGATCCTTCTTTTCTTCCTCTAAATCTATCTGATCCTTCTTTTCTTCCTCTAAATCTATCTGATCCTTCTTTTCTTACTCTAAATCTGTATGATCCTTCTTTTCCTACTCTAAATCTATCTGATCTTTCTTTTCTTCCTCTCAATCTGTCTGATCCATCTTTTCTTCCTCTAAATCTATATGATACTGCTTTTCTTACTCTAAATCTATATGATCCTTCTTTTCTTCCTCTAAATCTATCTGATCCTTCTTTTCTTACTGTAAATCTATATGATCCTTCTTTTCTTACTCTAAATCTATATGATCCTTCTTTTCTTACTCTAAATTTATATGATCCTTCTATCTTCCTTTAAATCTATATGATCCTTCTTTTCTTACTCTAAATCTATATGATCTTCCGTTTCTTACTCTAAATCTATATGCTCCTTCTTTTCTTACTCTAAATCTATATGATTCTTCTTTTCTTACTCTAAATCTATATGATCCTTCTTTTCTTCCTCAAAATCTATATGATCCTTCTTTTCTTACTCTAAATCTATATGATCCTTCTTTTCTTCCTCTAAATCTATCTGATCCTTCTTTTCTTCCTCTAAATCTGTATGATCTTTCTTTTCTTACTCTAAATCTATATGTTCTTTCTTTTCTTCCTCTAAATGTATCTGATCCTTCTTTTCTTCCTCTAAATCTATATGATCCTTCTTTTCTTCCTCTAAATCTATCTGATCCTTCTTTTCTTCCTCTAAATCTGTATGATCTTTCTTTTCTTACTCTAAATCTATATGTTCCTTCTTTTCTTCCTCTAAATGTATCTGATCCTTCTTTTCTTCCTCTAAATCTATATGATCCTTCTTTTCTTACTCTAAATCTATCCGATCCTTCTGTTCTTACTCTAAATCTATCTGATCCTTCTTTTCTCATTCTAAATCTATATGATCCTTCTTTTCTTACTCTAAATCTATATCATCCTTCTTTTCTTACTCTAAATCTATCTGATCCTTCTTTTCTTACTCTCAATCTATATGATCCTTCTTTTCTTCCTCTAAATCTATATGATCCTTCTTTTCTTACTCTAAATCTATATGATCCTTTTCTTACTCTAAATTTATATGATCCTCCTTTTCTTACTCTGAATTTATATGATCCTTCTTGTCTTACTCTAAATCTATATGATCCTTCTTTTTTACTCTAAATCTATATGATCTTTATTTTCTTATTCTCAATCTATATGATCCTTCTTTTCTTACTCTGAATCTCTATGATCCTTCTTTTCTTCCTCTAAATCTATATGATCCTTTTTTTCTTACTCTAAATCTGTATTATCTTTCTTTTCTTTCTCTAAATCTATTATCTTTCTTTTCTTACTCTAAATCTATATGATCCTTCCTTTCTCACTCTGAATCTATATGATCCTTCTTTTCTTACTCTATATCTGTTTGATCCTTCATTTCTTACTCTAAATCTGTGTGACCATTCTTCTCTTACTCAAAATCTATATGATCTTCCTTTTCTTACTCTAAATCTATATGATCCTTCTTTTCTTCCTCAAAATCTATATGATCCTTCTTTTCTTCCTCTAAATCTATATGATCCTTCTTTTCTTACTCTAAATCTATCCGATCCTTCTTTTCTTACTCTAAATCCATATGATCCTTCTTTTCTTACTCTAAATCTATCTGATCCTTCTTTTCTTCCTCTAAATCTATCTGATCCTTCTTTTCTTCCTCTAAGTCTGTATGATTCTTCTTCTCTTACTCTAAATATATCTGATCCTTCTTGTCTTCCTCTAAATCTATCTGATCCTTCTTTTCTTCCTCTAAATCTATATCTTCCTTCTGTTCTTACGCTAAATCTATATGATCCTTCTTTTCTTCCTCTAAATCTATCTGATCATTCTTTTCTTACTGTAAATCTAAATGATCCTTCTTTTCTTACTCTAAATCTATATGATCCTTCTTTTCTTACTCTAAATTTATATGATCCTTCTTTCTTCCTCTAAATCTATATGATCCTTCTTTTTTATTCTAAATCTATCTGATCCTTCTTTTCTTACTCTAAATCTATATGATCCTTCTTTTCTTACTCTAAATCTATATGATCCGTCTTTTCTTACTCTAAATCTATATGATCCTTCTTTTCTTACTTTAAATCTGTATGATCTTTCTTTACTTACTCTAAATCTATATGATCTTCCTTTTCTTACTCTAAATCTCTATGATCTTTCTTTCCTTACTCTAAATCTGTATGATCTTTCTTTTCTTACTCTAAATCTATATGATCCTTCTTTTCTTACTCTAAATTCTTATGATCCTTCTTTTATTACTCTAAACCTATATGATCCTTCTTTTCTTACTCTAAATCTATATGATCTTCCTTTTCATACTCTAAATCTGTATGATCTTTCTTTTCTTAATCTAAATCTGTATGATCTTCCTTTTCATACTCTAAATCTATATGATCCATCTTTTCTTATTCTAAATCAATATGATCCTTCTTTTCTTACTCTAAATCTATATGATCCATCTTTTCTTATTCTAAATCTATATGATCCTTCTTTTCTTACTCTAAATCTATTTGATGCTTCTTTTCTTACTCTAAATCTGTTTGATCATTCATTTCTTACTCTAAATCTGTATGACCATTCTTTTCTTAACTCAAAATCTATATGATCTTCCTTTTCTTACTCTAAATCTATATGATCCTTCTTTTCTTACTCTAAATCTATATGAACATTCTTTTCTTCCTCTAAATCTATATGATCCTTCTTTTCTTACTCTAAATCTATCCGATCCTTCTTTTCTTACTCTAAATCTATCTGATCCTTCTTTTCTTCCTCTAAATCTATCTGATCCTTCTTTTCTTCCTCTAAATCTATCTGATCCTTCTTTTCTTACTCTAAATCTGTATGATCATTCTTTTCCTACTCTAAATCTATCTGATCTTTCTTTTCTTCCTCTAAATCTGTCTGATCCATCTTTTCTTCCTCTAAATCTATATGATACTTCTTTTATTACTCTAAATCTATATGATCCTTCTTTTCTTCCTCTAAATCTATCTGATCCTTCTTTTCTTAATGTAAATCTATATGATCCTTCTTTTCTTACTCTAAATCTATATGATCCTTCTTTTCTTACTCTAAATTTATATGATCCTTCTATCTTCCTCTAAATCTATATGATCCTTCTTTTCTTACTCTAAATCTATATGATCTTCCGTTTCTTACTCTAAATCTATATGCTCCTTCTTTTCTTACTCTAAATCTATATGATTCTTCTTTTCTTACTCTAAATCTATATGATACTTCTTTTCTTACTCTAAATCTATATGATCCTTCTTTTCTTACTCTAAATCTATATGATCCTTTTCTTACTCTAATTTTATATGATCCTTCTTTTCTTACTCTAAATTTATATGAACCTTCTTTTCTTACTCTAAATTTATATGATCCTCCTTTTCTTACTCTAAATCTATATGGTCCTTCTTTTCTTACTCTAAATCTAAATCATCCTTCTTTTCTTACTCTAAATCTATCCGATCCTTCTTTTCTTACTCTAAATCTGTATGACCTTTCTTTTCTTACTCGAAATCTATATGATCTTCCTTTTCTTACTCTAAATCTATATGATCTTCCTTTTCTTACTCTAAATCTATATGCTCCTTCTTTTCTTACTCTAAATCTATATGATTCTTCTTTTCTTACTCTAAATCTATATGATCCTTCTTTTCTTACTCTAAATCTATATGATCCTTCTTTTCTTCCTCTAAATCTATCTGATCCTTCTTTTCTTCCTCTAAATCTGTATGATCTTTCTTTTCTTACTCTAAATCTATATGTTCCTTCTTTTCTTCCTCGAAATGTATCTGATCCTTCTTTTCTTCCTCTAAATCTATATGATCCTTCTTTTCTTACTCTAAATCTATCCGATCCTTCTGTTCTTACTCTAAATCTATCTGATCCTTCTTTTCTTATTCTAAATCTATATGATCCTTCTTTTCTTACTCTAAATCTATATCATCCTTCTTTTCTTACTCTAAATCTATCTGATCCTTCATTTCTTACTCTAAATCTGTGTGACCATTCTTCTCTTACTCAAAATCTATATGATCTTCCTTTTCTTACTCTAAATCTATATGATCCTTCTTTTCTTCCTCAAAATCTATATGATCCTTCTTTTCTTCCTCTAAATCTATATGATCCTTCTTTTCTTACTCTAAATCTATCCGATCCTTCTTTTCTTACTCTAAATCCATATGATCCTTCTTTTCTTACTCTAAATCTATCTGATCCTTCTTTTCTTCCTCTAAATCTATCTGATCCTTCTTTTCTTCCTCTAAGTCTGTATGATTCTTCTTCTCTTACTCTAAATATATCTGATCCTTCTTGTCTTCCTCTAAATCTATCTGATCCTTCTTTTCTTCCTCTAAATCTATATCTTCCTTCTGTTCTTACGCTAAATCTATATGATCCTTCTTTTCTTCCTCTAAATCTATCTGATCATTCTTTTCTTACTGTAAATCTAAATGATCCTTCTTTTCTTCCTCTAAATCTATATCTTCCTTCTGTTCTTACTCTAAATCTATATGATCCTTCTTTTCTTCCTCTAAATCTATCTGATCATTCTTTTCTTACTGTAAATCTAAATGATCCTTCTTTTCTTACTCTAAATCTATATGATCCTTCTTTTCTTACTCTAAATTTATATGATCCTTCTTTCTTCCTCTAAATCTATATGATCCTTCTTTTCTTACTCTAAATCTATATGATCCTTTTTTTTATTCTAAATCTATCTGATCCTTCTTTTCTTACTCTAAATCTATATGATCCTTCTTTTCTTAGTCTAAATCTATATGATCCGTCTTTTCTTACTCTAAATCTATATGATCCTTCTTTTCTTACTTTAAATCTGTATGATCTTTCTTTACTTACTCTAAATCTATATGATCTTCCTTTTCTTACTCTAAATCTCTATGATCTTTCTTTCCTTACTCTAAATCTGTATGATCTTTCTTTTCTTACTCTAAATCTATATGATCCTTCTTTTCTTACTCTAAATTCTTATGATCCTTCTTTTATTACTCTAAACCTATATGATCCTTCTTTTCTTACTCTAAATCTATATGATCTTCCTTTTCATACTCTAAATCTGTATGATCTTTCTTTTCTTAATCTAAATCTGTATGATCTTCCTTTTCATACTCTAAATCTATATGATCCATCTTTTCTTATTCTAAATCAATATGATCCTTCTTTTCTTACTCTAAATCTATATGATCCATCTTTTCTCATTCTAAATCTATATGATCCTTCTTTTCTTACTCTAAATCTATTTGATGCTTCTTTTCTTACTCTAAATCTGTTTGATCCTTCATTTCTTACTCTAAATCTGTATGACCATTCTTTTCTTACTCAAAATCTATATGATCTTCCTTTTCTTACTCTAAATCTATATGATCCTTCTTTTCTTACTCTAAATCTATATGATCATTCTTTTCTTCCTCTAAATCTATATGATCCTTCTTTTCTTACTCTAAATCTATCCGATCCTTCTTTTTTTACTCTAAATCTATCTGATCCTTCTTTTCTTCCTCTAAATCTATCTGATCCTTCTTTTCTTCCTCTAAATCTATCTCATCCTTCTTTTCTTACTCTAAATCTGTATGATCCTTCTTTTCCTACTCTAAATCTATCTGATCTTTCTTTTCTTCCTCTAAATCTGTCTGATCCATCTTTTCTTCCTCTAAATCTATATGATACTGCTTTTCTTACTCTAAATCTATATGATCCTTCTTTTCTTCCTCTAAATCTATCTGATCCTTCTTTTCTTACTGTAAATCTATATGATCCTTCTTTTCTTACTCTAAATCTATATGATCCTTCTTTTCTTACTCTAAATTTATATGATCCTTCTATCTTCCTCTAAATCTATATGATCCTTCTTTTCTTACTCTAAATCTATATGATCTTCCGTTTCTTACTCTAAATCTATATGCTCCTTCTTTTCTTACTCTAAATCTATATGATTCTTCTTTTCTTACTCTAAATCTATATGATCCTTCTTTTCTTCCTCAAAATCTATATGATCCTTCTTTTCTTACTCTAAATCTATATGATCCTTCTTTTCTTCCTCTAAATCTATCTGATCCTTCTTTTCTTCCTCTAAATCTGTATGATCTTTCTTTTCTTACTCTAAATCTATATGTTCCTTCTTTTCTTCCTCTAAATGTATCTGATCCTTCTTTTCTTCCTCTAAATCTATATGATCCTTCTTTTCTTCCTCTAAATCTATCTGATCCTTCTTTTCTTCCTCTAAATCTGTATGATCTTTCTTTTCTTACTCTAAATCTATATGTTCCTTCTTTTCTTCCTCTAAATGTATCTGATCCTTCTTTTCTTCCTCTAAATCTATATGATCCTTCTTTTCTTACTCTAAATCTATCCGATCCTTCTGTTCTTACTCTAAATCTATCTGATCCTTCTTTTCTCATTCTAAATCTATATGATCCTTCTTTTCTTACTCTAAATCTATATCATCCTTCTTTTCTTACTCTAAATCTATCTGATCCTTCTTTTCTTACTCTCAATCTATATGATCCTTCTTTTCTTCCTCTAAATCTATATGATCCTTCTTTTCTTACTCTAAATCTATATGATCCTTCTTTTCTTACTCTAAATCTATATGATCCTTTTCTTACTCTAATTTTATATGATCCTTCTTTTCTTACTCTAAATTTATATGAACCTTCTTTTCTTACTCTAAATTTATATGAACCTTCTTTTCTTACTCTAAATTTATATGATCCTCCTTTTCTTACTCTAAATCTATATGGTCCTTCTATTCTTCCTCTAAATCTATCTGATCCTTCTTAGCAGCTGAACTAAAATGGATCTAATATTTTCTTTGCATTTCATGTCAGCCGAGAACGTTACCCTGATAACCTCCAACGCATCACCCTAGAATTTTTCTCTTACTCATGTCTAAACTTATATTTGTAACATACGGCGTGTGTTAGCACGTGCGATACCCTCTCTTCATCAGCCGCCGACCAGGGGTGATGTCACGGTTTCGCTGGCTATGGCGGGACCGCCACCCCTGACGCCACCATCAGCGTTTGCCACCAGGCAGTGTATGAAGATAAATTTGTTGATTGTCCCTCTTGTGTATTCTCGTAAAGAAGTAAATAAAACGATCGTTCCTCTTTGCAGTTTGTATCGGCAATGAAATTTCCTGAACGCGTTTGCCGTTATTAACGCGCTCGTCAAGGAAGAAGAAAAGAAAACGTTGTAGATGGTCACACAAACATCTCACTTGCGCATATTAGATCATGATATTGCGCGAATTTTGTTCGCTTGTTGTTTTGATCTCGACCAAATCCAACTTAACGCGTTCTGTACCGTTGTTCGAATGCAGTGCGAAGCGCTTTTTAAACCCCGGCCAGTGATGCCTATTTTAGAAAGGAAATAAATAACTGAATGTCCCAGAAACCCACGACACCCAACCTCAATAGGCATCACGTTACACCTCCAGCCATTGTATAATAGAAATTATAATTTTTTTTAGATTTCAGTGGCCTTAAAATAATATTAGTTTAATTTGCATAATAACTTCAGACTGCAGTTTTTATAATAAATTCAATAAAATTTAAATCGAGTTTTTTTTTTTTTACTTCTAAATTAACCGTTTAAATTCTGTCAAAAATTGTTAAAAGCAAATTCAAGTTAAGAATTATGCGACGGAGCTATATGCAAATACTTGCACGATTTAAATGTCAAAAGCTTACGGCTACACCATATTGAGTCTACGGCTATATCGTGTTGAATACACCGGTTCCCGTCCGATCAGCGAAGTTAAGCAACATCGAGCGTTGGTCAGTAGTTAAATAGGGTGACCATTTGGGAATAATACCAGGTGCTGTAAACGTAACGACCAAGAATGGTTCACCGGTCCTCCAGGTTTTCGGGGGTGTAGGGCTAACAACCCTGCCCCGCAAGAAACAGCTTGTTACAGAAACAGCAACAAAATGTTGCTGCCCTATGCACCATCTGGGTGTGATGGATAAATGATGACACCATATTGAAACACCGGTAACTGTACAATCAGTGAAGTTAAGCAACGTCGATCTTGGTCAGTGCCTACATGGGTGTCCACTTCGGAATGCCAAGTGCTGTAAGCTTGGATGTGTAGGTGGTGTAATGGATATTGGTTCGGAATTGTTAATCGGAGGGCCAAGTTCTAATCACTATTGGGTTCGTTATGTTCACTTATGCTCAAATACTCTCTTGCGTTGCGGGACGATAAATCAAAGAGCCGAGTTCGAATCCCAATTGAATGCATTGCATTCTCTTATGAGCAAATACACTTGGGAAAGATATTAATCTGTTGCTTCTCCCTCCAGTTATGTCTGTTTCGAGACATGATCGCCTAACCGTGAATCACGTATGGCACTTAACTGATTGATATGAATTGATTGAATATCAAGACAATTTTGTTTCTTTAGCCTTAGTTGGAAACCAGTATACAGCAGAAAGTGATGTCAACTCTGTTTCGAGACATGATCGTCTAAGCGTGTATCCCGTATAGCACTTAACTGACTTACTCTAGGTAAAGGTATGAATCCATTTCTTCTCCCCACAGCTATGGGTTAATTAGTAAGACTCGTATCACTAAAATCGTTATCATCAGGTAAAAATATTACAATCTCGAAATATTTTCTGATTTTAAATAACTTTCTCGATAAGCGATAGAAATCAAATCATTTCATTTATAATAACTGGTTGATTACAGGTGTCTGTGATGTTCAACAACAGCGGGGATTAGTAAGGCTTCACATTTTGAAAAAGTATTTCGATTTTGCCAAGGTGCAAAGACAGAAGACGGCAGGCCATAGGGAACATGATTGCCACAGGAGTTGAGTTTGAAATCCGGTTCTATTGATGGTACAAAAACTTTGAGTCTCACTCGTCAGCCGTTATCTAAATATTTCGATCTTCTTCATGTCACTACGTCTACTTGATTGCTCGCAACTCTCGCAGGATCCTTGCTTTAAGCTCTTTAGCGTCTTTCTTTATCTTATCCCATTCACCTCTGCATACCAATTAAGAAATAATTTCTTAAGAACCACTTCCTCTCCATTCAACAGTTTTTCTGCGACTGTTTTTTTTTATTTTTTATTTAAGCCAATACCGAAGTCTTTCTCCAAATTTCTGCTTCTCCAGGGTTCGTTGTCAAGTCGTGCATAGACATTGTGATCGCCCATTGTGATCACCCACGTTTGTCATTCTTATCCATATTTATCAGTTTTATTCACCATAGAGAGAGGTTTATTTCGCCCTGAAAACTGACAATATTTGGGGCATACACACCAAACATAGATAGAAAGTTAATTTTCTTAACACCGCTTAAATGTGGCACAAGGCCGAAACTATGGTGCACCCAGTGTGGATCGAACTCATTACTCAGTTGCAATAGGTTTTAGCGGAACAAGATTACTAACCATTACACAACGTCGTGGTGACCCAGATAGATAGATAGATAGATAGATAGATAGATAGATAGATAGATAGATAGATAGATATGGAAAAAAATTACAGATAGATATGAACAGACTTAGACATAAATATAATTATATGGATATAAGACAGATAGATAATAGAAAGTTTTTAATAGATAGATAGATAGATAGATAGATAGATAGATAGATAGATAGATAGAATGAGAGATAGATAGATAGATAGATAGATAGATAGATAGATAGATAGATAGATAGATAGATAGGAAGGAATGAAAAGACTGATAGATAGATAGATAGATAGATAGATAGATAGATAGATAGATAGATAGGAAGGAAGGAAGGAAGGAATGAAAAGACTGATAGATAGATAGATAGATAGATAGATAGATAGATAGATAGATAGATATGAATGAACTGGTATAGAAAGAAAGAAATAGAATGAAACAAATTTTTGTACACTGGTCGAGCGAAGGAGATATGACTGCACGAGAACAGACAACAATCAACTAAGATAGATATAGAGAGGCAGTCAGACAGACAGGTAGAGATGGAGAAAGATAGAGATATGATAGCAGGCGAGAAATGTGAACGTCTTTGGTGATTTCAATGCCTGTCAATTTGGAACAGCAGTTCTGCAAAGACATTGTTCCCTTTTAGAAAATGGAACAAATCTGGTCAGGCCCCGTCGCATGGGCGTTAATCTGTCATCATTTCGTCGGCCCTTCCCGACACCACAATAAGTCGTATAACTCCTAACCGGCCTGCCTAAAGCACAAAAGAATCCGCTGAAAGGCATTGTCCCGCAGGTGGAGAAGCGACACTAATTTTTCATGTTCTAAGCGATTTCTCCACACCGAATAAAAGGCACCTGATATTATTTTCATTAATATTTTTATATTAGTTATCATTATTACTGACTAGCAGTATAGCCCGGCGTTGCTCGGGTGTAATGAATGCTTTAAAACTAATCCATGGTCCTGGAGCTCGGACACTTTGAAAGATTAAAAAGCAAAAGTTGTTTCCAGTTAAAGCGAAAGAAAAATGAATGGATGTAAATCAAATTTTGATTTCCTGGTATCGATTTCAAATAAGTTTTTTTCGTCGTAAACTGAATTTTGAAGGCTAAATAAGTCCTCTGAGTAAATGGTATCATGGCTGAGACTAAGAACTACAATTATACCTACTTAGAGCCAAACCCGAAGCAAGAACTAAAATTATAAGGGCTGAAAAAATACAGACATACAGGCAGATAAACAGACACACACAGACATCTTGCCTTATATATATATTATCGATTTTCCGCACTATTGTAAGAACTGCAACCTTGAAACTGCTGAATATCGTTTCTTATGTCTTTGTTTATGAGTGTATCAAATTTGATTAAAATCCGACCACTCCTTCTATAACCCAATTTTTTCGATTATCGATTTTCGATATTTATCGGGGGTACCTCGACACAAACCCTAGCTAAGAAAGCTCGCAGACGCTTATAGTACAACTGTGTAAATTTTCAAGAAAATCGGTTTAGCCGTTTCAAAGTCTATAGGTAACGGACACACACACACACACACACACACACAAACACACACACACACACACACGCACGCACGCACACAGTTCCATTTATAAATAATTTTTTTATTGGTTATCATTATTACTGATATTGCTATAGTTCTGATTTATCTTCACTGAGCTTCCACCCAATTTGTATCTTTTGCTCTGGGTGGGGGGTCAAGTGACAGAAAGTCTCGTCCTCGATACTCACGTGATTATACCACCCGATTTTATTAATGCTGTCGTCTGAATGGTTTTAGTTCTACATCTGAAAGGATACGGCACATCTTCCACACCCTAGTAGCTCTTAACACGCTTTCTCTTGTTATCCCTTCCAGACCCTTCTATGCCGTCCATTTGCTCAAGTATATTACTCATTGCTTTCTTCTGTATCTTTTCCCCGCTGTCTGACCTGTGAGTATCAGATTCTCCAAGCCCTTCTTCCTCATTACATGCCACAGGAACTTCAGCTTGTTTTTCTGAAGTTAAGTATAAATTTCGTTTTTGTTTCCATCCTCTCCAAAACCTCGTCTTTGGTATCCTCAGCGTCCTTCTGTAGAACCACAGCTGCATCAAATTTTTCTTATTCGGACTATTGTGCTCATCTTTGTTGTTTTTATCACAACATTTCGGACTACCTTAGGTGTACGGAACGAGGATTGTATGGTGTAACAGGAGAAAGCGTGCTCAGAGCCACCAGGGATAGGGAAACGTGGAAGGCCATGATCGCCCACGTCCTGAAAGGGACAAGGCACATAGAAGAAGAAGATAGCACCATTGTGGGTCGGGCAGTGTGTACTTCAACTCAGTAGAAGTAAATGTCGATCAGTCAGTTAAGTGCCATACGTGATACACGCTTTGGGCGATCATGTCTCGCAAGAGACATGACTGACAGGGCAGAAGATTATATCGCATTAGGTTGCCATTGCTTTCTGCGGTAGACTGGTTATCAACCAAGGTTATAGAACCCAATCTGTCTGATTATTTAACCCATAACTAGAGGGAAGTAGACGGATTAATACCTTTCCTAAGGGTATTTGTGCGTAAGTGACTGCAAGGAATCCAACTGGAATTCGAATTCGGCACACCGATATGTCGATATCCACTGCCCACAACGCACATCAGAAATGAATAAGCAGTACTAAAAATAAGAATTAGACGAGATATCCAGTGACATGGACCGCGGAATGAGAACAGTCTACCCCCGTGGATTAAATAAAGGATTCAGTTCGAAATTTCTTGTAGGTTACGCGGATGGAGGCTGCAACAACCGAAGTGTTGCGAGGACAATAAATAGCGTAAAGAATGACAACTCCTCCATCCCAGATATTCTGACAGAATTCTACACACCCTCAACCGAATCTTTTATATACTGCTGCCATATATGGTCAGGCGCCCTCCTGTACTTGCTTAATGTTGATATGCCCAATTAGTAACTCGTGCCTTGGGATTTTCTTCTTTCCATACATACTGTCTTGCAGTTGATATTTTTTCTTACTTTCTTTTTCTATTTTATCTAGGAGGTCCTGATGTTTGTTCACATTAACCCTTGTTGTGTGATTCAATATAGAATATACATGGTGACCAAAAAAACGGGAATTTTTGAAGTGTGTATTGGCAGACATGAGCAAGTGGCAGCACTGAGAAACAGTGGCCTCACGAAATAAACACTCTGCCATTTCACTAACCATGGATCAAGATGAATTTCTAAGCAAGTTATCAGATGAGGCCCATTTTCATTTCACAGTGAATAAGTGAATTATGTGAATAAGCAGAACTACCGTTACTGGGCAGACGCAAATCCTAATGAAGTTCATGAGCACCCTTTATCCGCTAGTAAGGTGACAGTATGGTGTGCTGTATCATTACATAGGATCATCGGGCCTTATTTTTTAGAAAATGAATAGGGGATCTCAGTCACTGTCACTGCAAATCGTTACGTGGAGACACCTGAATTGAACAGTTTTTCAGACTGGACAGGATGGAGCGTCATCCCACACTGCATGGCAATCAATGGAGGTTGTGCGAGAATTGTTTGGTAACCGTGTGATCTTAAGATTCGGTAATGTTCCATGATCCCCTAGATCGCCAGATTTGTCCGTTTGTGATTTTTTCTTGTGGGGCTATCTCAAGAGTAAAGTGAACACGACTCGACCAAGAACTCTGGCTGAGTTAAAACAGAGAATTCAGGATGAGATTCACAGTATCACAGCTGAGTTGTTGCAGCGGTCAATGAGGAATCTCAACAGCAGATTTCAAGAATGCATTCGTAAAGGACGCCATCTACAGGAACTAATTTTTAAAAAATGAAAATTTCATCATTGTTTCTTAAATGGCATATTTGAAGGTTTCAATTACTTTGAAAAACATTTTTTTTCCATCACTCTTTATTGGATTGTTAAAAGTTACCGTTCTGGTGGGCTTACCCTATACTTGGTTTATACTGAAGTATAAAAGGCAGCCGTAAGTCTAGTTTACACGAAAATATGAAATATAAATATGCACTTTTGTTCAGTTTACACTAAATCTAAAAAGGTAGATATGACCTGTTTACACTTGATCCCAAAAGGTATGCATAGGTTCGGTTTACACTTGAGGAAGTTATAGGCCCGATTAACAGGGAAATCAAAACTATAAACGAACATCATGTTAAAACCAAGTAAATATAAGATAGGTTTATTTCTGAATCAGAAAGGTGTACATAGTTCCGATACACTTGACTTAAAAAGACAGATATAGGTCTCGTCTACACGAAGATAAAAATGTAGATTAATATAGTTCTGTTTTACACTCTATTCAAATAGGTTCGGCTTACACTTGAGTCAAAATGGCAAAAATAGGTCCAATATATTCTTGTGTCCAAAAGTATAGTTCTGATATACAATTGTCAGAACGGCAAATGTAGGTTTGGTTTTCACGAAAACTAAAAATGGAGAAATAGGTTCGGTTCACACTAGATCAAAAAAGTACATGGTTTGATTTACACTTGAGACGAAAAGGTACACCGTTTATCATTTTATCGTTGAGTCAAAAGATAAACCTTTTATAAGTTTATCGTTGAGCCAAAAAATAGGCATAATTCTAGTTTACACTAGAGTAAAACGGGTGTCCCTTAGGGCGATCTTAGTACATACTGTGGTCATCATAGTTCAAATCCTGTTCAATTGAAGATTCTTTATTGCCATTAAATTCAACTCAGCCTTCTCGTATTTTTTTGGCGAGAATCGCACGCCACAAATGTAATACACTTAGTGACACAAATTTACTATATAGGGTAACGACAGATCAAAGGGAGACGCTCATTTTACACGTGTTCAAATGAAAGAAAAGCACATAATGCCTTTACCTGATTTCAGCATGTGTCAGGATTACGTATATTTATAAGGAATCACATAAAAGCGTTCGTAAACTTACAGACCGACCTGCCTAATACATAAAAGCACAAAAGAATCCATTAATAAACAGTCATGCAGGCGAGAAAAAAAAACGACACAAAAAAACAACTAAAAAGTAAAGCAATCGGTAAATGAAAGAGTCTGTTAAACACTGCTGTTTTTCGTTCAATCAAAGCCGATAAGACGAAACTGGTTTCTTTTTTGATTGAAGGAATATTTCAATCTCTAAACGGAACATCACTAAACGCCATTAGTTTATATTTTTATCAAAGTCAGGCACAAAGCCGAACACACCCAAACACTAGAATGAATGTAATTAGACGTCGTTTTTTATCAGAATCACGAACAAAGCTAGATAGACTTAATCATCAGGAGGAATATTACTGGCCGTCTTTAGCTTTATCGGAGTTTCACACAAAGGCGAAGACTTCTCAGCCACTAGTTGCTCAGTCGGTGAGGCTTTGAATGCCCAGAATGCATCCCCTGCACAGAGATAAGACCTTCGAAAATGGGTTAACTTCCGGATGCATACATTCTTGTATAAACCGGACAGATGTCAACTTTTTCATTCAAGTATTAACCGAAACAATGTCAAACTTGTTTTTTTATTTATTCTAGTTTAAACCGGATCAATGTATATCTTTTTGACTGAAGTGTAAACCGGACAAATGTCTACCTTTTCGATTGATGTATAAATCAGACCAATGTCTATCTTTTTATTCAAGTATGAGATGAAATGATGTGTGTTGTGTTGCAGTGGATATCGGCCTTGGAACGATAAATTAGAGCCGAGTTCGAATCACAGTTGAATACATTTCATTTACATACGCACATATTACCCTTGGAAAAGGCATGAATTCATCAATTCTCCCTACAGCTATGGGTGAAATAGTAGAAAAGATTTGGTTCTATAGCCTTGGCTGGCTACCAGTTTACCGCAGAAAGTAATGGCAACCCACTGCAGGAAAATCTTCTGCCCAGTCAATCATGTCTCTTTCTGGACATGATCGCCCAAGCGTGTACTGACTGATAAAATCAAAAAAAGTCTACCATTTTGACTGAAGTGTAAATCGGACAAATGTCTACCTTTTTTTAATCAAGTATAAAACGAACCAACGCCTACAATTTTATTGAAGTTTAAAAGGGATCAATATCTGTCTTCTTTAGACAAATGTCAAGTGGACAGCGGATGTGGTGCAGTGGATATCGAATCGGAACGAGAAATCGGAGAGCCGAGTTCGAGCTCCAGTTGAATTCCTTGCATTCACTTACGCCCAAATTCCCTTGGAAAAGGTATTAATCCGCCTCTTCCTTCCAGCCATGGGTTAAACAACAGGACACATTGGGTTCTATAGCCTTGGCTGGCAACCAGTTTACTGCAAAAATCAATGGCAACCGACTGCGGGATAATTTTCTGCCCAGTCAGTCATATCTCTTCGAGACATGATCGCCCAAAGCGTGTTTCATGTATGACACTTAACTGAATGAAAGTGGACCAATATCTACTTTTTTGATTGAAGTGTAAACCGAACTAGTGTCTACCCTTTTTATTGAAATCTAAACTGGACCAATGTCTACCTTTATTAATCAACTATAAACTGTTATCCTATGTACAATTTTATAAACAAGGGCAAATATATTTAAAGTACGTATATTTTGGCAGCAACTTTTCTTTTAAACAAATTGTGTTAAACGATAGAGACAACATAGTCTTATATATTTTCTTTTGAATTTTTTCATATTTTCTGATTAAGCTTTTTGTTTCCGAATTATATTTGTATAAAAATTGTTCAAAAGTTGTCCTAGTACTTACGAACGTCATCGTTCATCGTCAGGGATTATATTACAGTTTCAAAATCAAATATTACCTTGTAGCAGGAAAAGTGTTAAAACATTTTAAAAGAGAATAAATAAAAGTTATGAAGAATTTTTAAATTCAAAGGCAGCAATAATGTAAACAACATGCACACGTGAAGATATGTGCTCACGTAGATGCGTGAATTTTATGGAATACTTGGTTGTTAAAGATTTTAAATACGTTAGGGAATTTGAACTTCGAAGGAACTAATTATGTAAATAATCAAATTACTGAAAGGCAAATAATTATTTTTACCTTAATTGTATTTTAAATAAATCCTCTAAACACAAGTAAGTATGTAAGTAATACTACATTCATAAAAAAAGAAAATAATTCACTTGGAAGGAAAGCCTCGAGAGTGCCGCCATTGAATACAGTATAACCCGGATATAAGAGAGTTGTCGGAACGGGCCACAGTTCTCTTATATACGGGTCTCTTATATCCCTGGTATACTGTAAAATAGACGAAACCCGAATATAAGAGAAACTCGGATATAAGATAACTTTTATCCGGTCCGGACAACTCACTTATACCAGGGTTACACTGTATTACCCAAATATTAATCTACGCTCAGGCTTTTTCCTATTTCACTTTTTTAACAGAATTACTACTCTCCTAAACAAACGTACATTTTTAACTAAACTTTAAACCGGGCCTTTTTGACTCAAGTGCACATTTTTCACGAAACTAAAAGTCTGTCTGTTCACCTCTAAAACTGACCAAGGTTAACATTTTTTTTTTTAACCGAACCTGTGTTTGTCCTTTTTACATTCAACAACTAAACGTAAAATCTATCATTTGCTTCACTGCATTCATACAAAAAGCCGAATACCCTCAACAACTCGACGGAAGATTACTACCTTTTTGCAAATATTTCTATTTTATCAGTCGCACACGTAGCCAAACACTCACAGAATTGGCTTATAGAAGAAAAAAAAGATATGCGAGGAAAATACATTTTTTATTTTATTCACCAATCTGTTTTCTCGAGCTGAATAAATTAGTATGAACGTTGATAAGCTCAAATGGCAGACGATACAGACTTAAAACCATTCAGTTTGGTGCATATCAAGGAACGATAAACTACCGCGCCTGCGTCAAGCAGTCGCGTTTATTTTGGCCAAATTTCCATATTATTCCGACGTCATCGTTTATATACGTCACAAGGAGAGAAAGAAAGAGAGAAGAAGAAAAATAATTTTTATGTGTCTTTTATATTACGCATTTATATATACGTATATGTGCGTTGTGGTACAGTGGATATCGACTCGGAACGAGAAACCGGGGAGCCAAGTTCGAATTCCAGTTGAATCCATTGTATTCACTTACGCGCAAATACCCTTGGGAAAGGTATTCATCTGTCTATTCCTTCCAGTTATAGGTTAAATAGCAGGACAGATTGGGTTCTGTAGCCTTGGTCGGCAACCAGTCTACCGCAGAAAGCAATGGCAACCGACTGCGGGATAATCTTCTGCCCAGTCAGTCATGTCTCTTTCAAGACATGATCGCCCAAGCGTGTATCACGTATGGCACTTAACTGACTGATATATCATAGCCAAAAGAGAGAAAAGCAAAAAGAAAATGAAGAGAGTATAAATAAACAAGAAAAAAAATATTGAAAGAAGAAACAACTATAGCATTCCACACATGTGCACCTACGCACACGTACAGGCTCACACACACACACACACATACATATATACACCTCCCTGGACACACAAAGAAGAAAAAAGCATAATACCAATAAAAAAAATGCATAATTTTTTTTAACTTAATATAAAAATAACGAAAATAAGAAAAACAACAGAGAATTACTAACAACACCTCCTGACGAGTGGACCGAACGGTTACAAGTAGTTTCGTCCAAGTCGGAGTCGGACAGCTGAATATAACATCAATGAGCTAAGTGACACATTAATATTTGCATATGTCGTATGTTTTGGTAGCATCTTTTCTTTTAAACAAATTGTGTTAAACGATAAAGACAACATAGTCTTATATATTTTCTTTTAAATTTTTTCATATTTTCTGATTAGACTTTTTATTTCCGAATTATATTTGTATAGAAATTGTCCAAAACTTGTCCTAGTACTTACGAACGTCATCGTTCATCGTCAGGGATTATATTACAGTTTAAAAATCAAATATTGCCTTTTAGCAGGAAAAGTGTGACAACATTATAAAAGAAAATAAATAGACGTTATGAAATTGTTTTAAATTCAAAGGCAGTCATAATGTAAACACGTGAAGATATGTGCTCACGTAGATGCGTGAATTTTATGGAATACTTGGTTGTTAAAGATTTTATATGCCGAAAAATACGTTATAGAATTTGAACTTTGAAGGAACTAATTATGTAAATAATCAAATTACTGAAAGGCAAATAATTATTTTACCTTAATTATATTTTAAATAAACCCTCTAAACACAAGTATGTAAGTAATACTACATTCATAAAAAAAGAAAATAATTCACTTGAAAGGAAAACCTCGAGAGCGCCGCCGTTAAATATATATATATTTTTTTTTTTTATAAGCGTTTCACCCCGAGCAAGGCATGTCACTGCCACTACTGCGCAGGGGGCTACGTAGAGTGGAGAAAGGATGATAAAATATAGGAAATGTCAGAGGGTGGGTGATAGGCGGATAAGGATACCGAGAATGAGGGGTGGGTAGATGAGAGTGTTCTGAGAATAGTTGGGAGTTAGTGTGATAGGAGGTGTCTATTGACCCTACATTTAAACACCTGGAGATTGTAGCTGTCGGGAAAGCAGAGTTGTGGAAGGGAGTTCCACAGGCGGGAAGCGCGAGAAAAGAAGCTGTTGGAGTAGAACTTACGGTTACATCTTATTTGTTTAACTGTAAAAGGGTGGGACCTAGTTGTTAATCTAGTATCTCGTGTAAATTCCTGCTTAGGCGGCACCAGTGATCTAAGCTCATCGGAGCAGAAGCCATGAAAGTACTTGTAGAAGAGGCACAGGGAAGCCACACAACGCCGGTGAGAGAGCGGCTGCAGCCGGTCTGCCAAGTCAGTATCAACTACGTTACAGATCCTCCTTTGTATTTTGTCAAGAAGCCCAAGGAGAGCAGCAGGGGCACCCGACCAGATATGGCAGCAATATTCAATACACGGGCGGATGGTAGATTTGTATATGTGCAGAATAGATTCAGGTGGGAAAAACTTCCAGGCCCTGCACAGGGAGCCGACTTTCATAGCAGCAGATTTGGCAATGGATTCAATATAGTCATTCCATTTGAAGTCCGCTGAAAGTGTAAGGCCAAGGAGGCGTAGTATTTTACTCTCTGGGAGGCTAGCCTGTTCCATGTTAATGGGAGGTAGATGTGATTGTCTATGGTGGTTAGTTGATAACGGCTTTGTTTTAGAGGCATTGAAATTTACCAGCCATTTCCTACCCCAGGCCACTACGGATTGGAGGTCCCTTTCAAGTACGGCAGCGAGGTTCACTTTGTCGTCCAGAACTGGTTTCTGATCGATGCGAGAGTAGATTGTTGTGTCGTCGGCATACATGCCAACTTGGGATCTAATGGTGTCGGGAAGATCATTAATGTAGATCAGAAAGAGCGTGGGACCTAGGATAGAACCTCGAGGGACGCCCGCGTTCGTATGGTAGTTTTGGGAGGCATGCCCATTTAATACCACCTTCAATGTGCGGTTAGAGAGGAAAGACTGGATGAGGTCAAACAGATGTCCAGTTATCCCATAGCTCCGCAGTTTGCACAAGAGGCCAGCATGCCAGACCCTGTCGAATGCTTTGGAGATATCCAAGGCAACGGTTCGGGCTTCACCATTCTTGTCGAGTGCCCGGTATATGTACTCGGTAATGGTCGTTAGCATATCAGCAGTAGACCTGGTGAAGCGAAACCCGTACTGTTTGTCAGAGAGAAGCCCGTTGGCCATGAGATGCTGAGTCACCTCGGCGTTGATAATGGCTTCGAAAACTTTGCCAAAGATTGGAAGGAGACTAATAGGACGGTAATTGGCGGGGTCTGAGGGTTCGCCAGAATTCTTAAATATAGGAACTACGCAGGAGGACTTCCAACAGGCAGGAAAGCAGGAAGCAGATAGGCAGAGGTTATAGAGTTTAGAGAGGACAGAGGAGAGTTCTGGGGCACATTTCTTCAGTACTATGACTGGGATTCCGTCTCCGCTGCTCGCTTTGTGTGGGTCAAGTTGTGCAATTATCTTGGCGACCAGCGAGGGTGTAATATGGACGTTATTTAGTTGAGCCTTAGTTCTGGGTGGGAAGTCTGGTGTAGGTATTCCTAACGAGTCCAGTGTCGATTTGGTTGAGAATCTACGGGCAAAGCATTCAGCCTTGTCGGCTGGGGAGGTGAGAACTTCAAATTCATTGATTAGTGGGGGTATTGAAGTCTTGTTCCTGCTGAGCACGCTTTTACAGAGACGCCAGTAATCTTTGGAACCAAAATTAGAGGATGCTATGCGTTGCCTAATTCTGGTAGCAAACGCCCTCTTGGCTTCGTTCAGTACTTTTTTACACTTGTTCCGTGCTGAGGTGAAAAGGCGTCTGTTTTGGTTCGACGAGCAGCTTCGATAGAGCCGGAAGAAATGGTTCCGGTGGGCAATGGCGGCCGAGCAAGCGGGTGAGAACCAGGGGGACGAATTTGGTTTTAGTTGGAATTTCCTGGCCGGGATAAAAGCATCGATGCCAGCCTTAACCCAAGAGGAGACTTCAGAGGCACAGTCTTCGACAGGAAGATCGAAGACGTTGTTCCAGGGGACGTTGCAGAGGAAGTCCCTGAACGAGTCCCAGTCGGCTCTTTGGTAGCAGTATGGTATTCTGCTGGTCTGGTTTTCTTGGGTAGAGTTAGTACAGATTGATACGTTTACGGAGACTACGGCGTGGTCAGAGTTCCCGAGGGGGCAGAGTTGCCTGGTAGTGCAGGAGTCTGGGATGGAGGTAAAGCAAAGGTCGAGTAAAGAGTCCCCTCCGTTAGGGTTTTCAGAGAAACGCGTGGAGAAGTCCACCACTTGCGTTAGAGCTTGCGCTATTGAAAAGTGCATGGTGCGGATCCCAGCAAGGTCGGTGGCTGAGTTTTCAAGCCACTTGGTGTGGTGGGCGTTAAAATCGCCAAATACAAATATATGGGCAGATGGGTGAGTAGAAATGGCCCTGTCGATATTAGTAGAGATGCAATCAAGTACCGTACAGTCAGAGGAGGAGGGGAGCGGTAGAGGAAGAAGAGATAGCTAACCGAGCTTAGAAGTGAGAGGCGAAAGCACATGAAGGAATGATCAAGGGATTCAAGAGATGTGACCCTGGCTAGGGGGAGATGTTCGCTGACATATACACCAAGCCCATGCATAGAGGAAGGTAACCAGGAACGAACAGCTCTGACGAGGGGATAGAAGGGTCAAGGTTAGTCTCACATATAGCTAAGATATCGGGTGAGTTAGTTAGAAGGAAAGATTCTACACTATTAAAGTTACTGCGAATACCTCGTATATTTGTGAAGGTAACGCAGATAGGTTTGGGCGATTTACGACTAGCTGGTTTAGGCTTGCTATTTTGTTTGTTTAATTTCATGCTGATTATAGTTGTGGATAGAGAGAGGTCTAGAGTAGGGTCAGATGGTCGCTAATTGCAGCAGGTGAAGGATGGTGAGTGGCGCCGCCTGCAGCATAATGTGGCCTCGGGGTTGCCCATCGGAAATTCATGCAGGGACGCCCGTCCATGCGCGAAATGGCACTACAGGAACCCCGATATTATTCAACTGTTGATCAGAGCAGCCTCTCAAGACGCTACGCAAGAGTTCGGGCTCCTAACTACCAGTCGGAAGCAGCAACCAGGAAACTGCCAACCCGGTACCCTCAAACTGAAGAGACATTGCCACCATACTCACTAACTGCAAAAAGCTTCCAGCCGAACCGACATAAAGACCGAAAAAGAGAGAGATCAACCGGGAACCCCTTCCTAAACATGAAACAAGGCGATCACCTCTACTCCTGTCCAAAAGAAGGGGGTGGAGTGTGAGACCGGGCGATAGAAGGTACTATCTACTCCAATTAAAAAATAAATAAATAAATGTGTGACTGAAGTTAAGTAAGTTTCAACTTAGTATAAGTGAAACCTAACTTTGATAATTAAAAACAATTTACACAAACATAGTCGCAGTGCATTACAAGAGCGACAAGTGGAGAACTTAGGTTAGTAACAAAACAGGAACCAAAATTAGGCAGAAAAGATAAGAACCAAAAGGAAGAAAGAAATTAAAAAATAAAAAATTCAATAAATAAGATCACACTGGCTAAAACTTACCAGTCGCAGGCTGACTGACAGAAAAAAGTTAAGAAAATTTCAAAAATTATCTTCATTTTGTTTCCTCTATTCAGTTCTGGAAAGTTTAAGTAAACAGTAACAGACAGTAGTGTGAGGGTCCAGGCTTTTTCCTATTTTCCCTTTTTTAACAGAATTACTGCTCTCCCAAATAAATGTACACAACAATATCGACAAATCAAAAGAAAATGGTTCAATCCGTCAACACAGCTATAGAGAATATCTACACACGTGACAGTATTTGACGTACTTTTCAGTTAACAGTATAATAATAGCGTTTTTTAAATTCTGTCAGTTGCTAAAGACATTTTGTTTTGTTATTATTAGTTACTTAGTTTTTAATAAATTGCCTTCCTTGAAAAAGTCCACATTGGATGAAATGCGTTGGCAACTAATACAGTTTTCCCATTGTCTCTTACTTTTGTAAATATATATATATATATATATATATATATATATATATATATATATATATGCTATTAAATATAAGAGACAATGAATGTCTATTATGTTTAATCATGAGCCGTTCTAAACGTCGTATTTTTGCTTTAATTTCAGTTGAAAATAAAGACAAAAATTCTCCAACATTTGGATAATTATTTATTGGTTTTCTTCTAAGCTTTCGGCTCACATGAGCCATCTTCAGAGAGGTAGTTTAAACTGAAATATTATAAAATCCACCATCACCGACGATTTTATTTTGTGTTGACATAAAACTCCGCTTGGCAACGGCAATAGTTACCAAAAATAATAAACGCAGTTCTTAAGTTTGCGATGCGGTTTTATGTCAACACAAAATAAAATCGTCGGTGATGGTGGATTTTATAATATTTCAGACAGATCTGTTTCGCTATATCACAGTTCATCACTAAGGTTAGACATCCGATTGCTTTTACCCAGGATTGAAACCCGAAAAAATTGGCGTCAGTCGGCAATTCTACCTCTGTGCTATGGGTTCTCGATAGAAGGAGGCAGATTTTAGCGTGTGATGTATCATATGCTAGTAGTTAGGGTGCTCTAATTCATTACTGAATGAGCGATGCGTAGATGTTAGAGTAGCTACAGTTTTTTCAAATCAAAGTTTTCAAAGTTTAACGGGATATGTTTAAAATATATATATATATATATATATATATATACTAAGCATATACTGTTAAATATAAGAGACAATGAATGTCTATTATGTTTAATCATGAGCCGTTCTAAACTTCGTATTTTGGCTTTAATTTCAGGTGAAAATAAAGACAAAAATCCTCCAACACTTGGATAATTCTTTATACCCACACCAATATATAACCTTTCCAAAACACTTAACAAACTAATTACTCCATACCTTCTTAGTAAATATAGTATTAACTCCACGAATGAATTTATACAGATTCTCCATTCCGTAAAACCTAACAATCAAATAATTGCATCTTTGGATGTCCAAAACTTATTCACTAATGTTCCCGTCCATGAAACGATTGACATCATTATCCGTGATTTATATAATCATGCTACTCTCCTATCAATCAATATTAAACCCACTATAATAAAAAAAAAATATTATTAGCATGCACCACATATGTACCCTTTCACAACTCCTTAGGTAATATCTATACGCAAATAGATGGTATTGCCATGGGATCTCCTTTAGGTCCCCTCTTTTCTAATTATTATATGGCAAATTTAGAAAATAAAATAAATAATGACAACAATAAACCCTCTGTATATCTAAGATACATAGATGACATCTTCATTTTAGCTAAGACTGTTGATCAAATTACACAACTTAAAAACAAATTTGAAAGTCACTCCGTCCTCAAATTTACATTAGAACTTAATATTAATAACAAAATCCCATTCCTTGATGTATTCATTGATTTTAGCACACATAGATTTAAGACTTCTCTATATAGAAAACCAACTAGCATAAACTCGTGTCTTCTTAATTAAAATAGTGAATGCCCCAACGATATAAGTTAGCTGTTATGAAAAACTTAATTTAACGCACAAAAATGATATCTTCTTCCAAATCCATATTTTATAAAGAATTACAGAACATTAAGCAAACACTTGTCAATAATGGATTTCCTAACTCCGTTATTGATCAACAAATTAAAATGTATTTCAACAAAATTAACAATAGCTCTACCAATAGAGCAAGATGGAATCGTCGCTGATGGTGCGTGTTTTTATGTTAGCTTTTTTTTTAATTTGGCATAGCCGATTATAATAAAAAATTGTCTTTAACGCCATAATTAAATCTTGTACCATATTATATATATATATATATATATATATATATATATATATATATATATATAATCGCCGACTGACGCCAATTCGGTCGGGTTTCAATCCTGGGTTAAAAAGCAATCGGAGTCTAACCGTACTGATGAGCTGTGATACAGCGAAACAGATCTGTCTGTGGATGACTATATATACATATATATACTACTGGAATGTATGTATTGAATGTGATATTGGGCTATGTAAACTGGATCCTTTGTGATATGTGAATATCTTTTTATCCTGCCGAGTTGGGTCCAACTTCCCGATTAGCATATGACAATACCGCCTCTAATCTCTGTTAGATTTTATTTCAGCAAAAGTCTGCCACAGGGCCAAGTTTGATGAAGACATTTCATGATTCGCGCTCTATACATAGTTAAGTGTACCGGACACTAATTTATGAACTATTATTCCTCAGCAATCGACCTCAATATCAGCTTCTCTGGTTGTTCTTAAAACCTGTCAAAATCTGTTTAGCTATCAGGTCAAGAAGACAGTTCTATCACATGATCATTTCGCGGTTGCATTATCAATGTGAGTGTGCCTTCAATCCCCTTAGTGTGGCCAAAGTAGCATATTTGCTGCAGCCATGTGTACCTGTAGCGAGATAACCTGACGGAGCACAGTCTTCTTCAGGCTGATTTTGAATTCAGAGTTTTTCTTTTCGTAGACTGGTACCCACCTCAAGATAAGATGTCCAGTCTACTTTGTTATTTAACCCATAGCTGGGAGAAGATGGATTCATAACTTTTCCAAAGGCATTTGCGAGAAGTGAATGAAACAAAATCAAGCGGGAATTGAACTCGGTATTTCTCGCTGATATCCATTACACTATCCGCGTCTTCACTTCTGTAATACATTTTTTAAATCATTTCACCCCAAGCAAAGCAATGGAAATATTAGAATGCAATGCGGGTAACTGATTGTTAGAGAATACGAGAAAAACTACTATTAAGGTTGGTCGTTTTGTTTTTATGACATATCAACCTCGGCGGGTCATTTATTGCCAACTAAAGTTTATTTATTTATTGCTGGTAATACCTTTTTTTTCTTTTAACAATTTATTGTTGTTTATATAAGTTTTTGTGTCTAGTAATACATTTTTCTTTTTCGAGTATCAAGATTCATTGGGATTTGTTTTTTTAAAGGCAGAGTCCCCAAGTCCTACCCTTGTTATTTAACTCATAACTGGAGGGAAGGGACGGATTAATATCTTTCCCAAGGGTACCAGTGCTTAAGTGAATGCAGGGTATTCAACTGAAATTCGAACTCGGCTCACCGATTTCTCTTTCCAAGCCGACATCCACTGCACCACAATGCACATCCGTCACTAAACGCTTACAGCACCTGGTATTCCCAAGCGGTCACCCATCTAAATATTGACCAGGCTCAACGTTGCTTAACTTCGGTGATCGAGCGAGAACCGGTGTATTCAACGGGATATGGCCGTAAGCCTTACTATTAAGGAGATAAAACAATAAAAAAAAATAAAAATTAAAAAGACATAATTGCATTTAAATAAAAGTTGTCTGGGAAGTAAGAAGCTGGAAGAGAGTTCCACAAACGTGAAAATGTTAACATACAAATTGCATCTTGATATTTAAACTAAGTCACTGATGCCCCCCCCCCCACCCGCCACAAGAATCTACTCGTGCAACCAAACTGGCAACAGGGTCCCACCCATTTACAGTTAGCTCAACCAAATGCAACCGACAATTCTACTCCATCAGCTTCTTTTCTCGCACTTCCCGCCTGTGGAACTCCCTTCCTTATTCTTGCTTTCCTGACGGCTACAACCTCCAGGAATTTAAATGCAATGTCAATTCCGATCTCTTATCCACTTGACCAAGTCCTTTCTACATCACTCCGTCTATCTTGTTCTTTTCCTTTCTCTCTACCTTCGCAACTGTCTTCACTCCTGTGTTCTCATCCTTCTCTTGCTCTTTCTCTTTCACCCACTGTAGCTAGTTCATCTTTGTCTTCACTCTCCTTCTGCCTAAAACTTTAACTCTCTTATGTATTCCGCATCACCCCGTGTATCTTGTTTTTTTCCTTTCTCTCTAACTTTGCAACTGTTTTCATTCCTGTGTTCTCATCCTTCTCTTGCCCTTTCTCTGACACCCCCGGTAACTGATTCATCTTTCTCTTCACTCTTTTCCTGTCTAAACCTTTAATCTTATGTAGCTCCCTGTGCATCAATGGCAGTGCCACCTTGCTTGGTGTGAAACGATAAAAAATGATCTTGCCACCATTATCTAGCACAGTGGATGTAATACGGTGAGAGCGAAGAAACTGTTAGTGTTGTGGAGGAATATCCTGTTCCTACCCAGGAATGGGTATGGCCCGGGTTATAAAAGACCTAGACGGGAACGAACTACAGAGAGCGCTCAAGAGCGCTCGAGTGTGTTCGTGACTATACGAGAGTCTTCGTCATTACACGGTAGTGATCGAGATTATTCGTCATTATACGAGAGTCGAAAGCCGACGGCCTTAGACGAGAGTTAGACGTCACTAGACAGAAGCCTTCTTCTTAAGACGGATGCATACGTCCTATACAGAGACATTGCCTTCTTAATTGTTATTCGTGTTAACTGTTCGTTGGTGTACTGGTATTTGGTTTATTGTACTGAGGTATAATAAATCTCTATTTATATGTTATATCGTGAGTAAGAATAAATAACTCAACAACAGGAATAGGTTAATTGTTGTATTCCATGAAAATAGTATTTACAAAGGTATCCAATACAAGAATAAGGGTTAATCGTCTTAATCGTCGTAAGACGTAGTATGAGCAATGGGTACTTCCGGGTCGTCACCAGAAGTCTACGACTGACTTGTCGATACGGCTGCTCGGCACACTCTCTACCTACGTAGATGCCACCATTACTTTACATAGTAATGGAATAGTCCATTATAGCCGAATAGGCGCGGGCGTCCCAACAATATATCCTCAGTGTTAAGAGTTATTTCTTGCACTATTCTTTCTCTGTTTATCCCTTTCCGGGATACAACAGTTAGCAAAGAACTTACGGTTACATTTAACCATTTCAACTATAAAATGATGAGATCTTGCTGTTAATTTAGTACTTCGATTAAATACATAAAGTCTAGATATCGCAGCGGAAACTTAGGATGAAGTTACCATTAATCTTTTATTTGACTTGTCCTAGTATTTTTTTTTCTTTATTTGCAGATTAATTAATATAATGACAAACAAAACACATACTGGATTCTTTGATGCGTTACTTTCGGGGTAACGTTTAATATTCATTACATCTAGTACAAAGGGCTTGAGATATAGATTTTATCATCCGGGTTCGACACAAAATGAACGCTGTCGCACATTGAAAATTTTAAACGTAATTACTTTTTTTTTCAGTTGTTGCTTTGCGTTTGTTTTATCTCTATTGTATGTGTGCAGATTCAAATAGGTAAACCATAAATTATCAGCACGTGCACCATAACATATCTCTAGGTTTGTCAAACTGACTTCACCTCATTGATGATTATCTTGTTCTTCTTATATGTGCCCTGTCCTTTCAGAACGTAGGGGATCATGGCTTTCTACATCTTCCTATCCGTTTTGGCTCTTAGCACGATTTCTCCTATTACACCACGCAATACTCGTTCCGTCATCCACTTGATCAGGTCCTTCAAATATGTTATCCGCTGCTTTCCCCAGTCTCTTTTCCCCTTTAACTTGCCTGTTAGTATCAGGTTCTCTAAGCCCTCCTTCCTCACTGCATGCCCCAGGAACTTTAGTTGTCTCTTTCTGATGCTCAGTATTAATTTCTTTTTCGTTTCCACCCTTTCCAAAACCTCATCATTGCTCACATGCTCGGTCCATGATATCCGCAGCATCCTTCCGTAGAATCACATTTCACTTGCTTCTTTGTTTTTAGCGAAATTGTCCTGTTTCTTAATACTTTACTCAACTTCTGGAATGCTTCCTTCGCCATGCCAATTCGCCTTCGGATCTCTGTGTCGCACTTTCCGTCTTCTGTTAAAACACTTCCCATGTATTTAAATTTTTGTACGTGCTTGATTTTAGTATCCCCCACCTGTATTTGACATTTTGGGCTGCCCTTTTTGCTGATGACTTTGCATTCGGTTTTCTTTCAGTTTATTTGTAGTCCTTTCTTGTCACTCTCTTCAGCTATCTTTTGTAGGAGGTCTTGTAGTTTCCTTTCTGTGTCTGCTATCAGCACTGTATCATCTGCTTACCTTGTCTTGTTTACATTGTATAGTTTGTACTATTGTGGTCCAATGATCGAAGTTTATGTTTGACGGTCCAGGTTTCTTGCTGCTGTTACAGTATAAACATGACCGTTCTGTTAGCAGTGTGCACCAATGAAGAACAAAGATAACATGCTACCTCATCAGTTATTAAAACATTTACAACAAGATGGCATAAGACGCTGTAACTTGCTTGCAAAGGACTTTATAAATGTTTCATTCTAATCTTTAAATTTGACTTTTTTTTTCTTTCTTTATGAACAGGTCAGGCGGACTTATTTAAATGCTGCTTTCGTGAAAAAAAAAAACAGAAAAACAAACAGGCTGACTCAGAAATGGATATCGGGTTTCCACAGCCAAAGTCTCTCACTTGAGATGAGCGGTAAAAGAGTTTGGGGTGGAGGGTTCGAAATCACTCACTTGCTATTGGTGGTGAAAGTGGTACCAGTTTTAAGTATCTTTAAGACAGTTGAGGGTGAATGTTCTGTCCTTTTTCTTTTTTCTTTTTTCTTCCTCTACCAAGGAATTAGTCCTTCGCCAGTTATCAAAAGTAGCAAGTCATCCACAAACGAATGCTAAATTTCAAATAACACACACACACACACACACACACACACATATATATATATATATATATATATATATATATAGTAGTAGTAGTAGTAGTAGTAGTAGTAGTATAACTTGCCTGAAGATATCAAAAGTTTAAACCTAGATTGCGGAAATAACTCATTTTTGAATGAAAAATATTCAAAAGCTCGAAATCTATTGATCACTTTGAATTACAACTGGGTATAGGTCTAATTTAACTAAGACCAAAAAACTAATTAACAACAATTATATATACACTACCGGCCATAATTATTATTAGGCCAACCCAGTTTTTAAAAAGAAATGGTGTATTTCATACTCTTTTTAAGGAGGAATTTTAAATGAAAATAGAGTGGTTCTTTTGTTATTATTTATTATTACAAGGAAGCAAAGATGAACTCGTCTGAATCACCCTAAATTTTCTTCATTCTTTCATTGATGAAACTGCAATAAAGGTAATTATTAAATATTTATAAATTCATTTGATGCGCATGTTATTGTGCAGGATTAACAAAAGAACCATTCTATTTTCATTTACAATTATTCACTTGGCAATAAATACTAAAAAATAGGATGCAATAAATCATTTTTTAAACAGTAGGGTGGCCTAATAATTATGGCCGGTAGTGTATTGTATATATATATATATATACGTGAACACACACACACGTGGGCTTTGTGTGTGTGTGTGTGTGTGTGTGTGTGTGTGTGTGTGTGTGTGTGTGTGTGTGTGTGTGTGTTGGTACCCCTCAGGACTACTTTTCAATTTAATTCTGCATTGCACAGTGACAAGAATAATAAACAAATTAAGTATGATTTTACAAGAATAGAATTGATAACCCCACAACCAATCCTGCTCTGCATAGATTTGGAGTCTAGTTTGAATCCAGAATTATTCCTTTTTTATTATTTGTGGTGCAGTGGATGTCGACTCGGAACAAGAAATTGGAAATCGCGTCCGAATTCCAGTTGAATTCATTGCATTCACTTACGCGCAAATGCCCTTGTTAAAGATATTAATCCGTCCCTTTTCTCCAGCTTTGGGTTAAGTAGCAGGACAGCTTGGGTTCTCTAGTCTTGGTTGGCAACCAGTCTACCGCAGAAACTAATGGTAACCAACTGCGGGAAAATCTTCTGCCCAGTCAGCCATGTCTCTTTCGAGACATGATCGCCCGAGCGTTTATCACGCATGGCACTTAACTGACTGACTGAATATAATGGAAACATGATTAAGGCTTCAACTGGGCATAAAGTGGGTGATCGGTTTTCTATTGTCATGAAGTAATAAACTGATCCCCCACTAATTACTACTTATTAATAGAATAATATAATTCACTAGTCTACCGCAGAAAGCAATGGCAAC